>JAKUCG020000034.1:0-27751 GCA_022539655.2 Ceriodaphnia dubia
AAAGGTTGTTGAACTTACGTTTGTGGTTAAGACGACCACGGACGTTGTTGTCGACGACTCTGTTTGCGTGATTGTCGTCGTCCTCTGAGCTTTGACCGACTCTAATAGCCATAAAACCAACACGGACACAATGGCGACGGCCGATCGGGTTGAAATGAATTTCATGATGATGACGACGACCAATAGTAAAAATCCATTCCTCAAGTCGCGAAACTGGGCACGAAACACTCGGCCGATTTTTATTGGTGACGAAGTCGAGTTTTTTTTTTTTTTTTTTTTTTCGTCTGGTGTTCTGAATCAAATTTCAGCCGATGAGTGGACTCGACTCAGATTTTTCCCCGGCTCTAAGTCCCGCGTAGTCGTGATGTGTCTCTTCTTCTTCTCGTTACCCAACCCCTTTATATAGTAGCATATAGACAACGTAGAAGCTCCAGAGCATGCATCCAGCCCAGCACCGCATCCAGTTTCTTGGCCGTCATTTTTCACCCAAGCGGCCAGTTTCTGGGGGTGGGTCCGGTGCCAACAGAGGGACTTGGGGACGAGGCAGTCCATCGTCGCTCAGCGCGTCGACTCTAATAGTTTCGTTGCTGCTGGGATTTTTTCTCATTGCTCATCGTGTCTTTTGACGCGGAAGATTCTTCTTCTTCCATCTCTTTTCATATTTTTAACCAAAAAGTTTTCTTCTCTTTTTTGAACAATCAGAAAATAACGACGTGACGGTCGCGCGATGGTATCAAATAGGAAACAATCAAGCGCCTCCGACAAAGTAGTTTTGCGTGTTACGTTAGCCCTTGTGATAGTTTAATAATTGTACAGCATTTGCAGCAGCAGCCTTTCCCCAACATCAATTACGGCGTCCATTCATCGGCTGTCTTGTTGTTTGCCCTAGCTTTTTACGGTTACGGTTTTATGGACGACAAACAAACAGTTACCAAAACCAACTTGAGAAATGATGTGCCAAGAAAAAAAATTCAATTTGAATTCAATGATTCCAGTTCAAAGAATCCGGATTTCGGACGCTAGCTTCTTTAAAAGAGCTCTTCGTCCTGCACATTCACCTATAGTATAAATAACCAGTCTTACTAGTTCCCTCATCAAGGACGATGATCCTGAACTTGGCCTCTGACGCCGTTGCACGCTTACAAGGGTTTACCAAAAGAAAGCCAAAATATATAACAAGATTGTAATCGAATTTTAAGGCAAATCTAGAAAAAAAAACTAGTTTAACTAAAGATCAGCGCAACCCGTGGGAAGGCTAGTTCCATATAAATATAATATATAGCATTTTCGTCCCGCCTTATTGGCCTCTGACGACGTCAATCTGCCCTTCGATATGTTAATCAAATAACTGCAGTTACCTCTAATGGTACAACAGTTTGACGGCAAACTCGGTACGTTGACCCGATGGTGTATATACAACAAGCAACACGCATATAGATATAATTATGTATCTAATATACATTCTATTAAGTCGGTGGACAAGACGAGCGGGTTGACACAAATTTTTATACCAGTACGCTATTTCGGTCTATCTGAATAATTATCGGAGAATTCGAGCGAATGGAGAGCCAACATATTCACAAAAGATGTTGGTTGACATGCCGGCAAAAATACACGACGACGGTATTTTAAGGACTTTTTCTATAAATGGTTAAGTCGAAAACTTGCGTCAAAATACGAAGCCGATAGGCTTACGTATGCGAATGCTATAGGTAAATATGTGAGGCTTATTACATATACTGGATGGAATATAAAACGACATCCATCAACTAAACTGATGGAAGAGACTCCCACCGAGCTGATCGATTCTACATAACTCTTTTCCCATGAGAACAAAGCCGATGATTGTCGCTCAATTTTGGGAAGAAACCGCCATTCAATCTACGTCGCCTGTTTTGGTGCCCTTCTGCTCTTAGCGCTGTCCCATAGAAATTGAACCCTACACTTGTGTCGCACCGCATCGATGACCGTTCTGATGTCCAATTGGACATCCATCGGGTTATAAATTGACGCGCGATCTGTAGAGGCTTGTTGACACCCGCACGCCGACTCTCATTCAACAGGCCACCGTGAATCGGAGAAATGGGGCCTTATACGGGGTCTATACCCTACACGGTAACGGAATATCAATCAGCCTCTCTCCACTACTCCTTAAACGGAATCTGATAGATTCACTGAACGAATAACCTTTCAGTTCGAGAAAAAAAAACAACACAATAGGCGCACATCAGATAAAGAATTACATCTAACTTTGATTTCTCGATGCCGACGACGCGTTCAACCACTTTCGAGTCGCGTTACGTTCTACATTTTTCACCAGAACTTTCAGTCTGTTCAACATCGTCAGCGCTGGCTTTAATAGTCGGGGAAAAAATGACCGTGAAAAACATGGGTTTTCCTCCCATCCAAGGTCTAGCTTCGTCACTATCGTCGCGTTCTTAAAGGATATGTGTGCTCCGGGCGACGGTAGCCGGAACCGGGTACTATACGAGCTACCGCGCACTAAAAATCGATGATTTATAAACTATGACTGCCTTGAAAAAGAAGAAGGGAAAAAAATGGAAATTGGATAGGTTGCAGTTCAGGAACTCGTTTATTCGACCCAAGAGTGTGAATATAAATGTTCGGATGTAAAAATTTTGCCATCTGGGAATCTAGATGTCGCAATTCGTAAAACTACACGGCCAATCTTTATCCTGGAATTTAGCTAGTTTACATTTCGTGATAAATATGTTGTTATGCGAGAAATGCCGACAGTTGGAGCTGTCAGCCCCCGAGCCGTCTGTTGCGCAAGGCTATTTCAAACACGGGTATTTGACTACGTCGACCACCAGGCTGGGTTAACTTGCTATTCAAGGCATGTTTATTTTATTATTATAAAAGGCGGTGACAATTAGAAAGAAAAAACAACTGAATTGGATTCTGATGAACAGCTAAAAGGGGATTAGAAAAGTATAATAGTCAACCGCTAATCCTTGGACGGAAATTTAAACTTATTGGCTTATGCGCATTAAGCCGTCAAAGATGCCACCGGCGGCACAGAACTGTCGTAAAATCCAGTATACCCAGTCTACCCTACTTTGCAGACGTATTGCCAAAGAACTGAAGCAAAGACCTATTGAAAGGTTTTATCAGCTCTGCAGCATCGAAATTCCCCCAAAGCGAAAAGAGATAGGAAGCAAGTGCTCGCTAATTGTGGTGAAGTAAAAACCCGTGTTGATGTTACGAAAGGGAGGGGAAAAAAACGGTAGAAACGCATATATTGCCCTGGTTTCTCATCTCACTGACCCCGAGATTCGTCCGTTACCACCGAACCTCGGAAGTGGGCTAAAGTTGCATGAAATGAATATTTGAAATTACTGGAACAAGGTCAAACATCTCGGCCGACGTCTCACGAGTTATGTCAATTAAAACATGAGCAGCCATAAACATTTGCCGATGGCCTGTGAAATGCCAACTCGAGGAAATTTGGGGGGATTTTTTGTTTTTCCTGTCGTCGTAACTGGCGCCTTTACCCAAAGTTGAAAATTCAAAATAAAACACGAAACGGCGGGCGTCTTTTAAATTATGGAGTTTCTCTAGAAATTTTGGCGAAACCCAGAAAAGAAGTGTCCGGTGTATGCAATTTTGCTGGCCTCCGTAATTGCTCACCTTAGTAAAAAAAAATCTGACTCATGGGCTAAATAATAGTCTACACTCTTGGCCGTGCCCCATTGTGGCAAGTAGCTGCGAATTCGGCCGTAATAACAGTTGTCTACCGCTCCTTGGTTTGTCTGGAAAACCAAATAAAGTCCCAAGTCACAATGGACTTCAAATCTTGAACCAATCCGTAAACAAAGGAGCATCATATCAAGGGGCAAGTTCTATTGCCAATTCGATCGAAATTCGCAACCGTAAAACGTATCGTAAAAAAAAACGAAGACTCTTTAATCAATTGCCAATGCGCCTTAATTTTTATGTACACCTTGACGCGCTCATTTTCGTATCCATGTGCGATATTTTGAACAGGACAGTGAACTCGTTTCTTGACTTTGTCTTCTTCAATTACTCAAATATAGGCTGGCTGTTGACTAGACGAGTTACTTCTATAAAGCCTAAATTATATAACCTTCCGAATAATTTAAGATTCTCTTTCTATATCTTCAGTTTACTCAGGGAGTGTTCCAAACAAAATTATTTCCAAGTACGGAGCACAAGTGCGGCGATAATTGAAAGAAAAGACGCCAATTCTCCCTCGGGCGATATGAATAAAACAGCGTCAGTTATATGCGCTAGACAATTAAATTTTTGAGAATAAATTCTTATTCCTGAGGGTAACCAAAGTCCATACCGGTATTTGATTCTATTTCGCTGTGACCAGCCGATAATCAATCGATTGATCATTAGGATTAAAGTCAAATTTTTAAATGGCATAGTGAGGATGCGCATTTCACCGTAATGATGTGATTGATGTCTCATTAAGCTAAATTTAATGGAATAAATAGCTTAATAAATAGTCCTAAAAAATGTAATCGTATTTCAAAGAAATGCGGAGCGCATTAAGATCGTGACTCGCGTTCATCGCAATTCACGATAAGCGAGCTTCAGTTTTTTATTAGAAAATAATTGGATCGCATAGCAGAATTTGAGATCTCTAGTTATTGACACTAGAGGTCTAGGAAATGTTAAGACTGTTCGACAGCCTTTTTGACATATCTCGTTTTTCCAGTTATACATGTGTTCCTATTCCTCTGCTTACGAAACGTTCCTTTTTTTGTTGGCAAAGAAGTAAACTTGATTCGGACTGGACGACTACTACAGGAAACTGGTCGGGCTTTGTATTTATAGGTAAAAAATACCGTCGCCAACTCTCTATATAGTCTCGATGGTTCATCCGAATGTTTTCTAAATTCATTCTCATTCCCAGTTTATATTGTAACGATTTATATTATACGAAACCAATTCTGGGTTAATGACGGAGCTGTACCAAATTTAGTCGATTCTTGTAAATTAATTTTTGTTGCATACCCGTACAAATCAAACATGAATAGCCTAAGGAGGCCCGACGTCACCAATTTATTGTTCCAACTTTGAAGAAATCGGTCAAAACAAACAAAATGACGGATTTGCCTCCGACAATTTGTGCACCATACAGCTAAAAGTGCATAGTGCTCTCCCTGTGTCCTTGTGTCGTCAACTACAAAGTCACCAGAACCTGACGTATATAGCCGGAAAGAAACGGCCAACGGAGACTATCGACGTCCGCGAGCCAAAGAGGTTCTCCAAGAGATTATCGTTGCTTTGGAATTCAATAATGGAAAAATACGTCAACTTTGTCGTCATATAAATGTCTAGACGTTGAAACTATAAACTGCTGGTTGCAAGTGCCCCGCACCGACCAGCAGAGTGACTATACCATCACGGTCGGGTCGGCCCTTTCTGAAACTTAGCCTAAGGTTAATGTTGACTTGTACATTTCAACTGGGACCGATCGGACGGCCCGCGGGGTTCGAGTGTTGCGAGCGGCACCGAACGCGCCAGCGGAAACTTGCGAAACAAACCGCCTACTCGTTGTCGCGCATCTTCATCTCCTTTGGATCGCCGACGAGCGACCGCGTTGCTGAATGAATCAGCGTATTAATAGATTTGAACTCCAAGCAGCAGAGACAAAATTTATACCATGCGGGATCCGAAAGAAAGAAGCCGAATTTATTTTCGGAACGCGATAAAATTTTCTAATTATATATTAACAGTGGCGCAACTGTAACTGGACTCGCATGTTTAAATACGCTTAAAACCAGTTCGGAGGTAACCCCAGCGCGAAAGTATAAGCATTATTCACGTTCTGTGCGCCAAAGGTCTCTGAGTCCGTCGTACGAGTTATACTGTAACCTGTAACCATTTGAATATAATATAGCTTCGTCGTCTGTTGCTATACGTCCCCCACACCCCCAGAGTCATTATCTCCAATGACCAGTACTGTTAGGGCCGGTTAGGGCCAAACATTTCCATGAAGCAGCAGTCTAGCATCAGTTGGCTGTGAAAATGAAATTCAGAACTGGACTTGACCGATAAAAAGGTGATGGTAGCAGAGCAAAGGCCAAAACACGGGCTCTGTCGATTACGCCATCGTATGTTCACCGACAGCGAATAACTCTTTTTTTTTTAACGGGATTCCGCTTTTGCCTCTTTGCCTACTTTCGGAATGTTCAACACAGGATCGGAACGCGAAATGGCAAACGTTTGAAAAATGCCCAGCTGGGAGATTCCATGTCGCACACCAGCGCGAATCGAGTCGTCTCGTTTGCCGAAATTTTCTGAAAATGCGCGGATTGTCGGGTTGTAATTGTAGCAAAACGACTTGTCGTGTCGCAATGATAAAGCATTTAATCAGTTTCTACATTCAATGAAAAAAACTAGCTTTTTAAATTTTGCCATTCACGACGATGCGTGAAAATGTTCTCCACCTGCCGGCAAAGTTTTGAGTTTTTCGTTCGGGACCGAACGAACGCAACGAAAACTTGGCCATCTAGCGCACATTGAATTAAGACAACGCAGAGAAATGTCTATAATTTGCTGCTAATTTTTACGTATATTGCAACCGGATCCAGCCGGGGTAAATTAAGTATAAATAATAATAAATTAGTATTGAGTTGAGGTTCAGAGTATTTAAATTAATGGCTGATGGTTATATTAATTAATTATGGCACTGAGCGCTTCCTCCTTGCGCCGCAGACGTCGAACGGAAATGGCGACGGAGTACAGAGCTGGACGAAGAAAGTTTTGATACTGGTTGTTCTCAATCTAATGGTCGTTATAGTAACCGTCGTCACGGTCGTCGTGACTAGTTTCAGACGTTCGACCAGTGAATTTTTCAGGTCCAGAATGAAGTTGAAGCCGAGTCGCTGATCCGGTTCGTCTTCCAGCTCTGTAGACGGCCTGACAACCGAATCTGACATGAAATGCCGGTTTCTTCCTTGGGTCATCATCTCCGGCCGAGTCGTCGTTTCAATACTAACACCGTAATACCACCCGATAGTATCAGAGGATATAGACAACAAATGAAAGAACATCGATTCCTACCTTAAAATGGAGGTAGGAGATAGGGCGGCGTCGATGGCGTCTAGATCATCATCGAACGTCAGAACGATGGGATCTTCAATCCACAAACCTCTGCGGCGACGACAAGCGCCGGTGACGTTAACTAATTGAGCGCACAAGCCGGTTGTCGGCACTGTAATTGTCGTCGTCGTCGTTGTCGTCGATGTTTTGGTCTTGGTAAAAAGGCGACGGAATTGAGGAATGTCGTTTTCATCCGGGATGGTTATTTCCTCGCCTATTCCAACTGGACACTCTGGATATCGAAGGTAATTCGGCGTGCATCCTTTAAAGACCAAACTGGACGTTGCGCCCGTCGTCCTAAATAAAGTCTCCGTTTCTGTCCAACAGACAGAACTAAATTTTTAGATCAAATTCAAAATTAAAATTAGTAAATCAAATATTACGTGTTATAAAGTTGGTGATTGTGATGCTGATGGGCGACGGAATCGCTTTGTAAAAAGGATTGACTCGTAGGAAAAAGATGCCCGGCATCGCTCCGTTCCTGAAAGCAGGGATGCGGCCGGACAACCTTGGCATTGACGGTTCGATGACCAGGAATGCGGGCGAATCGGCCGAACGTTTTTGCAAGACTTCCAGCGGCGGAACTTGAAGCTCGGCTAAACTTGTTACATCCATCCTAATATTAAAGACCTACATTAAAATTCTAGACAATTTTGCTGAAGCGTTTCAACAGTTGACACAAAAGTAATTTAACGAAAGATAAATCGAATACTTATTTACCCGAGTGTTTTAGTGGCGGCAATTTGTGGAACGACGGACTGTTGGTCGCTGGGTAAATCGCGACCTTGTCGACAAGCGCCTGTTACTCCCACCAGTTTAGCGCAGACAAACTTCCTCGTTCAAAATTAATATGATGAGAAAAAGTTTAGAGAAACAACTTCATTCAAAATTTTTATTTATTACGTTGCTGGTGAGAGTAATGACTGACGCCGCCGTCCTGTATTCCGTTTCCGTAATGGTGGTTCTCTGAGCCCACGACGACGAGAACAAAAGCAACAAACTGGCGATGCTTGAAAGTGACTTCATTGTTGTGTAGGGGGACTCAATCCTCGGTGCTCCGGAGGGACCTAATGTCCAGTATTGTCTCTTCTTTGCGGAAAATCTATCCCTTTATATAACTTCATCCCTTGCAGGGTTGTTGGCGGTCCTCTTGTGAGATCTGAGCTGACAAATCACCTCGTCCGACACCCAATCACGAGTTCGGGGCACGTATGGCTGCTAGATTTGCATTGGCGACGTGGAGAACTGTTTAGGGATTTCTGCCAGCTATTCTTTTATTGCCCGCCAAGTCATAAATCTTCGAAAGGAGCAGAATTGTCGAACCACAAGTCACAAATGAAACGGTTTTCAATTTTTTGAACGTTGACGAGCCCGTAGACTATGTCGTAAAAGCCTAAAGAAACTATTTGAGTGCTTTGTCTTCGTTTTGATCACTGTACTAGGAACTGAGACGTGTAGTGTATTGAAAGGTTATCGCCTCCATCTAATCTTCAGTTTGGACTCAAGACGAACTGGGAAACCATCGGCTATTATTAGCAGTTTGGCTAAGTAAAGATTCTTGTATTATACCTTACACTACGACAGATTCATTCATTTATTTAGAAGCCCTACACCATATAAGGATTTTTACAAATTTCTTTGGTCCGTGGTCGAGGCTATATTGCTTATACACATTCTGTCAGTTCTCCTGCGTCGTAACTCATTGATTGGCGATGAATAACAGAAGATACGGGGAAAATTCAATCTCCATCGATTTGCCTTTCGTATAAATTAAGTACCGGTAGATTCAGACGAGTCAGGGCCCAAAATGTGTCCGCACTGAGCAATGTTGTTCTCAAAATGGTAAAAAAATTATATCTGACCACATTCTAGGCTACTAAAACGCTAGGTCGAATGAACCCCTTGATAATACTCTTGATTACAATTCCAGTTCTACAAACAAGTCTGAAAAAAAGACAAAAGGTTAGTAGGCAGAGGCAAAAATGCCAAAACTCCAGATGCTTAGCGTGAGAATTGTTCTACCGCTGGTTCAGCTTTTTTGTATTTTTAATAAATAGTCTGTTTTGGATGAAGACCAAACACGAGTTTCGACTCAGAACTCTACAAATAAACAAGTTCTTATAGGGAACATCAGCTCGCATTAAGTTACAACTGGTTATGACATCAAATATTTTATGTAAATTGAGTGTCGCACATATGTAGGGGTGAAGCCTTTAAATAGTTATTTTAGCCTACTGGAAGGCCAAGCGTTGATGAACGCCTTTTCCGTGAGCCGCAGACATCAAAAGGAAATGGCGATGGAGTGCACAGCTGGATGAAGAAGGTTTTGGTACTGACCGTCACAAAAGTAGTCGTCGTGTGGGTCACAACCGAGATGTAAGTTGTGACAACTGCAATCGTGTGTCGTGGCCTGAATCGATTCTTCAACAAAGATGCTTTCAGACTCACTACTTTCTTCAAGCCGTTCCACAGGTCCGTTTTCTTCTCGTCGTGCTCGTAGATGAATTCGTCTAGAGATGATATTGCTGATGACGGCGAGATGACCGAGCCAGATAGGAAATGTCGGCTGTTGTCTTTCGACATGTAGCCTCTCGCTATCATATCCGGTGCGGCGGTCGTTTCAATACTGTGACGTCATAAACAAGTAGAATATTAATATGTCTAAAAAAAACATCTGCATTTCTGACCAGCAATTGCCCATTAGCAAATCGGTAATTGTAACATTGGTTGTCATTTTCAAATAAAAACGGTCTCTCTCTTTAATTAGTGATGGTCCGTTCTACATCCAGTTAGGTTTGTAAATCGAGACAACAGGTATCGTCTCTCAGCTGTTGTCTCAACATGTTCTTTTAATTCATTCTCCCGTTATCTTGGCTCCGTTTAGATGCAACTTGGAAAGTTTAACGAGCTCTCGTCAAACTTTTTCAGTCAAAGTATTGATGTTCCGCTTAGGTTTAACGTACGTACCGCTTGGAACGGTACAAATATTTTGGCCGTATCGTGATTCAAGTCACGATCCAAGGTTCAATTCGAAATTCTAGTTTTACTCGCATAATAAATTAAGGCCGTCCACAAGTCAATCTAGCATTCTGTATCTTTAAAGAAATTAAATTTTACCTTAAGATGGACGTCGGCGATAAGGCAGCGTCGATTGAATCCATGTCGTCGATCGAGTAGTTTCTATCTTCGTCGAACGTCAAAACGATTGGATCTTCCACCCAGAAACCTCGTCGCAATCGACAAGGTCCGGTAACATTTACCAATTTACCACACAGCCCGACGGTGGTAGAGGTGACCACAGCCGTGACCGTCGACTTTTCGATTTTGGTAATGTAGGCTACATTCGGCCGCTTCTTCTTCACCGTCAAATGAACAGAGTTCTGGTGATGATGAAGATGGTGGTGAGTTTGGTGGTGATTTTCCAATTGATGGGTTTGATGGTGAGTTTGATGGACAAGAGTCTGGTGCACTTGGGTATGGACCGGCGGAGGGGGGTAATAAATAGGTGGTGGTGGTGGATAAACAGGAGGAGGCGGAGGATAATAAGGAGGAGGATGGTGATGGTGATAAACGTCGTGACCGTGGTGAAAGAATCGTTCTTCTGGATCCTCCATTGCGGTTTTGATTGTTGAAATTTCCAATCGGTCAAAAGGACAGGTTACGTAAGGCAGTGGACTTGGGGTGCAGCCTTTAATGAAGAAACTGGTTGTCGTGCCCGTTGTCCTAAATAAAGTTACTAACAAATCGACTGCGGTTAATCCTAGTTTTAAAATTTAAAATCTGATGAAAAATCTTACGGGTCAAAACGTGAGTGATTGTGACGCTAATCCGAGATACTATGGAATTGAAAAAATTGCTCAATTTAGAGAAATATCCCGATGACGTCGAGACATTATTTTTAGGAACTAGTAACGACGATTCGATAACGGCGGTTTTGTTATGTGGTAAAACATCGGATACTAAAGATGTAACTTCCAAGCTGAAATGAAATTCAATTCTGTTCAAGTCTATCCAATTTTTTTAGTTTAATTTCTTTTTTTAAACTTACCCGAGTGTCTTAGTGGGGACGAATTGAGAGTCGAGCATATGGTCAAACAATTCGCCCACATCGTCGTCAGTCTGGAAACGGCGACCTTGCCGGCATACGCCAGTCACGTTGGCCAACTTGACACAAACAAACTAGTTCCAAGGAGATAGTATCAAAATAGCATCATTTAGACTAACTGAATAATATGTACCGGAATTTTCTACCGAAAAAAGTGTCTGGAACTTACGTCGCTACTGAGAATAACGATAGAAGTAAACGTCCTGGATTCTGTCACAGTGACAGTTGAAGTCCGTTGGGCCTTGACGACGAATTCCAGCAGCAAGAGGAGGACGAAAAAACTGACCAAAGTTAACTTATTGGGTGGAATGCTCTTCATAATGATGACGGGCTCTAATGGAACTTTTCCAGCATCGTCGATGCTGACTCTGTATCCTTAATGACGATTCACTAAGGGATGCGCGACGATAGATAATTTGACTCGGCCGTGTAAGAAACCGTCTCGGTTCTTCACTTCCGCGGCAATTGTCTAGCATTGTATCACCGCCACCAAATTTCTCCCTTTTATATCGGTTTCTAATAGTGGGCTGCGATGCCGACCTATGACAATATTCTGCCTAGTCATTTGTACTCAGCCTGTTACAGCCTCCTACATGGCGCCCAGACTCTGTATCTTAGTCGGCTCTATACGCTGACCGTCAAAGAGGATACCAAATTTATAATTTTGTTCTAACGCTAGAAACCCAGTTGTATGCTTGATAACTCAACTACCTGGTGAATACCAGGTGGGTACTGCCAGTACAAAATTAGGTCTTGACAATAAGTGATTAATAAATTAAAAATCAATTTAATATCCCTGTTTTTTAAATAATGAATTCTTCCTTAGAAATCAAGTTCCATTTAACGTTCTCATCTTGACGTGATTTTGCCGCATTCAATCGCAATGTTAACGTGTAGGCCAGTTCTAACGGAATTTTCCCATTTTTTTTTTTCAATTACCAGACGTTAGACAAATTTTCTTTCGGCGACGGGCCTTAAATGGCCTATGAAGTTCTTGCTGTGTACTGTATGCGCTGATTAGCACAAATTGAAGGCGGACTTCCCCCGCACGCTTAGACCCGGAAGATCGACAAGCGTCTCTTACCCTCTTCCATTACATCACATCCTAGATGAGAAATGCAAAACGCGAGCCAAACAGGCTACTTTTGCTAGAGGACGAAATCGTGACTGCAACTGGTGTTGAAGCGACAATTCTCACCTGTACGTGCGAATGGCCTCAAATAGAAACCGCCCCGAACGGCACGGGGTCTTGGAGAACAACAAATAATACTGTATGTCTGCTGGGATGTTAACAAAATGTTTTCTTGATAGACAGGCGACGACGGAAAGAGCAGCGGTATCTACGACCCCGCCGTGTAATGGAGTGCTGTTATGTCAACAAAAGGTTAAAATCCTTCTTTAAAAGTTGTAGCCTACGCCGTACGTGGTTCCCAATGACAGTAACGAATTCAAAGATTGTTTCCGAATTAATAAGTACAAAGTCCTAACATTCATTGCACTAGATCATTTCATTTAGAATTAAGTCAATTAACTGGTGAATGGTCTAGACCTTGTAAACCCTGGTAGGACGTGGAAAACGTTAACGAATTTGCCGATCAATGTAAACTTGTATTTAAAAAAAGTCGAAACTTTTCGTAAAATTAGTGGATCGTCGATCCCACAAAATAGTCAACAAACCAAAGAAGGTTTGAAGGCATCTTAAGGAATCGAAATAGTTGTTCTATTTGGCCATCGATAATTTTACTTAAATAACAAGCAACTTTGGTAACTTGTTTTATGTAAATTCCTATGTAAAAATAGCCTACAATTTTCAATTGTAAAACTGTCCGTGCGCAACTTGCATAACGAGGGAGCTCCCTGTCAGCTATCTCGCCGTATACTAGAGTATTCGCCATAAGGTAGGCGGCATCTTCTTTATAGGTGACGATAACTTTGTCTTCTTTTCGGCCACCGTGAAGAGAACGAGCAAAAATTTTCTGGCTAAAAAATTCGTCCCATCTCTTTCAAAAACGAATTGTTTCGCCGCAAATTCTGCGGTTAGCAAAAAAAGCGTTTTTCACATTCTTTTCCGCAATATGTTGGGAACCATTTCTGCGCAAACAAGACCGCATCAATGAAACTCTGTTTAAGCTAGGACTTATATTATACCCTATACCGTTCGAGTTCCCAAGTTCCGTTGCTTAATGAACTTGTCCATCTGTTGGTTGCGTTTAAAACATTTTTGGGTTTCGTTCTGGCCTCGTTTTAGTGCTGGAACGCGGGAGCCTAGATAAAGTGGCGGGAGGAAGCCACCTCCCGTCAAGTTCCGCCATCTAGCGCAGTGCGGCCGGGATTCGACTGGACTTGAGTTAAGAAGCAGCCGCATGTCTTTCAATTCCCGTTAGGTTCTTTCGCCCACAGCCTGGAGCTACGAATCTCTTTACTGCTACGACGTCTGTGACGTTTCCACCGAGGAGCTCTTTTGAAAAATGACGTACGGTGAAGGCTCGACCGCACATGGCCTTCCGCACGGGACTACCGGCCGCCTCAGTACCGCCCGCCGCGCTATACGAAAGAAAATCCGATGACGTGTTATACACGCTGGTAATGAACCGATCATGCTGACTGCAGCTACGACTGGAGAAAAAAAAAAAGAAAAGAAGGAACATAACATCTGCCGCATTCTACCAAACGGACTCGGTTCACCGTTGCGTTCACTACATTTCGGAAAAAGCTTATCGACAAGACGTCAAGAATAAATGATAGTTTATTGGTGTTTCATCACAGCATTCTCTGAATGTCAATAAGTTAAAATGAATAAGTTAAGAATATAAATAGGGGAATCAATTGCCCTCCCTTTTTCTCCTCGTAAATTTCAAACACTGGCGAGGTTCTTTTTTTTTACTCTTTTGTAACTCGAGACAACAAATGCAACTAGTGGGGATTGGTGTCGGTGCCAGCCCGATGGGAAAATAAGTTAAATTTAAATAAATTTCCTCCAATCGACAAGCATTAGGATCGTTGATTGAATTCCAAATATGGGTGCGCTATATATAATCGAGACTCTGTTTCCTTCGCAGATTTTTTTTTAATTTTCACGGCGCTCTTTTTGATTGTTTTTTCCTCATTTCGGCCTCTTCCTGCCGCTTCTTTCTCCCGTTGCAGACGCTGAAGGGAAACGGCGACGGAGTGCACAGTTGGATGAAGAACGTTTTGGTGCTCTTGGTGAAGTAGGAGGTCGACGTGCTGGTGATTGATACGACGGTCGTCGTGATGACGGTGATCAGATTCACCTTGATGCGTTTCTTCAATTTGTGGAAAACTTTGAGGCCTAGGATTTTATCGCGGATGATGTGCCGCGTCCCGGTTCCTCCTCCTTCTTTTTCTTCTTCTTCGTCCTCGAACTCTTCTGTCGATGTCGACGTCGAAGACGGCTGGATCACCGAGCTCGACAGATACTTGCTATCGTCTTCCATGCTGGCCCGTCCTGTGCCGATCGGTTCCGGTACGGCCGTCGTTTCAATACTGCCGCCACATTGACACGTTGACACAGTTCATAAAAGAAGAAATACCATTGTAGGGTCAGCAAATGTTTGACCCCATACGAAATATGAAGAAGGAAAAATACACGCGACGAACGTCATCGACCGTCCCTAAAATAGCCTAAGGCCAAAGTTGCGCTTATTGGGCTCTTTGCATAATGTTTCTCCTCGACTGAAAGCAATCAGTTGTTCACCTGTTGCTTCGAAAACTGTTCCGTCTATTTTGGGAGTGTTTCACTTGATAAGCAAATTTTTGTTCAAGCAGGGACGTAAACGATTACATTTTTCAAACTATATCCTATAGTTTTTATCAAATAAATTGTGCGCTACCGTCGAACGAGGGCTACTTTGAACCAAAAAATGGCCAATTTTGAAGTTTCTTGTCCGGTTTCAAAGTTACCCCGAAAATTTAAAAAAAACGTGAGGCACCTTGAACATTGCTAGAGTTAATAAAATAAATGCAAAAAGAACTCTATTGCTTCACATTCAGCATGTTAACTTTACATTTGAAAATAATCAGCCCATAATAAGAGTATTTTCAAGAAATGACAAAACTTCCTTTTGATCATTTTCGTCAATTCCTCTCTTGAAACTTGACATTTCTTTCCTAACCTAAATTTACCTACTTAACTGCTACAACTCTAATGATTTCACTAATATAGTAACACAAAATTTAGCATAGATAGAAGGTTAGCATAGATTTTCTGAGCCCCTGATAAAATTCACTTTTTTTGTTTCAAGTTGCCCCGTTCGATGGTATTCTGTCGTTTTTATTTATTGGAGATTTAAAAAAATAGAGTCCTACCTTAATGGAGAGGTGGGTAATAAGGCGCCGTCGATGGCGTCCATATCGTCGTCGAATGATAAAACAATGGGATCTTCGACCCAGAGGCCTCGATGCATGCGACAGGCGCCGGTAACGTTGACCAATTGGGCGCACAAACCGATCGTCGACGAGGTGACGATAGCGGTGACGGTCGTCGTTTCCGTCCGAGTCGACAACGAGACAAAAGGCCGTTTCTTCTTCATGAAATGATGGAGCGGGTGTTTGTGCTTGTGCTGATGATGCAATTGATGAAGTTGCAAAAGAGTCGGCGGATTGTGGAGACCCAAGCGCTGCTCCTCGCTTTCCGTCGCGTTCCGCGCCTCGGTGTCGCCTTCTTCTACCGAGACGACGGACGAATCTTCTTCCTCATAGTCCGCATCGTCCTGTTTAGCGACACGATCGGCACTTGCGCACAGAGACGGGCCGATGAACTGGCCGATGCACAGGGTCACAACGAAGAGGACGGCAGCAAATTTCATACTTGCGTCTCTTTGGGCGCTGGCCTTTTCGAAGACTCTCGATGGGCTCAGCTCAAGGAAACTGTCAACGTCCTAATTTTCAATCGGCACTTTCGGTGGATAAAATCACTAACACTGTCCCGATTGATGCCAAAAATAATAGGATTGAATCAGGCGGCATCTCATAGCGCAAGAGTTTTGAAATGAACGTCCAGATGATTTCGATATATTTACACACGAATAAAAGATCAAATTGACTTTTTTTTTTCCTCCGCGACTCTGCTGCACCGTCGACGTTCACTTGAGCGAATGACCAGACCTTCCGCATCCATCCCGGCCATTTATACGACATATAAGAACGCTGGGCGTCGCTTGCGCTTCCCTCGATTCTGCGCCTATTCCAGCAGCGCCGTCAGTCCGCTTGCCGTTTTCTCCAGGTGCTTGGGCTGCTGCTGCTGCTGGCCACCCGGCCTTTTCTTGGCCAACGTAAAAGATACGAAAGGAGGAGGTTGAAAAAAGGCGGAGACTCGACGCTATACACAAGATGATCGTACAGTACTACTGCGCCGCGGTTTAGGGAAAAGCCCTTGGAAACGGTTCAAACTGTTGTTGTTGTGATTTTCTTTTCTGTCGTTTCTCACAAGAGATAAGGAATAGAATCATGTCAATCTATTTTTCTAAACGGATTTCCCATCATCAAAACAAGGAAATTAGGGGAAAAAAACACAAACACTGACCCAGCTTATTCTATTCAACTGTCGACAATAGTACTAGTCTGAGGGAGTTGCGCATATCTCCATACAGGTAATATCCGACTGGAAAGAATCGGAGATGCAGCTGTCGCGCCGCCGTCGCGCGGGGCAACGCTGTTAGCTGGCACAACGAAAATGTTTTGGTGGATATAGCGGAAGGCTTGCGATGCTCGCGGACCAAGCTCTATAAAAGCGCCGACTAATTACACATATGCAACCGTCGTCTTGGTTTCTGTCGTTTTTCTATTTTTTTAACGATGTCTTCAAAGAACAACCACGAGACGCCGGGGAATCGGTCGCACAACAGAAAAACTACAAAAGACACTGTCCCGTGTCCCTTGGAACACTAGTTGGCCTACAATCTTCATGCGTTAGCCTATTTATTTTGACACGTTCCGGACATTGACGACGTCTAAGAAAAATCTAGAATTGGCCAAAAAGTTATTGATTGAGATATAGTCGACATTTCGTTGAAAAACAATGGAGAAATCTATATTTTCCGTCAAAAGTTATTCGTCTCCATTGTGTTAGCCATCATTTGGTTTTGGAAGAGATAATTCAGTTAGACTCGTAAATTATTTAAATTATAGATTATTATCACAACATCTGAAATATAAAACCACGGTATTGTGAAGTGGAACATCTTTCGATCATAATGAAGACAGCCATCAACACAAGCTATACGACCTAGAATTGGGGTGACTGTCCAAACCATAATGGACACATTCGTCAAATTATTTTACCATAGAGGCGTTTTCGGGTCAACTGTCGTCCTATTTGAATTTGAATGAAATTCAGTTCCAGAGCTATACTTACTCAAGAAAGATGAATGATAAAGGTAGCGACTAAATTATCGAATTGTCATTCAGCGATTTCAATCAATAACATTTTCAATTCGACTGAATTCATTTCGGCAGTGTGTCAAACGGGCGTCGGGCGTCAATCTCTTCCTTTTAAGGTCGACATTCAACGACATTCAACGACAATTTACCGTTGCCACCTCTTGTGACGCCGCATCAAGTAAACTCGCTAATAATCGGGTATTCAACGAGCTTAAGGCAATATGAAATGATGATTCACTGTGAATTATTCTAGCCTTGTATAGGCTGTCGGCTGTCGGCTGATGATGACCTATAGGAAACGACACAAGTCTTGTCGCAATCGCTTCCAAAAGTGGGTGGATCTCGCGTATTTAGCGCGCACGTAGTAAAGGAAGATAATAAGAATGTTTCAGACGACAAGATTTACTCGAATAGGAACCCACCCAGTTCGGTTTCTAGCGAAAAATGTCTTGACCATTCAGTCGTTCACAGCGGGCGGCAAAATATTGCAGTGCCAACCTATAGTTAAGAAACCTAGCATTGCGGTGTTTTTACTTCAAGGACGCAGCTGTCTACTCTTTTTGCTCCAAATGCGCACGTGTAGGCATCTATATATTTTCAGGACTCGTCTACGGATTATCTTTGATATCCTAGTCCTCAATATCTCGTTTGCGCACCTGCCGGGCTTAGCGCAGCGATCCCCCTAAAAAAAACAGAGAAAGCTTCAGAAAAAGAGGCACAATAGGCTAGGCGAGGATTCGGAGCATAGATTTTCATCTTTCAGAATATTTTTTATTGTTTTCTACTTAGAGGACGTCAGAGACCGTGTTCATTCCCATGGCCGGCTTCGGCAGCAACTCGTCAAAACTTAAAAACCCGAAAAACACAATAACTAATAATAGAAAGCCTTTGTTTTCTATTGTTGAATAAGCCTGTCGACCTGCTGGAGCTTCCAATCATCCTTGTATGGTCGCAACTCTATTTCGGCCTTAGCAAACAATATATGAAAATGGGACATCCATCAATATAGCGTCTAAAATACACTAGAAAGCTCTCAGAGTGGCAAATTTCTCCGTATAAATGGATGTAAAAAATGTTTTTTTATCTAGAAAGCCCACCATCGTTTCATACCTTAATGTGAGATTCAGTTAACATTGATGGAATTCCGATTGGCGCAAACTCTTGTACATCAGGGAAGATCCGCATCACTCGTTTAAAAACAAAGACTAAACTCTCTAAGGAGAAATTCGAACAGTGAATTCATCTTCTTTGACGGGGTAAAGAAAATGTCCAAAGGGATTGCGGTTCGTACCCAGTTGCCTTGCCGTGTCCTTCGGAAAGTGAACGGTATTCAATGTATAAAGGATAGCAAGTGCTGGAAAGAGCCTTATGAGGCGGAAGCCGTGACACTTGAAAAGAAATCAAAATATACAACTCGTCAAAATTATTTAGAAAAAAAAAGCGGGACTCTGTGTTTGGATCATTATATAAATGTGAGAGAGAAAAAAGGCTGAATCAACGCAACATTACGACGCTGAATAGTGAATACAAAACGTTGTCCGGGATTCCGTAAGGAAAAGTCATTCGTTTCTAACCAAAGAAAAAAGGAACAAAGTTTATAGAGAAAATGACGTCAACCGACTTTTTTTTTCAAAGCGCAGGTGCTAGGCTACTACCACCACACTACGTACCTATAGAGAACGTATGTGTAATCTTGTTTGTTTCATTCGCGGCCAGCAAGGTCCATTGTTTGTTTCATTGCTCATCTATCTCAACGCCCCGTTTCACCGGGTACGGCCCACCTTAGCAGAGGCGGGTCGGCAATCAATTCAAAAGCTCACAATCGCTACCTTTTTTTTCTTCCGTATGTTTTCTCACAAAAATTTGTCCGTTGTTTATGTATCCGGAGGGAAGGGTGAGAGTTTGCCCGCTAACGCACACAAATACCTGGCACGGTCGTTGCAAGTCCAGTCGAGGAAAAATATTTGCATCTTTTTAGCGAGAGGTTACCAACCTATGCAAATCGATTCAAATAAAACCGCGTTGTTCGTCATACAAAGTGCACCAAATTCCATCGAAGATTTCAAGATTTTGTTTCCTCTTTTACTCAAAGCCAGAAAGTTTTTTGAAAAAGAAAATCAACCCACAAGAGACTCGAGAGAAGAGAATTTATGATTGACGTACTGAATCTAGAGTTGAATAGCAGTTAGTTGGAATCAGGCGTAACAGAGCAATCTACTTCCGCGTACGTGCTTTACCTTCCCTGGCGCTTGCTGGGCAACGCTGTCGGACGGCAGATGTGCGAGCGACAAGTTTGTTTTCTATTTCACTACAAACTACTTTCAAGTACATAAAACTTGCTGTCAATTTTCCTTTGCCATCCTGTTTTTTATTAACATTCTTTTCCGAAACCTTGTATACATATCTTTTAAGGGAAGCGTAATCAAGAAGAGTAGATTACGGTAAAACCGTAGCCTATCGGTTCGGAAACTCTGTGACGTTAGTTATCCGACAAACACCACATTTCCGGTCGCTTCGTGAACGCCAGAGCCATTTGAATAAGCACTGCAGAGAGTATTAGCTCGCCGGACTGGAACGCGGGTTTTCCAGACCGCGGAACAGATGACGGACAGCCGCGCACGAGTCCAGCTTCGTCGGGCCGGGCCGGCCCAGACACATTTTGAGTGACTTTGTTTTATCTGCCTAAAAAAGAAGAAAAAGAAACGGGGGTAAATCGTGAGAAAAAAGAAAGGATATTACGACCCGACGAGTTGTTTCTTTAGACAATCCCCCAAAAAGTAGCAGAAAGAAGAGAAACAATCAATCCAGTTTTATCGCTTCTTGTTGCTACCGCTGCTGTCGTCGTCTTCGTGTCCGTAGGTTCAAAATCCAACAACACAAACTTTATTTTGGCCAGCTTTTACAATGGAGAAAATAAGTCGGTCGCACCATATGCCGAACGGTTCCTCGAACGTTCCTTCCCTACCGCTAAATATAGAGTTAAACATATATTATACGAGCGGTAACAAACATTTTTTTTCTTTTTTGTGACTTTGAATTCTTCTTCTTCCGTAGTTAGACGCGATTATCTTGACGGGATGAATTTGTTTTTTTCTCCGGAGACTGTGATGTCTGAGAAAAATAATTCAAGTTTCGTGAGGACGTTATCCGATCGCCCGATCGGATTTCCCGCGCAGCCCACCTACAGTCTATTGTATAACAATTGCATGTATCCCGCCACCACACGTTTTCGCGGTTATCATATTTAAACCAGTTGGTTTTTCTTTTTCCTTATTATTACAAGAGATACATATTTATACAAGATTGTATACATTAACTCCGGGAATGCGCGTTGCGCTATCAATATTGAATGCTAGATGTAAAATTTTATGCTTTTTTCTGGGTTTAGCCGAAGTTCATCGGCTCAGTTATTTAGAAGACGGCGAAAAAGTTTATTTTCGGATTTAATTATAGAGTGTTGGGCAACGAGGAAGTATTGGTTATTGATCCGAAAGTTGTAAAACTGCTTGAGGTCATTAACGACCGGTGAGCGCTAGCCTATCATCTCCTCTTGATTGGTGAAGGCAACGGCACCGTAATCATCAAACGGAACACTCCTTTATGAATTTTTGTTGGTGCGGATTATTGCTTGAGTTTCAGAAACTTGTTGCTGGAATGAGTTGTATCTTTTTCTTCCTTTCTGGGGCGTTGCCAAATGAATGCCCAGTCAACGCTAATGAACACCATTTATACGCCTTCTGGGGTGCTAGTAGTAGTGGTTAGAAAGACTGGTGGCTAGACGAATTACCAGGCAATAGATCACAAGAGGAGAAGTTACTTAAGCGTCTGGACATTCCACTTGCTGGGTCGCGCTTTAGAGACATCCCAGCGTCGCTAGGACAAAACTTAGCACCTAAGAAAAAAAGAGGGCCAATGTCAGCGTTTTCGAGTGTGAAATACGACCCTGCGGCTGCCCGCACAGAGATTGATACCCACGCAATTATCAAAAGAGATCCCCCAGCATCTAAAGAGAATTGCGTTAGATGATGCTCGGGCATTCCGCTTTTAACGACCCAACCGCCCGGTTCATCGTCCCATTACTCCGCTGGCCAAGCGACCGTCCTTTTCGTAATGGAAACGGACGTCCGTGGCATTCACTGCCCGTCACAGAGAAGTCACCCATCAAAAGTTCAAGGGCCTTTATGAAGACGGCCTACAATGGTGAAATGGTAAACAACAATCCGATCTTGATCAGTTCAAGACGCTGGACAATACCAGCGTAGGTTGCAGGCTACTAAGTCGAGTTATATCGTTGGAGAAACCAAGATGAGTTTTTTTGTTTTGTTTTTATTGCGCTGGACGAAAAAAAGAAGGGAAAAACTTTTCAGAAAATAGCGGCATCACGTCAAAGAGGATACGAGCTGGGTGGATTGCGGAAGATGAAATCACGAACCAAACAACAGTTGTTCAGCTCATTTTTTAAAACAACGAAAAAGAAAGAAAGAAAAAAAAAAAATCTTTTGGGTATAGAAAAACGGCGAGTCGTTTACTGTTTTTGACGATCTCTTCCAATGTTTTGCGCTGAGCCAGTCATATCTTCGACACAAAACGTCAAAACGAACCGACCAAAACATATGAAATAATGATCTGTAACACACGAGCGTTTTTCGTCTATTTTCCGCTCGGTTTCACTCGTTCCAGTGATTTGCTAGGTTTTGTTTTTGTCTTTTTTCTCGCAAAAAGAATAGGCTAAATAACATGACCCGAATCTAGAGACACCGTCGAGTTCATAAAAATAAGGTGGGCAGCGCCCGTCAACGTGATAAATTGCGCATTTTTCCTTGTTGGCCGACACGATGACTAATCGTGACGACGATATAAAGTTCTCATCGAGTTGACACTTTTGCCTATTCCGCCTTTCATCCTTTGTATATGCGCTGATGCTTCCCTTTTCTTACCTGTTGGTGGCTCCCGGTACGCGCGCTTTAACCCACATCGTAGGTAAAGTCCGCCAGCGGCGACTTGAATCCGCTACGAGCTTTGACCATCAACTATGCCAGCAGGGGAAGGACGCAAAAGAGACACGACGGGAGCCTTCGTTAACAAACATATTCTAATTTAGTGGACTGCTTGTTCGTATATATCAATTCAACTGCTGCTTAAAACGCATAGCGCGCTTTTTCACTTCGCGTAAACGTTACCAACAGCTAGTAGTGCCCGGCAGCTCATTTTGCTGAACGGATTCTTTGCATTTGACAATGCAGGATGTCGTTGTCTTTTCGATTTATCAAATTACTGGTCTTGGCGATTTTTGTGAAAAATTTTCTTTCATTCTGGCACAGCAGAGTACACCTCTGATGAGGCTGGCGAGATGTATGAGGCTGGCGAATTAGCCTATATGTCAGACAGGTGTTGGAACTCAATCGAAACGGACGCTATGGGCGCTTGATGAATGCTTTCAAGATGACGATTTGATCCGTCCAGTGAGTTGATGGCGACTCCTCCCATCCATTTGTAGGAAATCTGACAAAAGTCGGTCAGTGTTTCGCAGAGTTCGTTTATTATGGCGCTAGCGGTCTCTATACGATGGGAGTACTAGCCTAACGGTTTGGGGGAAAACCGAAATAAATACAGCAACAAGTTAATCTAAACAAACCGACAATTAATCGCCAGATTGTCTTTCGTTACGGACGGTTAGCAGTTGGCACCCGGTCGCGTCGACAGCTTGATACCACTCGGAATCCTACTCGACTAACCGCATACTGTAACTCGAATGTTGACATACTTTGTCGGTAAATCAGGTTTTGAAAAACCCGAAATGTAAACAATAAGTTAGTTATAACAAACTTAGTGACCGGTAGCTTTGTTTCCTATTCGTTCAAGCGCGTACAATCGATTCGCTTTTAATGTTGGCGATATAGATTCGAGCAGACGCGACGACCAGTCGCGATCGTAAAATGTCAGCGCCGCAAAAAATGGGGAAAAAGGACAGAAGTAGGTCGTTAAAAACAATATCGCGAACACCATATTAGCTATAGCGGTATAGCATCCCTTCGAATGAGATGAAAGTCTTTTTACGACTTGTGCTCCAGGACTTTGCGTGCTGGAAAGATTCAATTTCTTGCTGGGCGCTATACATTACAAAGCCCACAGCAATATCTCTAGATGTCCGTCCTACATGAAACTCATTATTGTTCGTCGCCTTTTGCTACAGTTGGACAGCAAGATCGGCCCCCGAAAATTATGAATTTCAATGTTTTAAGTGCCGTGACGAATGGGTCGGCTGGAATCTTCTTCCATTCTTCTACCTTCTAAGTTTATTAGATAATACGAGCCGAGAGCATGAGAATAGGGGCACACTGACGGATTTCTTCTTCGGGCTAATTTCAACTCGTAAGGTGCAAGAGACTTGTTTTCCAAGCGGTCGAGGGTAATAAGGCAAGTTCGAATTGTTCTCACATCCGCCCTGAGGCCGCATAGCATCTTATAAGATGCACAGTTGGTGCGAGTAGACTTCTATATAATCCAGTATGGTGCGATATACGAGAGGCAGCTGACAAGGTAGTCATCTTCCCATTCTACGCCGTTTTGTAGGTACCGAACATGCGAATACAAGAAGCGACTGTTGCGACTGCCAATCTCTATCCAGATGAAGACACATCTATCAAAACATGACCATTCATACTTCTACGAATTTAACCTACATGACAAAACGGGACAATGACGTTGAGAAATTTTCAAACATCCCGCCAAAACTTCCAAAAGAATATAACGTACCTGCGGACTAATTGTCGGGCCGATTAGCCGCAAATAATTAGCCGTAACCTTTCTATACTTGGCTCTTTTTTTTAACGATTGTTTTGATGGACCCAAAGACCATTTAAATGCAGATTTGACTTCCCAGAAGAATCACAAAGTTCTTTGGAATTTTTCGTGAGATCCATTAGACAAGGTCTTTTTCTACAGAAAAATAAGGAACTTGCATAATGAATTTTGCCTTCTTTCACCAATGTATACATTGACCTTTATCGACGCCGTGATTCCTTATATACTTTTCCTTATGCGGCACCCGTGTTTCATTCATCCGCATAATCCACAGGGTCCGTCTTAGAGATGGACGGATTAGAACTAGCCTTTCGGCATCTGATGATATCTCCATAATGCCCTCTAATGATACGATTCCTACACTATCCCTCCCACTTTTTACTCGTCCAAACAAGTATGTAGCCTACAAACATTTCAGGACTAGTGATATAACGATACCGATTACAAGCTTGACAAGTTACGGTATATACCAGTAGTAGACTGTGAAGAAAAGAAACGTAAAATAGCCTAGCGACTCTCCGCCTAATGACATAGGCCGAGCAAGGATTCCATATGAAGCGAGATGGGTACTAGGTATAGCGGAATATGTTGGTCATGTTCAAACTTTTTGTTACACAAGAAACGCGACAGATGTTGCGAGTTGGCGACTTGGCGATGTTGAGATGATGGTACAAGTCTCTCGAGATTCTTTTTTGCCTCTCAATAGAATGAACCGATCTCCAGAGGTGGTCCGGCTTTTGCAGCAGATGGGTCGGTGCCTCTATATCTACACGGACTGACATAAGAAGGTGTAAGAGAAAGATTGTCCCGTTGTCGGCCGCAATGATTCATAAAAACAGAAAGGTATGGTCTGAAATAAAAGCCCTTAACAACAAGCAAAACGCTCGAGCTGCAATGGAGAAACACAAGGGGAAATGTTTTCTCCTCTTTTCATTCCAGGTCAACGGTAATCAATATTCCCCCCGCTGCGGTCGCTTTATTTTCTTCAGAACGATTGTGGGGGCAGACGTTTTCATTTGCAACTAGTCATAATTTTCTACAACGATATACCCTAGAGCGCCAAGTTCAAATCCGGAATGTTGATTCGTTCCGATTGTTAACCTTCAGCAGAGGTTCAAATATTGGTATTTTCTCTTTTCAATGTTTCTAAATTATACGATAAGATGCGAGCGCAATCGTAACAAACTAAAGAGCAAAACACGAAAAAAGTGAATGTCGGTCACTTCATTTTCATTGGGCAGCCGTAATCAGAGCGGCGTTCATTGTTTCAAAACAAAAAACACGCAAGCGGTATATGGGCAATTTGCGGCAACGCTGAAATAATAAGAAAATAACCTCTAACCTTTCGCTATGGCTATAATACATTGCGTTCTGTGGTTAGTAGAGTCATAAATGGGAGCTGGGCACCGGTATGTTCTCTATAAAAATGAATGTAAACACAATCCAGGTTAATATATAGAAATAGAGTCGGAAAATAGCCTAGTACATGCGCATATATACAAACTATTTGCGGACGAGTTAAAAACGACAGCGGGAACCGGGCCGAAAGTGATACAACCTAGTGCTTAGAGCAGTACGTCAGAAATGTCACGTTAATGAACCAGAGGCATAGTTACGAACAACGTGAAGTAGGTGGCGACTTTCTATTGCTCTATGTACGGTATAGGTTGCAACGATTTTTACAAAAATTATATTTTTGGGCTTTTCTGTTCTCTTTTTCTTTTAAAACTAAATGATTTAATCTACCGTTTTTTTGGCACTGTTTTCCACGTGTAAAAACGTCTGTGTCTGTCAGTAACTAAAAGAGTCACACGATTTCCATGTCCTGTTTTCCAACGCGGTCCAAGTTGTCCATCACAAGAGAAACAAACAAACGGCAGCGTGCGGTAAATGTTGTACAGATTGTCTATACAAGCCCAGAAAAAAAAGATAAACAAACATCTGGATGTTATAGAATCTACCGAGTTGCGTTGTGTTTGTTTAGCTCCGTAAACCGAGAAAAAGCGGATGTTTTATCTTTATTCATTCCGCGGAAGGGTTGTCTCCTCCACCGATGTGTTTACTACACCCGTCGCGTAGCAACAGCTACACTAGACCAACAGGTGGATGAACCATCGGACGAGCCCCTCAACGTGATTTTGTCCATAGAAAACCGACTGTTGAGTATATACACAAGCAGCACAACAATCACCATTCAATCAAGTTAACTGATGCGTGAAGGAATATGGGCTGGAAACGCGTGAAAGAAGCGTGAAATACCAATCAACGATATTTTGGTGAGATTACTTATCACGGAAGGATAAGACATTCCTGGAATGGTGTATTCTTCATTCATTCGCGATAGCCTAATATTTATATTTACTTAAGTGATTAGCATATAATAGTTTTAACATTTTGTACATTTTTCTATTGATAGGTTTGCTTCGATCTGTAGTGAATAATAGCGTTTGAATGCTGAGCCCCAATAAATAAGCACTTCGAATAATGGTACAGTAGTCGTTTGATGGCATAATAAGACACAATGCACCACACACGGGATCAATAGTAAATCACTAATCACTAAGATTTATCCGACTAGTATACGCCTCTCTGGAGAAAAGAACCTGACTGGTGTTGTCTAGCCTACCTAAATTTTCTTGTTTACGACTTCTTGTTCGGGATGCCCCCGGGGGGTTTTGTCTGCCCGTAACCCGAGAATAAGATGTTCATTGTTTCTGGCTCGTCTTCCTCCTCCTCCGTCTAGCCTTTCTCAGTTTGTAGCTACCATCAAAAGGTGTACTGCCTAAATAGAATGGCCGGGTGGTACTATTTCATAAAGTACAGACATTTCCAAAATACCATTGCCGTCGACACCATTTTCCACTTCTGGGAATAATAATTTGCATACATCAATATACCACATGGTCTTAGTCTCGGTGCAGTACCCTTCAATTCAATCCAATTATGTGTATTTCATTTCTAACCAACGGTAAATGCGTAATCATCACTTTTTGGCACATTCCAAATTCTTGAGTAAAAGTGCTGGCATTCTGAACTATCCGCTTATGGTTTAGTCTCTAGCCTATTGTCCGAACCAGAAGAAAACAACAATCAGAAAGTTAAATGTTGTAGACATCTGGGTAATACGCACGAGCCGCCTCCAAATTATATTGGTGTCGTGCCAGTGTCGTTAGATAATGCTGTATAATTGATAATTGTCACTCTACTTGTCGGCCTAGCAACCCGGTTACTGTTGACAAGTGGGACAAAGAATTGTGCTTCGTTAGTCCCAACATCTTCGTCGGTTGGCTGACAAAGTTTTAAAGCTAGTAATCTAATCTCGTCAGTTCTTTTGCAATGATT
>JAKUCG020000035.1:0-281000 GCA_022539655.2 Ceriodaphnia dubia
AACCTAACCTAACCCAACCTAACCTCCAACCTAACCTAACCTAACCTAACCTAACCTAACCTAACCTAACCTAACCTAACCTAACCTAACCTAACCTAACCTAACCTAACCTAACCTAACCTAACCTAACCTAACCTAACCTAACCTAACCTAACCTAACCTACCCTAACCTAACCTAACCTAACCTAACCTAACCTAACCTAACCTAACCTAACCTAACCTAACCTAACCTAACCTAACCTAACCTAACCTAACCTAACCTAACCTAACCTAACCTAACCTAACCTAACCTAACCTAACCTAACCTAACCTAACCTAACCTAACCTAACCTAACCTAACCTAACCTAACCTAACCTAACCTAACCTAACCTAACCTAACCTAACCTAACCTAACCTAACCTAACCTAACCTAACCTAACCTAACCTAACCTAACCTAACCTAACCTAACCTAACCTAACCTAACCTAACCTAACCTAACCTAACCTAACCTAACCTAACCTAACCTAACTAACCTAACCTAACCTAACCTAACCTAACCGACAGAACTTGGTTTTTTTCATGGCCTCTCTTATTTTATAAACTAAAAAATACGGTCTTACCTAACCTGACCCAACGCCATTAGCCAACTCGGCCTTTCAATTCACCTAACCCTGCGGGACCAAGATCCGTGGGCCGTGAGGCATCCTCTGACCCGACTTGGGCTACAATCCGTGGCCGACACGTTATTTTTCCGCCGCCCGACTCGTTTCATGATCCGCCGACCGATCCTTTTCTCGTCTCCCGGCAGGACTTGGTTTTTTCATGGCCTCTTTTATTTTATAAACTAAAAAATACGGTCTTACCTAACCTGACCCAACGCCATTGGCCAACTCGGCCTTTCAATTCACCTAACCCTGCGGGGCCAAGATCCGTGGGCTGTGATGCTCCTTGCCCCCCACTGGAAATGAATCATCAAAGCAGTTTTCACCGAGAGAACTCGTTTCGCCAATCTGCCACCTGTTGGTCAGCTCTTTTCGTTCGAGTCTTCTTTTCTTGCGCCCCGCCAGTGGGGGCAGCAAGAGACCCATCTATTGGGCGGTGCCGACAAAACCTACCGTTTGAAAGGGCTCCCTCTGCTGTCCCGATGGTAGTCGGCCATCTGGTGGGAGGTCTCGCTGTTATTTTTATCAGTCGAGACGGACCACCAGGTGAACCGCTTAAAGTGGCCACCGGGTGCTCTGCATTCATCACCCGGTGGTTGCCACCAATCACCGAGTGGTGCACCGGAAACGACCACTGGTTGGTCCACCAAAACCTCTGGGTGGTCGCGTCTTCCCATTGGGTGATTCCGCGATACCACCTAGAGGTCCGAAAACTGCGTATATAAGCAGGGCCGTTTGCCCTCTGACTTCACTCTACTCCAGCCCTGAGCCGAGAGCAACACCTCTACTAGAAGCACACGCACAATGTAAGTCGAAAATTTCTTTTTTCTTTTCCTTTGCCGTGGTCTCGCTATGCCTTGCCTTGATGTGATGGGTCGAGTGGACTTGTGTTTTGCGATTTTCTCGTAATTGGGACTTAGTTTTTGGTAATTTTCCGTAAATAGGACTTAGTTTTTGGTAATTTTCCGTAAATAGGACTTAGTTTTTGGTAATTTTCCGTAATTGGGACTTAGTTTTTGGTAATTTTCCGTAAATAGGACTTAGTTTTTGGTAATTTTCCGTAATTGGGACTTAGTTTTTGGTAATTTTTCATTTTCTTGTAACTGGGACTTAAACTCTGGGAGTTTTTCGTAAATTGAACTTAGAATTTTTTCATTCTTCGTAATTGGGACTTAGACTCTGGGAATTTTTCGTAAATTGGACTTGGATTCTGGGAGGGAGTAAGGACTTTGAATTTGAGCAGGGAGTAGAGACTTTGAATTTAAATGGGTTTAGGGACTTTGAATTATAACAGGGAGTAGGGACTTTGAATTGTAACGGGTTTATGGACTTTGAATGTAAACAGGGGGTAGGAACTTTAACTTTTTAAATTTCAAAACACAAAACACTGGTCCGTTCCTCGTCCTTCTCGGCTCGGTGCGATCGACTTGTGCACTGAGAAATTCCCCCCTCTCTCCTTGTAGACTATCCGTGTTAGACATTGGTAAAGGGCGGGAGGTCTTTGGCTTTTTCTTCAGAAAAATCGTAAGAGTAAAATTTGCATCCGTGTCGCGAGAGCCTCTGCACAGTCCAATAGGGCGTCGGCCTGGTTGTTGGCGCCCTGACCCGTTCGAGCCTTAAAGAATCGGGGTGCGTTCGGGTCGAAATTCTTGTGGCTGCGCGTCCCACGTGACGTGAGCCGGGCTTGTTGCATCTCCTGATGAATTGGCTGCACGCTTCCTTCACGTTTTTCGGGCGGGTCCGATCGAGTAAAATCCTTGCATTTGAAAACGGAGGCCGACGTAGATTTTCGAGTAGAATCATTAGCTTTTGCTGCGATTAGTTTTCTGGCGTTTTTCCCCCTGTTTGGTGGTGGTGTTCCATGTAGTGTATTCCGTGTATTTGCATTTCGTATTCGTGTTAGTGTGGGCCCCATTTGTGTGTGTGTGTGTGTGGCGCGGACGCACGACAGCGTGCGGGAAGCGTGTGTGTTGCTCTCTGGCTGTTAGGGGTTCTTCATATGCGGTAGTTTTTAAGCACGCTCTTCCTTTGGCGACCGCGTCGACGGCGTTGCGATGTTGGAAGAGACGTATGGACAATCCGTGTTCGAAATTACTCGGGAGTAGTATATTCTCTGTCTGTGTGACTGGTTCGCAGAATCGGGCGGAAGCGATCGTCGGGTCTTGGGTTGTTGAACGGGCCTTCGAACGTGGTACTGTGCCTCTTAACAATGCACGTCCCGACTGTTTGGCACCACTCTTCCCGTCAAAAGACTGTAAGTTACGCTCTCGCGGCCCCTGATCTCTGTTTGAGGTGTCGCCAGACTCTGAATTTTTGCGGGGAAAGGATTGGGGCTCTTTTTTGCGTCCATCGGACTTTGAAACTTCCAAGTTTTTTGCGGGGGGACTTAGTTTTTGGGAGTTTTTTCGTAATTGGACTTGGTTTCTGGGAGTTTTTCGTAAATTGGACTTAGAAATTTGTAATTTTTGGGAAATTGGACTTAGTTTCTGGGAGTTTTTCGTAAATTGGACTTAGTTTTTGGGAATTTTTTGCGGGGGGACTTAGTTTTTGGGAGTTTTTTCGTAATTGGACTTAGTTTTTGGGAGTTTTTTCGTAATTAGACTTAGTCTCTGGGAGTTTTTCGTAAATTGGACTTAGTTTCTGGGAGTTTTTCGTAAATTGGACTTAGTTTTTGGGAGTTTTTCGTAAATTGGACTTAGTTTTTGGGAGGGCGTTGGGACTTTGATTTCAAACGGGTTTAGGGACTTTGATTTTAACTGGGCGTAGGGACTTTGATTTAAAATGGGTCTAGGGACTTTGATTCTAAACGGGCGTAGGGACTTTGATTCTAAACGGGCGTAGGGACTTTTAATTTCAAATAAGGGCGTAGGGACTTGGGAATGGTTTTGCGTGCAACAGACTTGGAGAATTTCTCGTAAGTGGGGACTTGTCATTTTTTCGTAACTGGGGATTTTGCATACAAGAGATTTTCGTGGTGCGGATTGTCCTATCAACGTCTCGGCCTTCGGAATGCGACGGGCCTGGCCCCCGACGGAAAAAGCGTTAGTATGTAAGCACCAAACACTTTGGAATCCCTCCACCGCGTGGCGTGGCGACGTTTCCTTGTGATTCCGATCCCGTCCGTTGCGTGTCGAGTGGGCCACCCGCGGTTGGCGTTTCGCGACGGTCCTCGTGACCCTCTCCGTGGCGACGCCGTGTGGTGGACAAGAAGAGGAATCCCTCCCGGACGCGGCCTGGATTCATCGTTTTTCGAAACTTTGAATATCCCGCCTCGTTTCGGTCAAAAGAGAAGACCTCCCGCGGTCACTACGTTTTCGCGACGGCTCCCTCTCTCCTTTTCCTTTTTTCTTTTTTATTTTTTCTATTTTTGAAAAGAATGAGAGAGCCCTCTCCGATTACAAGAAGAAACCGTGAGGAGCGTTCGACATGGACTACGAAATGGAATCCCTCCCGTGCGCGGCCTGGTGAAGAGTGTCATTCCTCTTTGTTAGCAAAGAGGTTTCTCTGATCCCGCCCCGTATCGGTTAAAAGAGAAGATCTCCCGCGGCGGTCTCTTTTTCCGCGAACGTCTCGTCCTAAAAACACGAGGTCCTCTCCGGAATTGGATGTCGTGCGGAGGGTGTTTTAAATCGGAATCCCTCCCGTGCGCGGCCCGGTCAAAAAGAGTGTCATTCCTCTTTAAACAAGGGGTTTCTCTTTTTCAACCCGCCCCGTATCGGTTAAAAAGAGAAGATCTCCCGCGGCGGTCTCTTTTCCGCGAACGTCTCGTCCTAAAAACACGAGGTCCTCTCCGGAATGGGATGTCGTGCGGAGGGTTTGGAAAATCGGAATCCCTCCCGTGCGCGGCCCGGTAAAAAAAGAGTGTCATTCCTCTTTAAACAAGAGGTATCTCTTTTAAAGCCCGCCCCGTATCGGTTACCAGAGAAGATCTCCCGCGGCGGTCTCTTTTTCCGCGAACGTCTCGTCAAGAGTTCCTCTCCGGAAATTGGATGTCGTGCGGAGGGTTTTGGAAAATCAACTTTAAAACTATCCCCGACGCATCTTTCCGGGTTGACAAACACATTCCCTCCATCTCTAAGACGATGCGGATCCACTGTATCCGTCATCAGGGCCGGTCCGCGCGCACCGAAAGCCATTTAGAGAGCCAATGGATGCTTTCCCTTTTTCTCGCGCGTCCACTCGTGTTTGTGAAAAAGCGGATGCAAAACCGTCTTTCTTCTCTTCCACCAACGCACGCGCGCTCGAAGCGTCGCCTTTGCAGCGGCCCGGAACATAGTCGAGAGTTTTGGTACAACAACGAGGAAGACACTCAACTTGTATTCATCCATCATTTTTTACCCAACAATGGTGTATTTGCCCAATGGGCCTGTTGCTGCAAAAATTGAAAATATATACAGTGGCTGAAAACTCGCCTCTATTTATTGACAACCGAGCTCCCTCGCGTCGTTGTCGCTACCGCTTTTTTCCGCCGCCTTGACCGACGCCTTCGGCGTCGGCGTTTGGCATAGGACAAATGGAGCGCCTCGACAACAGGGTCCCCCGTCGCGAAGTGCACCGTCACCTCTGCCGCCGCCTTTGCCGTCGCCTTCGGCGACGGCGTTGGGTATAGGAAGCAAGTGTCGCGTCTCTCCGAGGGGCAGACGGCTTTTTCTTCAAAAACACAAATTACAAACCACTGGACGCCAATCGAATCACCATTATGCCGCTGCTTTTGCGTCTTTACTGCATGTTTTCACTCGATTGCGAGTCGGATCCCTCTGTAGTGTCGACAATGCAAAGCCGAGATCGTCAACACCAACTTCGCCTTCGACTAGTTCTTTATTTTTTATTTTTATTCATCCCGCCGTCTGCTGCCGAGCGAGGGTGCGTCCATTTCTCCGGGACCGGTCGGGTGGGATTGGGGGGCGTGGGCGGGCGTTGCTTTCCCTCTCTCGTCTGTTCCTTAGGACTCTGCTTTCTCGCTCTCTCTGACGCGTTTTGGCTCGTCGATCGGACGCAGACGTCTCTTCCCGTGATGCCCGAGTATCGTTCCCCAAGCTCCTAGTGATACTGTAGGTGACGTCTTTTTTAAGATGCTCCTCGATCTCGATGATGGACGAGCGCCACGAACTCGAACGGCTAGGAGGATGCACGTTTCCCCGTTTCGCGGTCGGGGCAGTCTTTCGGGGGACGGGGGTAGTGGTTACGGGAGCGACGAGCAGGGGCCGGGCGGTGCTGCGTCGGCGTTCTCCGGTCTTTTCCCGCCGCTTCTGGTCGCGATGGCACGTTCTCTCGTGGAGATTTCTTTCCGGCATCGGGCCATCGCTCGGTGTCCGGGCGTGTGTCTCCAACTGTGCGTTCTCCGGGGCGGCTGAAGCGTCAAAGTAACTTGCGTATAACCCGTTCGATGTGTGATCTTGGCCGTGTGCCTCGTGTATGCGCTCGCTCGGGGACCTGGTGAAATAAAGGCGTGGAGGTGCTTAAGGGCTCGTCGCATTCGCTTTCTTGAAGGCCCGGGCGACCCCTTTTCCGCGGAGAATTTCTTCCGGGCAAGACGACGTTTGGATCCCTAAAGAGAAATCTCTTTCTTTCATCGACGACATCTCGTTCGGCTTCTACAACATACTACAATTCAACTTTTACGACATACTACAATTCAACTTTAATCCAAAGATTGTGTGCCGCTCCTCTTGTTTGACAATGAGCAACGCAGCAATCCAACAAGGTCGTGTTTCAGACTCTAATTCACCCTCTTTAGAGGCAATTGGTAGCGCGAACACGATCCAACAGGTCTCGCCGAATTCTTCCTCGATTCTTCGAGAAAGAACAGACGCAGTGATCCAACAGGTCTCGCCGAATTCTTCCTCGATTCTTCGAGAAAGAACAGACGCAGGGATCCAACAGGTGACGCAGAATTCTTCGACCCTACGGGCCTCGAAAGAACAGACGCAGTCATCCACCGGTGGTGGTCGCATCAGCCTCTTCCCTTCGGGAATCGCTCTTCCCTTCGGGAATCGCTGCTCTCCGACTTCACTACCAACAGAGAAAGAATCATCTCCGTTCGGCCTACGTGTGGGTTAACGCTTGTTTACGAGCCACGTTCGGGTAAAAGATGTTTCAAGTCTCTAAAGCCCATCACAAATGGACAACACGGCTCTTTCCCATTCTTCTCTTTCTTCCTGGCATCCGCAGCGATCCGAAACCCAAAAAATGATACTCCCTTTAACAAAAAAACAACCTAACCATAGGGTCGAATGTTCGCCCCTGTTTGATCCCGGACCCCCATCTAGGGGACATAGGAGCCATCACACCCCTCTTCAATGTCCAGAAGAAGCTGCCTCGGTCCTCTCACGGATTCAATCCAGGAGGCCCGGGTAGAGGTTCCCGTTGAATCAACCAGCTCTGTATATGACGTCTGATTGATTGATCGGTGCCTTTGTTTAAGTTTAGTTGTCCTAAGTCGTTATGCTTTTTCTACGTTAAAAGCCCCATCGTTTCGCTTTAACTACGTCAAAAGCCCTCTCGTTATGCTTATACTACGTTAAAAGCCCTATCGTTATGCTTACACTACGAAAAAAGCACTTGAAAAACAATTCCTTGGGTTCCGATTCGCTACGTCTGCTCCCAGCCAATTTATTCACTCGAGAATTGGTAATTGGAATGGAATTATTGGAGCCGGAGAAACCATTTTCGACTTTCCTTCATGGAAAATAGATGGATTCACCCCTGGTCTCGATTCATCTGCAATCGTGCACCGGCCAATTTTTCTTTTGACAACAAGCGTTATGCTTCCCACGCTATCCGTACAAAAAGCACTATTTTTCCCTTCAACGTTATGCTTTCCACGTTTTTACAAAAAGCAAAAAGGAATTCATTAAAACATTGGAGCCGGAAGAAGTACGCCACCTTTTCCACAAGTGAAAAAGGAAGATTTCTCCCTCTAGTCTGGATCTACTCGATCCTGTACTGGCCAATTTGCTCTCGTCAAATGAGGAATCGGAGCCGGAATGTATTGCCCATTTTCCCTAGTTGAAATGCGTCATCTTTCCTTCGGTCGAGGTTTACTCGGCAACTCCTCGCACTGACCAATTCTCTCATCACCATTTATTATACGGTTACAGGCATTGCCCCGATGTTGAAACTTCCATCGTCAACCGATACGCCTATTTTTCCATCGACGACGAAGAAATCATCATGGTCCAAATCCGGACCCCGGAGGGTGATGTGGAAGACTCGTCGGGTGATTATACCAGCCTCAGGCGCCTCCCACTGGCCACGCCTTTTAACCATCTTGAAGAGGTCTACACCTATCTTCGATTGGTACGACCTTCTACCCAATTAGATGTGGGCAGTTTCGGCCATCACCCTCTGCATCTCTGCTTGGCACCTTTGCCCTACACTTTGCACCGAATTGTGCTCGACTATTGGAATCTTGTGAACTAACTCTGTACCACGGATCATGTTCTGAAAACGGAATACACATCATTGCGGGGCCGTGCCATACTTTGCCACCCGCCAACGAACAATTGGATCCTACTTTTTTGGCATGATGGACCACAAGGTTTCACCTTTTCCGATCGTTCGCATTAGCTTACCCGGACTTTGGTTTCACCTTACCCTACCGAGTTAAAACGATCCGAAAGGTCGTGCGGCTCCCTACGTCCCGACTAGGGCCGGAATCTGTCTTTGGCACAGCGTTTCCGCCACCCGACTCGTGTCGTGGTCCGCCGACCGACCGGTATCTCAACAACTCCCGACGGGACTTGGTTGTTTCATGACCTCTTCATTTATAAACTAAAAAATACGGTCTTACCTAACCTGACCCAACGCCATTAGCCAACTCGGCCTTTGATCATCACCTAACCCTGCGGGACCAAGATCCGTGGGCCGTGCGGCATCCTCTGATCCGACTTGGGCTGAAATCCGTGGCCGATACGGAATTTTTTTCGCCGCCCGACTCGTTTCATGATCCGCCGACCGATCCTTTTCTCGTCTCCCGACAGAACTTGGTTTTTTCATGGCCTCTTTTATTTTATAAACTAAAAAATACGGTCTTACCTAACCTGACCCAACGCCATTAGCCAACTCGGCCTTTCAATTCACCTAACCCTGCGGGGCCAAGATCCGTGGGCTGTGATGCACCTTGCCCCCCACTGGAAATGAATCATCAAAGCAGTTTCACTGAGGGAACTCGTTTCGTCAATCTGCCACTTGTTGGGCAGCTCTTTTCGTTCGAGTCTTCTTCTCTTGCGCCCCGCCAGAGGGGGCAGCAAGAGACCCATCTATTGGGCGGTGCCAAAAAACCTACCGTTCGAAAGGGCTCCCTCTGCTGTCCCGATGGTAGTCGGCCATCTGGTGTGAGGTCTCGCTGTTATTTATATCAGTCGGGACGGACCACCAGGTGATCCGCTTAAAGTGTCCACCAGGTGCTCTGCATTCATCACCCGGTGGTTGCCACCAATCACCGAGTGGTGCACCGGAAACGACCACTGATTGGTCCGACCACTACCCCTGGGTGGTCGCGTCTTCCCATTGGGCGATTCCGCGATACCACCTAGAGGTCCGAAAACTGCGTATATAAGCAGGGCCGTTTGCCCTCTGACTTCACTCTACTCCAGCCCTGAGCCGAGAGCAACACCTCTACTAGAAGCACACGCACAATGTAAGTCGAAATTTTCTTTTTTCTTTTCCTTTGCCGTGGTCTCGCTATGCCTTGCCTTGATGTGATGGGTCGAGTGGACTTGTGTTTTGCGATTTTCTCGTAATTGGGACTTAGTTTTTGGTAATTTTCCGTAAATAGGACTTAGTTTTTGGTAATTTTCCGTAAATAGGACTTAGAATTTTTTTTCATTTTTCCGTAATTGGGACTTAGACTCTGGGAGTTTTTCGTAATTGGGACTTAGACTCTGGGAGTTTTTCGTAAATTGAACTTAGAATTTTTTCATTCTTCGTAATTGGGACTTAGACTCTGGGAGTTTTTCGTAAATTGGACTTGGATTCTGGGAGGGAGTAGGGACTTTGATTTCAATGGGTTTAGGGACTTAAACTTTAAACAGGGAGTAGGGACTTTAACTTTTTAAATTTTAAAACGCAAAACGCTGGTCCGTTCCTCGTTCTCCTCGGCTCGGTGCGATCGACTTGTGCATTGAGAAATTCCCCCCTCTCTCCTTGTAGACTATCGTGTTAGACATTGGAAAAGGGCGGGAGGTCTTTGGCTTTTTCTTCAAAAAATCGTAAAAGTAAAATTTGCATCCGTGTCGCGAGAGCCTCTGCACAGTCCAATAGGGCGTCGGCCTGGTTGTTGGCGCCCTGACCCGTTCGAGCCTTAAAGAATCGGGGTGCGTTCGGGTCGAAATTCTTGTGGCTGCGCGTCCCACGTGACGTGAGCCGGGCTTGTTGCATCTCCTGATGAATTGGCTGCACGCTTCCTTCACGTTTTTCGGGCGGGTCCGATCGAGTAAAATCCTTGCTTTTCAAAACGGAGGCCGACGTAGATTTTCGAGTAGAATCATTAGCTCTTGCTGCGATTAGTTTTCTGGCGTTTTCCCCCCTGTTTCGTGGTGGTGTTCCATGTAGTGTATTCCGTGTCTTTGCATTTCGTATTCGTGTTAGTGTGGGCCCCATTTGTGTGTGTGTGTGTGTGGCGCGGACGCACGACAGCGTGCGGGAAGCGTGTGTGTTGCTCTCTGGCTGTTAGGGGTTCTTCATATGCGGTAGTTTTTAAGCACGCTCTTCCTTTGGCGACCGCGTCGACGGCGTTGCGATGTTGGAAGAGGCGTATGGACAATCCGTGCTCGGAATTACTCGGGAGTAGTATATTCTCTGTCTGTGTGACTGGTTCGCAGAATCGGGCGGAAGTGATCGTCGTGTCTTGGGTTGTTGAACGGGCCTTCGAACGTGGTACTGTGCCTCTTAACAATGCACGTCCCGACTGATTGGCACCACTCTTCCCGTCAAAAGACTGTAAGTTACGCTCTCGCGGCCCCTGATCTCTGTTTGAGGTGTCGCCGGACTCTGAATTTTTGCGGGGAAGGGATTGGGGCTCTATTTGCGTCCATCGGACTTTGAAATTTCCAAGTTTTTTGCGGGGGGACTTAGTTTTTGGGAGTTTTTTCAAAATTGGACTTAGTTTCTGGGAATTTTTCGTAAATTGGACTTAGTTTCTGGGAGTTTTTCGTAAATTGGACTTAGTTTTTGGGAGTTTTTTCATAATTGGACTTAGTTTCTGGGAGTTTTTCGTAAATTGGACTTAGTTTTTGAGAGTTTTTCGTAAATTGGACTTAGTTTTTGGGAGTTTTTTCGAAATTGGACTTAGTTTTTGGGAGTTTTTTCGTAATTGGACTTAGTTTTTGTGAGTTTTTTCGTAATTGGACTTAGTTTCTGGGAATTTTTCGAAAATTGGACTTAGTTTTTTTAGAGTTTTTCGTAAATTGGACTTAGTTTTTGGGAGGGCGTTGGGACTTTGATTTCAAACGGGTTTAGGGACTTTGATTTTAACAGGGCGTAGGGACTTTGATTTAAAATGGGTCTAGGGACTTTGATTCTAAACGGGTTTAGGGACTTTGATTTTAACTGGGCATAGGGACTTTGATTTTAAACGGGCGTAGGGACTTTGATTTTAACTGGGCGTAGGGACTTTGATTTCAAATAAGGGCGTAGGGACTTGGGAATGGTTTTGCGTGCAACAGACTTGGAAAATTTCTCGTAAATGGGGACTTGTCATTTTTTCGTAACTGGGGATTTTGCATACAAGAGATTTTCGTGGTACGGATTGTCCTATCAACGTCTCGGCCTTCGGAATGCGACGGGCCCGGCCCCCGACGGAAAAAGCGTTAGTATGTAAGCACCAAACACTTTGGAATCCCTCCACCGCGTGGCGTGGCGACGTTTCCTTGTGATTCCGATCCCGTCCGTTGCGTGTCGAGTTGGCCACCCGCGGTTGGCGTTTCGCGACGGTCCTCGTGACCCTCTCCGTGGCGACGCCGTGCGGTGGACAAGAAGAGGAATCCCTCCCGGACGCGGCCTGGATCCATCGTTTTTTTCGAAAACTTTGAATATCCCGCCTCGTTTCGGTTACAAGAGAAGACCTCCCGCGGTCACTACGTTTTCGCGACGGCTCCCTCTCTCCTTTTCCTTTTTTCTTTGTTATTTTTTTTCTATTTTGAAAAGAATGAGAGAGCCCTCTCCGATTACAAGAAGAAACCGTGAGGAGCGTTCGACAGTGACTAAAAAAATGGAATCCCTCCCGTGCGCGGCCTGGCGAAGAGTGTCATTCCTCTTTGTTACCAAAGAGGTTTCTCCGATCCCGCCCCGTATCGGTTACCAGAGAAGATCTCCCGCGGCGGTCTCTTTTCCGCGAACGTCTCGTCCTAAAAACACGAGGTCCTCTCCGGAATTGGATGTCGTGCGGAGGGTATTTTAAAATCGGAATCCCTCTCGTGCGCGGCCCGGTCAAAAGAGTGTCATTCCTCTTTAAACAAGAGGTATCTCTTTTAAAGCCCGCCCCGTATCGGTTACCAGAGTAGATCTCCCGCGGCGGTCTCTTTTTCCGCGAACGTCTCGTCAAGAGTTCCTCTCCGGAAATTGGATGTCGTGCGGAGGGTTTTGGAAAATCGGAATCCCTCCCGTGCGCGGCCCGGTCAAAAGAGTGTCATTCCTCTTTAAACAAGAGGTATCTCTTTTTAAACCCGCCCCGTATCGGTTACAAGAGAAGATCTCCCGCGGCGGTCTTTTTTCCGCGAACGTCTCGTCCTAAAAACACGAGTTCCTCTCCGGAATCGGATGTCGTGCGGAGGGTTTAGAAAATCGGAATCCCTCCCGTGCGCGGCCCGGTTGTGGGAGTGTCATTCCTCTTTAAACAAGAGGTATCTCTTATGACCCGCCCCGTATCGGTTACCAGAGAAGATCTCCCGCGGCGGTCTCTTTTTCCGCGAACGTCTCGTCGTTTCCAACACGAGGTCCTCTCCGGAAATCGGATGTCGTGCGGAGGGTTTTAGAAAATCAACTTTACAAATATCCCCGACGCATCTTTCCGGGTTGAACAACACATTCCCTCTGTCTCTAAGACGATGCGGATCCACTGTATCCGTCATCAGGGCCGGTCCGCGCGCACCGAAAGCCATTTAGAGAGCCAATGGATGCTTTCCCTCTTTCTCGCGCGTCCGCTCGTTTGCGGACGTGTTTGTGAAAAAGCGGATGCAAAACCGTCTTTCTTCTCTTCCACCAACGCACGCGCGCTCGAAGCGTCGCCTCTGCAGCGGCCCGGACCATAGTCGAGAGTTTTGGTACAACAACGAGGAAGACATTCAACTTGTAATCATCCATCATTTTTTTACCCAACAATGGTGTATTTGCCCATTGGGCCTGTTGCTGCAACAATTGAAAAAATAAACACACTGGCTGAAAACTCGCCTCTATTTTTATTGTCAACCAAGCCCCCTCGCGTCGTTGTCGCTACCGCTTTTTCCGCCGCCTTGACCGACGCCTTCGGCGTCGGCGTTTGGCATAGGACTATGGAGCGCCTCGACAACAGGGTCCCCCGTCGCGATGGGCACCGTCACCTCTGCCACCGCCTTTGCCGTCGCCGAAGGCGACGGCGTTTGGTATAGGAAGCAAGTGTCGTGTCTCTCCGAGGGGCAGACGGCTTTTTCTTCAAAACAAATTACAACTCGATCGACGCCAATCGCCTCTGGAAAAGAATCACCATTATGCCGCTGCTTTTGCGTCTTTACTACACGTTTTCACTCGATTGCGAGTCGGATCCCTCTGTAGTGTCGACAATGCAAAGCCGAGATCGTCATCGACTTTCTTCCGTCATCACTTTATTTTTTATTTTTATTCATCCCGCCGTCTGCTGCCGGGCGGGGAGGCGCCCATCCTGGTAACGGGGTGGTGCGCTTTCTCGTTGGAGATTTCTTTCTGGCGTCGGGCCATCGCTCGGTGTCCGGGCGTGTGTCTCCAACTGTGCGTTCTCCAGGACTGCCGGGGTAGCCATAGTACCTGGGTCTAGCTGTTCGTGGTGTGATCTTGGCCGTGTGCCTCGTGTATATGCTCGTTCGGATATCTGGGGAAGTCGTGGCGCGATGGTGTTTAAGGGTTCGTCGCATTCGCTTTTCATTCTAAAGGCCCGGGCGACCCCGTATTCCGGCGAGAATTTCTCCCGGGCAAGACGACGTTTGGATTCCGTCTTTCTTCTTCCCACGACATCTCGTTTGGCTTCTACAAAAAACTACAATTCAACTTTAATCCAAAGATTGTGTGCCGCTCCTCTTGTTTGACAACGAGCAACGCAGCAATCCAACAAGGTCGTGTTTCAGACTCTATTCCACCCTCCTCGGAGGGACAACAATAGTAGCGAGAGCACGATCCAACAGGTCTCGCCGAATTCTTCCTCGATTCTTCGAGAAAGAACAGACGCAGGGATCCAACAGGTCTCGCTGAAATTCCCGTACAGGGAACGGACGCAGGGATCCAACAGGTGACGCAGAATTCTTCGACCCTACGGGCCTCGAAAGAACAGACGCAGTCATCCACCGGTGGTGGTCGCATCAGCCTCTTCCCTTCGGGAATCGCTCTTCCCTTCGGGAATCGCTGCTCTCCGACTTCACTACCAACAGAGAAAGAATCATCTCCGTTCGGCCTACGTGTGGGTTAACGCTTGTTTACGAGCCACGTTCGGGTAAAAGATGTTTCAAGTCTCTAAAGCCCATCACAAATGGACAACACGGCTCTTTCCCATTCTTCTCTTTCTTCCTGGCATCCGCAGCGATCCGAAACCCAAAAAATGATACTCCCTTTAACAAAAAAACAACCTAACCATAGGGTCGAATGTTCGCCCCTGTTTGATCCCGGACCCCCATCTAGGGGACATAGGAGCCATCACACCCCCTCTTCAATGTCCAGAAGAAGCTGCCTCGGTCCTCTCACGGATTCAATCCAGGAGGCCCGGGTAGAGGTTCCCGTTGAATCAACCAGCTCTGTATATGACGTCTGATTGATTGATCGGTGCCTTTGTTTAAGTTTAGTTGTCCTAAGTCGTTATGCTTTTTCTACGTTAAAAGCCCCATCGTTTCGCTTTAACTACGTCAAAAGCCCTCTCGTTATGCTTATACTACGTTAAAAGCCCTATCGTTATGCTTACACTACGAAAAAAGCACTTGAAAAACAATTCCTTGGGTTCCGATTCGCTACGTCTGCTCCCAGCCAATTTATTCACTCGAGAATTGGTAATTGGAATGGAATTATTGGAGCCGGAGAAACCATTTTCGACTTTCCTTCATGGAAAATAGATGGATTCACCCCTGGTCTCGATTCATCTGCAATCGTGCACCGGCCAATTTTTCTTTTGACAACAAGCGTTATGCTTCCCACGCTATCCGTACAAAAAGCACTATTTTTCCCTTCAACGTTATGCTTTCCACGTTTTTACAAAAAGCAAAAAGGAATTCATTAAAACATTGGAGCCGGAAGAAGTACGCCACCTTTTCCACAAGTGAAAAAGGAAGATTTCTCCTCTAGTCTGGATCTACTCGATCCTGTACTGGCCAATTTGCTCTCGTCAAATGAGGAATCGGAGCCGGAATGTATTGCCCATTTTCCCTAGTTGAAATGCGTCATCTTTCCTTCGGTCGAGGTTTACTCGGCAACTCCTCGCACTGACCAATTCTCTCATCACCATTTATTATACGGTTACAGGCATTGCCCCGATGTTGAAACTTCCATCGTCAACCGATACGCCTATTTTTCCATCGACGACGAAGAAATCATCATGGTCCAAATCCGGACCCCGGAGGGTGATGTGGAAGACTCGTCGGGTGATTATACCAGCCTCAGGCGCCTCCCACTGGCCACGCCTTTTAACCATCTTGAAGAGGTCTACACCTATCTTCGATTGGTACGACCTTCTACCCAATTAGATGTGGGCAGTTTCGGCCATCACCCTCTGCATCTCTGCTTGGCACCTTTGCCCTACACTTTGCACCGAATTGTGCTCGACTATTGGAATCTTGTGAACTAACTCTGTACCACGGATCATGTTCTGAAAACGGAATACACATCATTGCGGGGCCGTGCCATACTTTGCCACCCGCCAACGAACAATTGGATCCTACTTTTTTTTGGCATGATGGACCACAAGGTTTCACCTTTTCCGATCGTTCGCATTAGCTTACCCGGACTTTGGTTTCACCTTACCCTACCGAGTTAAAACGATCCGAAAGGTCGTGCGGCTCCCTACGTCCCGACTAGGGCCGGAATCTGTCTTTGGCACAGCGTTTCCGCCACCCGACTCGTGTCGTGGTCCGCCGACCGACCGGTATCTCAACAACTCCCGACGGGACTTGGTTGTTTCATGACCTCTTCATTTATAAACTAAAAAATACGGTCTTACCTAACCTGACCCAACGCCATTAGCCAACTCGGCCTTTGATCATCACCTAACCCTGCGGGACCAAGATCCGTGGGCCGTGCGGCATCCTCTGATCCGACTTGGGCTGAAATCCGTGGCCGATACGGAATTTTTTTCGCCGCCCGACTCGTTTCATGATCCGCCGACCGATCCTTTTCTCGTCTCCCGACAGAACTTGGTTTTTTCATGGCCTCTTTTATTTTATAAACTAAAAAATACGGTCTTACCTAACCTGACCCAACGCCATTAGCCAACTCGGCCTTTCAATTCACCTAACCCTGCGGGGCCAAGATCCGTGGGCTGTGATGCACCTTGCCCCCCACTGGAAATGAATCATCAAAGCAGTTTCACTGAGGGAACTCGTTTCGTCAATCTGCCACTTGTTGGGCAGCTCTTTTCGTTCGAGTCTTCTTCTCTTGCGCCCCGCCAGAGGGGGCAGCAAGAGACCCATCTATTGGGCGGTGCCAAAAACCTACCGTTCGAAAGGGCTCCCTCTGCTGTCCCGATGGTAGTCGGCCATCTGGTGTGAGGTCTCGCTGTTATTTATATCAGTCGGGACGGACCACCAGGTGATCCGCTTAAAGTGTCCACCAGGTGCTCTGCATTCATCACCCGGTGGTTGCCACCAATCACCGAGTGGTGCACCGGAAACGACCACTGATTGGTCCGACCACTACCCCTGGGTGGTCGCGTCTTCCCATTGGGCGATTCCGCGATACCACCTAGAGGTCCGAAAACTGCGTATATAAGCAGGGCCGTTTGCCCTCTGACTTCACTCTACTCCAGCCCTGAGCCGAGAGCAACACCTCTACTAGAAGCACACGCACAATGTAAGTCGAAATTTTCTTTTTTCTTTTCCTTTGCCGTGGTCTCGCTATGCCTTGCCTTGATGTGATGGGTCGAGTGGACTTGTGTTTTGCGATTTTCTCGTAATTGGGACTTAGTTTTTGGTAATTTTCCGTAAATAGGACTTAGTTTTTGGTAATTTTCCGTAAATAGGACTTAGAATTTTTTTTCATTTTTCCGTAATTGGGACTTAGACTCTGGGAGTTTTTCGTAATTGGGACTTAGACTCTGGGAGTTTTTCGTAAATTGGACTTGGATTCTGGGAGGGAGTAGGGACTTTGATTTCAATGGGTTTAGGGACTTAAACTTTAAACAGGGAGTAGGGACTTTAACTTTTTAAATTTTAAAACGCAAAACGCTGGTCCGTTCCTCGTTCTCCTCGGCTCGGTGCGATCGACTTGTGCATTGAGAAATTCCCCCCTCTCTCCTTGTAGACTATCGTGTTAGACATTGGAAAAGGGCGGGAGGTCTTTGGCTTTTTCTTCAAAAAATCGTAAAAGTAAAATTTGCATCCGTGTCGCGAGAGCCTCTGCACAGTCCAATAGGGCGTCGGCCTGGTTGTTGGCGCCCTGACCCGTTCGAGCCTTAAAGAATCGGGGTGCGTTCGGGTCGAAATTCTTGTGGCTGCGCGTCCCACGTGACGTGAGCCGGGCTTGTTGCATCTCCTGATGAATTGGCTGCACGCTTCCTTCACGTTTTTCGGGCGGGTCCGATCGAGTAAAATCCTTGCATTTCAAAACGGAGGCCGACGTAGATTTTCGAGTAGAATCATTAGCTTTTGATGCGATTAGTTTTCTGGCGTTTTTTCCCCCTGTTTGGTGGTGGTGTTCCATGTAGTGTATTCCGTGTATTTGCATTTCGTATTCGTGTTAGTGTGGGCCCCATTTGTGTGTGTGTGTGTGTGGCGCGGACGCACGACAGCGTGCGGGAAGCGTGTGTGTTGCTCTCTGGCTGTTAGGGGTTCTTCATATGCGGTAGTTTTTAAGCACGCTCTTCCTTTGGCGACCGCGTCGACGGCGTTGCGATGTTGGAAGAGACGTATGGACAATCCGTGTTCGAAATTACTCGGGAGTAGTATATTCTCTGTCTGTGTGACTGGTTCGCAGAATCGGGCGGAAGCGATCGTCGGGTCTTGGGTTGTTGAACGGGCCTTCGAACGTGGTACTGTGCCTCTTAACAATGCACGTCCCGACTGATTGGCACCACTCTTCCCGTCAAAAGACTGTAAGTTACGCTCTCGCGGCCCCTGATCTCTGTTTGAGGTGTCGCCGGACTCTGAATTTTTGCGGGGAAAGGATTGGGGCTTTTTTGCGTCCATCGGACTTTGAAATTTCCAAGTTTTTTGCGGGGGGGACTTAGTTTTTGGGAGTTTTTTCGAAATTGGACTTAGTTTTTGAGAGTTTTTTCGTAATTGGACTTAGTTTCTGGGAGTTTTTCGTAAATTGGACTTAGTTTTTGGGAGTTTTTCGTAAATTGGACTTAGAAATTTTTAATTTTTGCGTAATTGGACTTAGTTTTTGGGAGTTTTTTGCGGGGGGACTTAGTTTTTGGGAGTTTTTTCGTAAATTGGACTTAGTCTCTGGGAGTTTTTCGTAAATTGGACTTAGTCTCTGGGAGTTTTTCGTAAATTGGACTTAGTTTTTGGGAGTTTTTTGCGGGGGGACTTAGTTTTTGGGAGTTTTTTTCGTAATTGGACTTAGTTTTTGGGAGTTTTTTCGTAATTGGACTTAGTTTCTGGGAGTTTTTCGTAAATTGGACTTAGTTTTTGGGAGTTTTTCGTAAATTGGACTTAGTTTTTGGGAGGGCGTTGGGACTTTGATTTCAAACGGGTTTAGGGACTTTGATTTTAACTGGGCGTAGGGACTTTGATTTAAAATGGGTCTAGGGACTTTGATTCTAAACGGGTTTAGGGACTTTGATTCTAAACGGGCGTAGGGACTTTTAATTTCAAATAAGGGCGTAGGGACTTGGGAATGGTTTTGCGTGCAACAGACTTGGAAAATTTCTCGTAAATGGGGACTTGTCATTTTTTCGTAACTGGGAATTTTGCATACAAGAGATTTTCGTGGTGCGGATTGTCCTATCAACGTCTCGGCCTTCGGAATGCGACGGGCCTGGCCCCCGACGGAAAAAGCGTTAGTATGTAAGCACCAAACACTTTGGAATCCCTCCACCGCGTGGCGTGGCGACGTTTCCTTGTGATTCCGATCCCGTCCGTTGCGTGTCGAGTGGGCCACCCGCGGTTGGCGTTTCGCGACGGTCCTCGTGACCCTCTCCGTGGCGACGCCGTGTGGTGGACAAGAAGAGGAATCCCTCCCGGACGCGGCCTGGATTCATCGTTTTTCGAAACTTTGAATATCCCGCCTCGTTTCGGTTACAAGAGAAGACCTCCCGCGGTCACTACGTTTTCGCGACGGCTCCCTCTCTCCTTTTCCTTTTTTCTTTTTTATTTTTTCTATTTTTGAAAAGAATGAGAGAGCCCTCTCCGATTACAAGAAGAAACCGTGAGGAGCGTTCGACATGGACTACGAAATGGAATCCCTCCCGTGCGCGGCCTGGTGAAGAGTGTCATTCCTCTTTGTTAGCAAAGAGGTTTCTCTGATCCCGCCCCGTATCGGTTAAAAGAGAAGATCTCCCGCGGCGGTCTCTTTTTCCGCGAACGTCTCGTCCTAAAAACACGAGGTCCTCTCCGGAATTGGATGTCGTGCGGAGGGTGTTTTAAATCGGAATCCCTCCCGTGCGCGGCCCGGTCAAAAAGAGTGTCATTCCTCTTTAAACAAGGGGTTTCTCTTTTTCAACCCGCCCCGTATCGGTTAAAAAGAGAAGATCTCCCGCGGCGGTCTCTTTTCCGCGAACGTCTCGTCCTAAAAACACGAGGTCCTCTCCGGAATGGGATGTCGTGCGGAGGGTTTGGAAAATCGGAATCCCTCCCGTGCGCGGCCCGGTAAAAAAAGAGTGTCATTCCTCTTTAAACAAGAGGTATCTCTTTTAAAGCCCGCCCCGTATCGGTTACCAGAGAAGATCTCCCGCGGCGGTCTCTTTTTCCGCGAACGTCTCGTCAAGAGTTCCTCTCCGGAAATTGGATGTCGTGCGGAGGGTTTTGGAAAATCAACTTTAAAACTATCCCCGACGCATCTTTCCGGGTTGACAAACACATTCCCTCCATCTCTAAGACGATGCGGATCCACTGTATCCGTCATCAGGGCCGGTCCGCGCGCACCGAAAGCCATTTAGAGAGCCAATGGATGCTTTCCCTTTTTCTCGCGCGTCCACTCGTGTTTGTGAAAAAGCGGATGCAAAACCGTCTTTCTTCTCTTCCACCAACGCACGCGCGCTCGAAGCGTCGCCTTTGCAGCGGCCCGGAACATAGTCGAGAGTTTTGGTACAACAACGAGGAAGACACTCAACTTGTATTCATCCATCATTTTTTACCCAACAATGGTGTATTTGCCCAATGGGCCTGTTGCTGCAAAAATTGAAAATATATACAGTGGCTGAAAACTCGCCTCTATTTATTGACAACCGAGCTCCCTCGCGTCGTTGTCGCTACCGCTTTTTTCCGCCGCCTTGACCGACGCCTTCGGCGTCGGCGTTTGGCATAGGACAAATGGAGCGCCTCGACAACAGGGTCCCCCGTCGCGAAGTGCACCGTCACCTCTGCCGCCGCCTTTGCCGTCGCCTTCGGCGACGGCGTTGGGTATAGGAAGCAAGTGTCGCGTCTCTCCGAGGGGCAGACGGCTTTTTCTTCAAAAACACAAATTACAAACCACTGGACGCCAATCGAATCACCATTATGCCGCTGCTTTTGCGTCTTTACTGCATGTTTTCACTCGATTGCGAGTCGGATCCCTCTGTAGTGTCGACAATGCAAAGCCGAGATCGTCAACACCAACTTCGCCTTCGACTAGTTCTTTATTTTTTATTTTTATTCATCCCGCCGTCTGCTGCCGAGCGAGGGTGCGTCCATTTCTCCGGGACCGGTCGGGTGGGATTGGGGGGCGTGGGCGGGCGTTGCTTTCCCTCTCTCGTCTGTTCCTTAGGACTCTGCTTTCTCGCTCTCTCTGACGCGTTTTGGCTCGTCGATCGGACGCAGACGTCTCTTCCCGTGATGCCCGAGTATCGTTCCCCAAGCTCCTAGTGATACTGTAGGTGACGTCTTTTTTAAGATGCTCCTCGATCTCGATGATGGACGAGCGCCACGAACTCGAACGGCTAGGAGGATGCACGTTTCCCCGTTTCGCGGTCGGGGCAGTCTTTCGGGGGACGGGGGTAGTGGTTACGGGAGCGACGAGCAGGGGCCGGGCGGTGCTGCGTCGGCGTTCTCCGGTCTTTTCCCGCCGCTTCTGGTCGCGATGGCACGTTCTCTCGTGGAGATTTCTTTCCGGCATCGGGCCATCGCTCGGTGTCCGGGCGTGTGTCTCCAACTGTGCGTTCTCCGGGGCGGCTGAAGCGTCAAAGTAACTTGCGTATAACCCGTTCGATGTGTGATCTTGGCCGTGTGCCTCGTGTATGCGCTCGCTCGGGGACCTGGTGAAATAAAGGCGTGGAGGTGCTTAAGGGCTCGTCGCATTCGCTTTCTTGAAGGCCCGGGCGACCCCTTTTCCGCGGAGAATTTCTTCCGGGCAAGACGACGTTTGGATCCCTAAAGAGAAATCTCTTTCTTTCATCGACGACATCTCGTTCGGCTTCTACAACATACTACAATTCAACTTTTACGACATACTACAATTCAACTTTAATCCAAAGATTGTGTGCCGCTCCTCTTGTTTGACAATGAGCAACGCAGCAATCCAACAAGGTCGTGTTTCAGACTCTAATTCACCCTCTTTTAGAGGCAATTGGTAGCGCGAACACGATCCAACAGGTCTCGCCGAATTCTTCCTCGATTCTTCGAGAAAGAACAGACGCAGTGATCCAACAGGTCTCGCCGAATTCTTCCTCGATTCTTCGAGAAAGAACAGACGCAGGGATCCAACAGGTGACGCAGAATTCTTCGACCCTACGGGCCTCGAAAGAACAGACGCAGTCATCCACCGGTGGTGGTCGCATCAGCCTCTTCCCTTCGGGAATCGCTCTTCCCTTCGGGAATCGCTGCTCTCCGACTTCACTACCAACAGAGAAAGAATCATCTCCGTTCGGCCTACGTGTGGGTTAACGCTTGTTTACGAGCCACGTTCGGGTAAAAGATGTTTCAAGTCTCTAAAGCCCATCACAAATGGACAACACGGCTCTTTCCCATTCTTCTCTTTCTTCCTGGCATCCGCAGCGATCCGAAACCCAAAAAATGATACTCCCTTTAACAAAAAAACAACCTAACCATAGGGTCGAATGTTCGCCCCTGTTTGATCCCGGACCCCCATCTAGGGGACATAGGAGCCATCACACCCCCTCTTCAATGTCCAGAAGAAGCTGCCTCGGTCCTCTCACGGATTCAATCCAGGAGGCCCGGGTAGAGGTTCCCGTTGAATCAACCAGCTCTGTATATGACGTCTGATTGATTGATCGGTGCCTTTGTTTAAGTTTAGTTGTCCTAAGTCGTTATGCTTTTTCTACGTTAAAAGCCCCATCGTTTCGCTTTAACTACGTCAAAAGCCCTCTCGTTATGCTTATACTACGTTAAAAGCCCTATCGTTATGCTTACACTACGAAAAAAGCACTTGAAAAACAATTCCTTGGGTTCCGATTCGCTACGTCTGCTCCCAGCCAATTTATTCACTCGAGAATTGGTAATTGGAATGGAATTATTGGAGCCGGAGAAACCATTTTCGACTTTCCTTCATGGAAAATAGATGGATTCACCCCTGGTCTCGATTCATCTGCAATCGTGCACCGGCCAATTTTTCTTTTGACAACAAGCGTTATGCTTCCCACGCTATCCGTACAAAAAGCACTATTTTTCCCTTCAACGTTATGCTTTCCACGTTTTTACAAAAAGCAAAAAGGAATTCATTAAAACATTGGAGCCGGAAGAAGTACGCCACCTTTTCCACAAGTGAAAAAGGAAGATTTCTCCCTCTAGTCTGGATCTACTCGATCCTGTACTGGCCAATTTGCTCTCGTCAAATGAGGAATCGGAGCCGGAATGTATTGCCCATTTTCCCTAGTTGAAATGCGTCATCTTTCCTTCGGTCGAGGTTTACTCGGCAACTCCTCGCACTGACCAATTCTCTCATCACCATTTATTATACGGTTACAGGCATTGCCCCGATGTTGAAACTTCCATCGTCAACCGATACGCCTATTTTTCCATCGACGACGAAGAAATCATCATGGTCCAAATCCGGACCCCGGAGGGTGATGTGGAAGACTCGTCGGGTGATTATACCAGCCTCAGGCGCCTCCCACTGGCCACGCCTTTTAACCATCTTGAAGAGGTCTACACCTATCTTCGATTGGTACGACCTTCTACCCAATTAGATGTGGGCAGTTTCGGCCATCACCCTCTGCATCTCTGCTTGGCACCTTTGCCCTACACTTTGCACCGAATTGTGCTCGACTATTGGAATCTTGTGAACTAACTCTGTACCACGGATCATGTTCTGAAAACGGAATACACATCATTGCGGGGCCGTGCCATACTTTGCCACCCGCCAACGAACAATTGGATCCTACTTTTTTTTGGCATGATGGACCACAAGGTTTCACCTTTTCCGATCGTTCGCATTAGCTTACCCGGACTTTGGTTTCACCTTACCCTACCGAGTTAAAACGATCCGAAAGGTCGTGCGGCTCCCTACGTCCCGACTAGGGCCGGAATCTGTCTTTGGCACAGCGTTTCCGCCACCCGACTCGTGTCGTGGTCCGCCGACCGACCGGTATCTCAACAACTCCCGACGGGACTTGGTTGTTTCATGACCTCTTCATTTATAAACTAAAAAATACGGTCTTACCTAACCTGACCCAACGCCATTAGCCAACTCGGCCTTTGATCATCACCTAACCCTGCGGGACCAAGATCCGTGGGCCGTGCGGCATCCTCTGATCCGACTTGGGCTGAAATCCGTGGCCGATACGGAATTTTTTTCGCCGCCCGACTCGTTTCATGATCCGCCGACCGATCCTTTTCTCGTCTCCCGACAGAACTTGGTTTTTTCATGGCCTCTTTTATTTTATAAACTAAAAAATACGGTCTTACCTAACCTGACCCAACGCCATTAGCCAACTCGGCCTTTCAATTCACCTAACCCTGCGGGGCCAAGATCCGTGGGCTGTGATGCACCTTGCCCCCCACTGGAAATGAATCATCAAAGCAGTTTCACTGAGGGAACTCGTTTCGTCAATCTGCCACTTGTTGGGCAGCTCTTTTCGTTCGAGTCTTCTTCTCTTGCGCCCCGCCAGAGGGGGCAGCAAGAGACCCATCTATTGGGCGGTGCCAAAAAACCTACCGTTCGAAAGGGCTCCCTCTGCTGTCCCGATGGTAGTCGGCCATCTGGTGTGAGGTCTCGCTGTTATTTATATCAGTCGGGACGGACCACCAGGTGATCCGCTTAAAGTGTCCACCAGGTGCTCTGCATTCATCACCCGGTGGTTGCCACCAATCACCGAGTGGTGCACCGGAAACGACCACTGATTGGTCCGACCACTACCCCTGGGTGGTCGCGTCTTCCCATTGGGCGATTCCGCGATACCACCTAGAGGTCCGAAAACTGCGTATATAAGCAGGGCCGTTTGCCCTCTGACTTCACTCTACTCCAGCCCTGAGCCGAGAGCAACACCTCTACTAGAAGCACACGCACAATGTAAGTCGAAATTTTCTTTTTTCTTTTCCTTTGCCGTGGTCTCGCTATGCCTTGCCTTGATGTGATGGGTCGAGTGGACTTGTGTTTTGCGATTTTCTCGTAATTGGGACTTAGTTTTTGGTAATTTTCCGTAAATAGGACTTAGTTTTTGGTAATTTTCCGTAAATAGGACTTAGAATTTTTTTTCATTTTTCCGTAATTGGGACTTAGACTCTGGGAGTTTTTCGTAATTGGGACTTAGACTCTGGGAGTTTTTCGTAAATTGAACTTAGAATTTTTTCATTCTTCGTAATTGGGACTTAGACTCTGGGAGTTTTTCGTAAATTGGACTTGGATTCTGGGAGGGAGTAGGGACTTTGATTTCAATGGGTTTAGGGACTTAAACTTTAAACAGGGAGTAGGGACTTTAACTTTTTAAATTTTAAAACGCAAAACGCTGGTCCGTTCCTCGTTCTCCTCGGCTCGGTGCGATCGACTTGTGCATTGAGAAATTCCCCCCTCTCTCCTTGTAGACTATCGTGTTAGACATTGGAAAAGGGCGGGAGGTCTTTGGCTTTTTCTTCAAAAAATCGTAAAAGTAAAATTTGCATCCGTGTCGCGAGAGCCTCTGCACAGTCCAATAGGGCGTCGGCCTGGTTGTTGGCGCCCTGACCCGTTCGAGCCTTAAAGAATCGGGGTGCGTTCGGGTCGAAATTCTTGTGGCTGCGCGTCCCACGTGACGTGAGCCGGGCTTGTTGCATCTCCTGATGAATTGGCTGCACGCTTCCTTCACGTTTTTCGGGCGGGTCCGATCGAGTAAAATCCTTGCATTTCAAAACGGAGGCCGACGTAGATTTTCGAGTAGAATCATTAGCTTTTGATGCGATTAGTTTTCTGGCGTTTTTTCCCCCTGTTTGGTGGTGGTGTTCCATGTAGTGTATTCCGTGTATTTGCATTTCGTATTCGTGTTAGTGTGGGCCCCATTTGTGTGTGTGTGTGTGTGGCGCGGACGCACGACAGCGTGCGGGAAGCGTGTGTGTTGCTCTCTGGCTGTTAGGGGTTCTTCATATGCGGTAGTTTTTAAGCACGCTCTTCCTTTGGCGACCGCGTCGACGGCGTTGCGATGTTGGAAGAGACGTATGGACAATCCGTGTTCGAAATTACTCGGGAGTAGTATATTCTCTGTCTGTGTGACTGGTTCGCAGAATCGGGCGGAAGCGATCGTCGGGTCTTGGGTTGTTGAACGGGCCTTCGAACGTGGTACTGTGCCTCTTAACAATGCACGTCCCGACTGATTGGCACCACTCTTCCCGTCAAAAGACTGTAAGTTACGCTCTCGCGGCCCCTGATCTCTGTTTGAGGTGTCGCCGGACTCTGAATTTTTGCGGGGAAAGGATTGGGGCTTTTTTGCGTCCATCGGACTTTGAAATTTCCAAGTTTTTTGCGGGGGGACTTAGTTTTTGGGAGTTTTTTCGAAATTGGACTTAGTTTTTGAGAGTTTTTTCGTAATTGGACTTAGTTTCTGGGAGTTTTTCGTAAATTGGACTTAGTTTTTGGGAGTTTTTCGTAAATTGGACTTAGAAATTTTTAATTTTTGCGTAATTGGACTTAGTTTTTGGGAGTTTTTTGCGGGGGGACTTAGTTTTTGGGAGTTTTTTCGTAAATTGGACTTAGTCTCTGGGAGTTTTTCGTAAATTGGACTTAGTCTCTGGGAGTTTTTCGTAAATTGGACTTAGTTTTTGGGAGTTTTTTGCGGGGGGACTTAGTTTTTGGGAGTTTTTTTCGTAATTGGACTTAGTTTTTGGGAGTTTTTTCGTAATTGGACTTAGTTTCTGGGAGTTTTTCGTAAATTGGACTTAGTTTTTGGGAGTTTTTCGTAAATTGGACTTAGTTTTTGGGAGGGCGTTGGGACTTTGATTTCAAACGGGTTTAGGGACTTTGATTTTAACTGGGCGTAGGGACTTTGATTTAAAATGGGTCTAGGGACTTTGATTCTAAACGGGTTTAGGGACTTTGATTCTAAACGGGCGTAGGGACTTTTAATTTCAAATAAGGGCGTAGGGACTTGGGAATGGTTTTGCGTGCAACAGACTTGGAAAATTTCTCGTAAATGGGGACTTGTCATTTTTTCGTAACTGGGAATTTTGCATACAAGAGATTTTCGTGGTGCGGATTGTCCTATCAACGTCTCGGCCTTCGGAATGCGACGGGCCTGGCCCCCGACGGAAAAAGCGTTAGTATGTAAGCACCAAACACTTTGGAATCCCTCCACCGCGTGGCGTGGCGACGTTTCCTTGTGATTCCGATCCCGTCCGTTGCGTGTCGAGTGGGCCACCCGCGGTTGGCGTTTCGCGACGGTCCTCGTGACCCTCTCCGTGGCGACGCCGTGTGGTGGACAAGAAGAGGAATCCCTCCCGGACGCGGCCTGGATTCATCGTTTTTCGAAACTTTGAATATCCCGCCTCGTTTCGGTTACAAGAGAAGACCTCCCGCGGTCACTACGTTTTCGCGACGGCTCCCTCTCTCCTTTTCCTTTTTTCTTTTTTATTTTTTCTATTTTTGAAAAGAATGAGAGAGCCCTCTCCGATTACAAGAAGAAACCGTGAGGAGCGTTCGACATGGACTACGAAATGGAATCCCTCCCGTGCGCGGCCTGGTGAAGAGTGTCATTCCTCTTTGTTAGCAAAGAGGTTTCTCTGATCCCGCCCCGTATCGGTTAAAAGAGAAGATCTCCCGCGGCGGTCTCTTTTTCCGCGAACGTCTCGTCCTAAAAACACGAGGTCCTCTCCGGAATTGGATGTCGTGCGGAGGGTGTTTTAAATCGGAATCCCTCCCGTGCGCGGCCCGGTCAAAAAGAGTGTCATTCCTCTTTAAACAAGGGGTTTCTCTTTTTCAACCCGCCCCGTATCGGTTAAAAAGAGAAGATCTCCCGCGGCGGTCTCTTTTCCGCGAACGTCTCGTCCTAAAAACACGAGGTCCTCTCCGGAATGGGATGTCGTGCGGAGGGTTTGGAAAATCGGAATCCCTCCCGTGCGCGGCCCGGTAAAAAAAGAGTGTCATTCCTCTTTAAACAAGAGGTATCTCTTTTAAAGCCCGCCCCGTATCGGTTACCAGAGAAGATCTCCCGCGGCGGTCTCTTTTTCCGCGAACGTCTCGTCAAGAGTTCCTCTCCGGAAATTGGATGTCGTGCGGAGGGTTTTGGAAAATCAACTTTAAAACTATCCCCGACGCATCTTTCCGGGTTGACAAACACATTCCCTCCATCTCTAAGACGATGCGGATCCACTGTATCCGTCATCAGGGCCGGTCCGCGCGCACCGAAAGCCATTTAGAGAGCCAATGGATGCTTTCCCTTTTTCTCGCGCGTCCACTCGTGTTTGTGAAAAAGCGGATGCAAAACCGTCTTTCTTCTCTTCCACCAACGCACGCGCGCTCGAAGCGTCGCCTTTGCAGCGGCCCGGAACATAGTCGAGAGTTTTGGTACAACAACGAGGAAGACACTCAACTTGTATTCATCCATCATTTTTTACCCAACAATGGTGTATTTGCCCAATGGGCCTGTTGCTGCAAAAATTGAAAATATATACAGTGGCTGAAAACTCGCCTCTATTTATTGACAACCGAGCTCCCTCGCGTCGTTGTCGCTACCGCTTTTTTCCGCCGCCTTGACCGACGCCTTCGGCGTCGGCGTTTGGCATAGGACAAATGGAGCGCCTCGACAACAGGGTCCCCCGTCGCGAAGTGCACCGTCACCTCTGCCGCCGCCTTTGCCGTCGCCTTCGGCGACGGCGTTGGGTATAGGAAGCAAGTGTCGCGTCTCTCCGAGGGGCAGACGGCTTTTTCTTCAAAAACACAAATTACAAACCACTGGACGCCAATCGAATCACCATTATGCCGCTGCTTTTGCGTCTTTACTGCATGTTTTCACTCGATTGCGAGTCGGATCCCTCTGTAGTGTCGACAATGCAAAGCCGAGATCGTCAACACCAACTTCGCCTTCGACTAGTTCTTTATTTTTTATTTTTATTCATCCCGCCGTCTGCTGCCGAGCGAGGGTGCGTCCATTTCTCCGGGACCGGTCGGGTGGGATTGGGGGGCGTGGGCGGGCGTTGCTTTCCCTCTCTCGTCTGTTCCTTAGGACTCTGCTTTCTCGCTCTCTCTGACGCGTTTTGGCTCGTCGATCGGACGCAGACGTCTCTTCCCGTGATGCCCGAGTATCGTTCCCCAAGCTCCTAGTGATACTGTAGGTGACGTCTTTTTAAGATGCTCCTCGATCTCGATGATGGACGAGCGCCACGAACTCGAACGGCTAGGAGGATGCACGTTTCCCCGTTTCGCGGTCGGGGCAGTCTTTCGGGGGACGGGGGTAGTGGTTACGGGAGCGACGAGCAGGGGCCGGGCGGTGCTGCGTCGGCGTTCTCCGGTCTTTTCCCGCCGCTTCTGGTCGCGATGGCACGTTCTCTCGTGGAGATTTCTTTCCGGCATCGGGCCATCGCTCGGTGTCCGGGCGTGTGTCTCCAACTGTGCGTTCTCCGGGGCGGCTGAAGCGTCAAAGTAACTTGCGTATAACCCGTTCGATGTGTGATCTTGGCCGTGTGCCTCGTGTATGCGCTCGCTCGGGGACCTGGTGAAATAAAGGCGTGGAGGTGCTTAAGGGCTCGTCGCATTCGCTTTCTTGAAGGCCCGGGCGACCCCTTTTCCGCGGAGAATTTCTTCCGGGCAAGACGACGTTTGGATCCCTAAAGAGAAATCTCTTTCTTTCATCGACGACATCTCGTTCGGCTTCTACAACATACTACAATTCAACTTTTACGACATACTACAATTCAACTTTAATCCAAAGATTGTGTGCCGCTCCTCTTGTTTGACAATGAGCAACGCAGCAATCCAACAAGGTCGTGTTTCAGACTCTAATTCACCCTCTTTTAGAGGCAATTGGTAGCGCGAACACGATCCAACAGGTCTCGCCGAATTCTTCCTCGATTCTTCGAGAAAGAACAGACGCAGTGATCCAACAGGTCTCGCCGAATTCTTCCTCGATTCTTCGAGAAAGAACAGACGCAGGGATCCAACAGGTGACGCAGAATTCTTCGACCCTACGGGCCTCGAAAGAACAGACGCAGTCATCCACCGGTGGTGGTCGCATCAGCCTCTTCCCTTCGGGAATCGCTCTTCCCTTCGGGAATCGCTGCTCTCCGACTTCACTACCAACAGAGAAAGAATCATCTCCGTTCGGCCTACGTGTGGGTTAACGCTTGTTTACGAGCCACGTTCGGGTAAAAGATGTTTCAAGTCTCTAAAGCCCATCACAAATGGACAACACGGCTCTTTCCCATTCTTCTCTTTCTTCCTGGCATCCGCAGCGATCCGAAACCCAAAAAATGATACTCCCTTTAACAAAAAAACAACCTAACCATAGGGTCGAATGTTCGCCCCTGTTTGATCCCGGACCCCCATCTAGGGGACATAGGAGCCATCACACCCCCTCTTCAATGTCCAGAAGAAGCTGCCTCGGTCCTCTCACGGATTCAATCCAGGAGGCCCGGGTAGAGGTTCCCGTTGAATCAACCAGCTCTGTATATGACGTCTGATTGATTGATCGGTGCCTTTGTTTAAGTTTAGTTGTCCTAAGTCGTTATGCTTTTTCTACGTTAAAAGCCCCATCGTTTCGCTTTAACTACGTCAAAAGCCCTCTCGTTATGCTTATACTACGTTAAAAGCCCTATCGTTATGCTTACACTACGAAAAAAGCACTTGAAAAACAATTCCTTGGGTTCCGATTCGCTACGTCTGCTCCCAGCCAATTTATTCACTCGAGAATTGGTAATTGGAATGGAATTATTGGAGCCGGAGAAACCATTTTCGACTTTCCTTCATGGAAAATAGATGGATTCACCCCTGGTCTCGATTCATCTGCAATCGTGCACCGGCCAATTTTTCTTTTGACAACAAGCGTTATGCTTCCCACGCTATCCGTACAAAAAGCACTATTTTTCCCTTCAACGTTATGCTTTCCACGTTTTTACAAAAAGCAAAAAGGAATTCATTAAAACATTGGAGCCGGAAGAAGTACGCCACCTTTTCCACAAGTGAAAAAGGAAGATTTCTCCTCTAGTCTGGATCTACTCGATCCTGTACTGGCCAATTTGCTCTCGTCAAATGAGGAATCGGAGCCGGAATGTATTGCCCATTTTCCCTAGTTGAAATGCGTCATCTTTCCTTCGGTCGAGGTTTACTCGGCAACTCCTCGCACTGACCAATTCTCTCATCACCATTTATTATACGGTTACAGGCATTGCCCCGATGTTGAAACTTCCATCGTCAACCGATACGCCTATTTTTCCATCGACGACGAAGAAATCATCATGGTCCAAATCCGGACCCCGGAGGGTGATGTGGAAGACTCGTCGGGTGATTATACCAGCCTCAGGCGCCTCCCACTGGCCACGCCTTTTAACCATCTTGAAGAGGTCTACACCTATCTTCGATTGGTACGACCTTCTACCCAATTAGATGTGGGCAGTTTCGGCCATCACCCTCTGCATCTCTGCTTGGCACCTTTGCCCTACACTTTGCACCGAATTGTGCTCGACTATTGGAATCTTGTGAACTAACTCTGTACCACGGATCATGTTCTGAAAACGGAATACACATCATTGCGGGGCCGTGCCATACTTTGCCACCCGCCAACGAACAATTGGATCCTACTTTTTTTGGCATGATGGACCACAAGGTTTCACCTTTTCCGATCGTTCGCATTAGCTTACCCGGACTTTGGTTTCACCTTACCCTACCGAGTTAAAACGATCCGAAAGGTCGTGCGGCTCCCTACGTCCCGACTAGGGCCGGAATCTGTCTTTGGCACAGCGTTTCCGCCACCCGACTCGTGTCGTGGTCCGCCGACCGACCGGTATCTCAACAACTCCCGACGGGACTTGGTTGTTTCATGACCTCTTCATTTATAAACTAAAAAATACGGTCTTACCTAACCTGACCCAACGCCATTAGCCAACTCGGCCTTTGATCATCACCTAACCCTGCGGGACCAAGATCCGTGGGCCGTGCGGCATCCTCTGATCCGACTTGGGCTGAAATCCGTGGCCGATACGGAATTTTTTTCGCCGCCCGACTCGTTTCATGATCCGCCGACCGATCCTTTTCTCGTCTCCCGACAGAACTTGGTTTTTTCATGGCCTCTTTTATTTTATAAACTAAAAAATACGGTCTTACCTAACCTGACCCAACGCCATTAGCCAACTCGGCCTTTCAATTCACCTAACCCTGCGGGGCCAAGATCCGTGGGCTGTGATGCACCTTGCCCCCCACTGGAAATGAATCATCAAAGCAGTTTCACTGAGGGAACTCGTTTCGTCAATCTGCCACTTGTTGGGCAGCTCTTTTCGTTCGAGTCTTCTTCTCTTGCGCCCCGCCAGAGGGGGCAGCAAGAGACCCATCTATTGGGCGGTGCCAAAAAACCTACCGTTCGAAAGGGCTCCCTCTGCTGTCCCGATGGTAGTCGGCCATCTGGTGTGAGGTCTCGCTGTTATTTATATCAGTCGGGACGGACCACCAGGTGATCCGCTTAAAGTGTCCACCAGGTGCTCTGCATTCATCACCCGGTGGTTGCCACCAATCACCGAGTGGTGCACCGGAAACGACCACTGATTGGTCCGACCACTACCCCTGGGTGGTCGCGTCTTCCCATTGGGCGATTCCGCGATACCACCTAGAGGTCCGAAAACTGCGTATATAAGCAGGGCCGTTTGCCCTCTGACTTCACTCTACTCCAGCCCTGAGCCGAGAGCAACACCTCTACTAGAAGCACACGCACAATGTAAGTCGAAATTTTCTTTTTTCTTTTCCTTTGCCGTGGTCTCGCTATGCCTTGCCTTGATGTGATGGGTCGAGTGGACTTGTGTTTTGCGATTTTCTCGTAATTGGGACTTAGTTTTTGGTAATTTTCCGTAAATAGGACTTAGTTTTTGGTAATTTTCCGTAAATAGGACTTAGAATTTTTTTTCATTTTTCCGTAATTGGGACTTAGACTCTGGGAGTTTTTCGTAATTGGGACTTAGACTCTGGGAGTTTTTCGTAAATTGAACTTAGAATTTTTTCATTCTTCGTAATTGGGACTTAGACTCTGGGAGTTTTTCGTAAATTGGACTTGGATTCTGGGAGGGAGTAGGGACTTTGATTTCAATGGGTTTAGGGACTTAAACTTTAAACAGGGAGTAGGGACTTTAACTTTTTAAATTTTAAAACGCAAAACGCTGGTCCGTTCCTCGTTCTCCTCGGCTCGGTGCGATCGACTTGTGCATTGAGAAATTCCCCCCTCTCTCCTTGTAGACTATCGTGTTAGACATTGGAAAAGGGCGGGAGGTCTTTGGCTTTTTCTTCAAAAAATCGTAAAAGTAAAATTTGCATCCGTGTCGCGAGAGCCTCTGCACAGTCCAATAGGGCGTCGGCCTGGTTGTTGGCGCCCTGACCCGTTCGAGCCTTAAAGAATCGGGGTGCGTTCGGGTCGAAATTCTTGTGGCTGCGCGTCCCACGTGACGTGAGCCGGGCTTGTTGCATCTCCTGATGAATTGGCTGCACGCTTCCTTCACGTTTTTCGGGCGGGTCCGATCGAGTAAAATCCTTGCATTTCAAAACGGAGGCCGACGTAGATTTTCGAGTAGAATCATTAGCTTTTGATGCGATTAGTTTTCTGGCGTTTTTTCCCCCTGTTTGGTGGTGGTGTTCCATGTAGTGTATTCCGTGTATTTGCATTTCGTATTCGTGTTAGTGTGGGCCCCATTTGTGTGTGTGTGTGTGTGGCGCGGACGCACGACAGCGTGCGGGAAGCGTGTGTGTTGCTCTCTGGCTGTTAGGGGTTCTTCATATGCGGTAGTTTTTAAGCACGCTCTTCCTTTGGCGACCGCGTCGACGGCGTTGCGATGTTGGAAGAGACGTATGGACAATCCGTGTTCGAAATTACTCGGGAGTAGTATATTCTCTGTCTGTGTGACTGGTTCGCAGAATCGGGCGGAAGCGATCGTCGGGTCTTGGGTTGTTGAACGGGCCTTCGAACGTGGTACTGTGCCTCTTAACAATGCACGTCCCGACTGTTTGGCACCACTCTTCCCGTCAAAAGACTGTAAGTTACGCTCTCGCGGCCCCTGATCTCTGTTTGAGGTGTCGCCAGACTCTGAATTTTTGCGGGGAAAGGATTGGGGCTCTTTTTTGCGTCCATCGGACTTTGAAACTTCCAAGTTTTTTGCGGGGGGACTTAGTTTTTGGGAGTTTTTTCGTAATTGGACTTGGTTTCTGGGAGTTTTTCGTAAATTGGACTTAGAAATTTGTAATTTTTGGGAAATTGGACTTAGTTTCTGGGAGTTTTTCGTAAATTGGACTTAGTTTTTGGGAATTTTTTGCGGGGGGACTTAGTTTTTGGGAGTTTTTTCGTAATTGGACTTAGTTTTTGGGAGTTTTTTCGTAATTAGACTTAGTCTCTGGGAGTTTTTCGTAAATTGGACTTAGTCTCTGGGAGTTTTTCGTAAATTGGACTTAGTTTTTGGGAGTTTTTCGTAAATTGGACTTAGTTTTTGGGAGGGCGTTGGGACTTTGATTTCAAACGGGTTTAGGGACTTTGATTTTAACTGGGCGTAGGGACTTTGATTTAAAATGGGTCTAGGGACTTTGATTCTAAACGGGCGTAGGGACTTTGATTCTAAACGGGCGTAGGGACTTTTAATTTCAAATAAGGGCGTAGGGACTTGGGAATGGTTTTGCGTGCAACAGACTTGGAGAATTTCTCGTAAGTGGGGACTTGTCATTTTTTCGTAACTGGGGATTTTGCATACAAGAGATTTTCGTGGTGCGGATTGTCCTATCAACGTCTCGGCCTTCGGAATGCGACGGGCCTGGCCCCCGACGGAAAAAGCGTTAGTATGTAAGCACCAAACACTTTGGAATCCCTCCACCGCGTGGCGTGGCGACGTTTCCTTGTGATTCCGATCCCGTCCGTTGCGTGTCGAGTTGGCCACCCGCGGTTGGCGTTTCGCGACGGTCCTCGTGACCCTCTCCGTGGCGACGCCGTGTGGTGGACAAGAAGAGGAATCCCTCCCGGACGCGGCCTGGATTCATCGTTTTTCGAAACTTTGAAAATCCCGCCTCGTTTCGGTCAAAAGAGTAGACCTCCCGCGGTCACTACGTTTTCGCGACGGCTCCCTCTCTCCTTTTCCTTTTTTTCTTTTTTATTTTTTCTATTTTTGAAAAGAATGAGAGAGCCCTCTCCGATTACAAGAAGAAACCGTGAGGAGCGTTCGACATTGACTACGAAATGGAATCCCTCCCGTGCGCGGCCTGGTGAAGAGTGTCATTCCTCCTTGTTAACAAAGAGGTTTCTCCGATCCCGCCCCGTATCGGTTACAAGAGAAGATCTCCCGCGGCGGTCTCTTTTCCGCGAACGTCTCGTCCTAAAAACACGAGGTCCTCTCCGGAATTGGATGTTGTGCGGAGGGTTTAGAAAATCGGAATCCCTCCCGTGCGCGGCCCGGTCAAAAGAGTGTCATTCCTCTTCAAACAAGGGGTATCTCTTTTGAAACCCGCCCCGTATCGGTTAAAAGAGAAGATCTCCCGCGGCGGTCTCTTTTCCGCGAACGTCTCGTCCTAAAAACACGAGTTCCTCTCCGGAATTAGATGTCGTGCGGAGGGTTTGGAAAATCGGAATCCCTCCCGTGCGCGGCCCGGTTAAAAAAGAGTGTCATTCCTCTTTAAACTAGGGGTATCTCTTTTAAAACCCGCCCCGTATCGGTTACCAGAGAAGATCTCCCGCGGCGGTCTCTTTTTCCGCGAACGTCTCGTCCTAAAAACACGAGTTCCTCTCCGGAATGGGATGTCGTGCGGAGGGTTTTGGAAAATCAACTTTACAACTATCCCCGACGAATCTTTCCGGGTTGAACAACACATTCCCTCCATCTCTAAGACGATGCGGATCCACTGTATCCGTCATCAGGGCCGGTCCGCGCGCACCGAAAGCCATTTAGAGAGCCAATGGATGCTCCCTTTTTCTCGCGCATCCGCTCGTGTGCGGACGTGTTTGCGAACTAGCGGATGCAAAACCGTCTTTCTTCTCTTCCACCAACGCACGCGCGCTCGAAGCGTCGCCTCTGCAGCGGCCCGGAACATAGTCGAGAGTTTTGGTACAACAACGAGGAAGACACTCAACTTGTATTCATCTGTACCCCACAATGGTATATTTGCCCAATGGGCCTGTTGCTGCAAAAAATTGAAAATATATACACTGGCTGACAAACTCGCCTCTATTTTTATTGCCAACCAAGCTCCCTCGCGTCGTTGTCGCTGCCACTTTTTTCCGCCGCCTTGACCGACGCCTTCGGCATCGGCGTTTGGCATAGGACAATGGAGCGCCTCGACAACAGGGTCCCCCGTCGCGATGTGCACCGTCACCTCTGCCACCGCCTTTGCCGTCGCCTTCGGCGACGGCGTTTGGTATAGGAAGCAAGTGTCGCGTCTCTCCGAGGGTCAGACGGCTTTTTCTTCAAAACAAATTACAACTCGATCGACGCCAATCGCCTCTGGAAAAGAATCACCATTATGCCGCTGCTTTTGCGTCTTTACTACACGTTTTCACTCGATTGCGAGTCGGAATCCTCTGTAGTGTCGACAATGCAAAGCCGAGATCGTCACCATCAACTTCGCCTTCGACTAGTTCTTTATTTTTTATTTTTATTCATCCCGCCGTCTGCTGCCGAGCGAGGGAGCGTCCATTTCTCCGGGACCGGTCGGGTGGGATTGGGTGGCGTGGGCGGGTGTTGCTTTCCCTCTTTCGTTTGTTCCTCAGGACTCTGCTTTCTCGCTCTCTCTGACGCGTTTTGGCTCGTCGATCGGACGCGAACGTCTCTTCCCGTGATGCCCGAGTATCGTTCCCCAAGCTCCTAGTGATACTGTAGGTGACGTCTTTTTTAAGATGCTCCTCGATCTCGATGATGGACGAGCGCCACGAACTCGAACGGCTAGGAGGATGCACGTTTTCCCGTTTCGCGGTCGAGGCAGTCTTTCGGGGGCGGGGGTAGTGGTTACGGGAGCGACGAGCAGGGGCCGGGCGGTGCTGCGTCGGCGTTCTCCGGTCTTTTCCCGCCGCTTCTGGTCGGGATGGCGCGTTTTCTCGTGAGGATTTCTTTCTGGCATCGGGCCATCGCTCGGTGTCCGGGCGTGTGTCTCCAAACTGTGCGTTCTCCGGGGCGGCTGAAGCGTCAAAGTAACTTGCGTATAACCCGTTCGATGCGTGATCTTGGCCGTGTGCCTCGTGTATGCGCTCGCTCGGGGACCTGGTGAAATAAAGGCGTGGAGGTGCTTAAGGGCTCGTCGCATTCGCTTTCTTGAAGGCCCGGGCGACCCCTTTTCCGCGGAGAATTTCTTCCGGGCAAGACGACGTTTGGATCCCTAAAGAGAAAACTCTTTCTTTCATCGACGACATCTCGTTCGGCTTCTACAAACTACAATTCAACTTTTACAACTCTACAATTCTTCAATGGTTGTGTGCCGCTCCTCTTGTTTGACAATGAGCAACGCAGCAATCCAACAAGGTCGTGTTTCAGCCTCTATTTCACCCTCCTCGGAGGTACAACAATAGTAGCGAGAGCACGATCCAACAGGTCACGCCGAATTCCTTCTTGATTTATCACGATGGAACAGACGCAGTGATCCAACAGGTCTCGCCGAATTCTTCCTCGATTCTTCGAGAAAGAACTGACGCAGGGATCCAACAGGTGACGCAGAATTCTTCGACCCTTCGGGCCTCGATAGAACAGACGCAGTCATCCACCGGTGGTGGTCGCATCAGCCTCTTCCCCTCCGGGAATCGCTGCTCTCCGATTTCACCACCAACAGAGAAAGAATCATCTCCGTTCGGCCTACGTGTGGGTTAACGCTTGTTTACGAGCCACGTTCGGGTTAAAGATGATACAAGTCTCTAAAGCCCATCACAAATGGACAACACGGCTCTTTCCCATTCTTCTCTTTCTTCCTGGCATCCGCAGCGATCCGAAACCCAAAAAATTATACTCCCTTTTACAAAAAAAACAACCTAACCATAGGGTCGAATGTTCGCCCCTGTTTGATCCCGGACCCCCATCTAGGGGACATAGGAGCCATCACACCCCCTCTTCAATGTCCAGAAGAAGCTGCCTCGGTCCTCTCACGGATTCAATCCAGGAGGCCCGGGTAGAGGTTCCCGTTGAATCAACCAGCTCTGTATATGACGTCTGATTGATTGATCGGTGCCTTAGTTTAAGTTTAGTTGTCCTAAGTCGTTATGCTTTTTCTACGTTAAAAGCCCCATCGTTTCGCTTTCACTACGTTAAAAGCCCTATCGTTACGCTTTTCTCTACGTCAAAAGCCCCTCTTTAGTTATGCTTACACTACGTCAAAAGCACTTTTCCAATTGATCGTTGTGCTTAATCTACGATAAAAGCTCTTTTTTCCAACACGTTGTGCTTTCTCTACGTTAAAAGCTCTTTTTCAATGCGTTGTGCCTTCTCTACGTTAGAAGCTCTTTTCTCATTGAAAAACTCTGTCGTTACGCTTACTCTACGATAAAAGCCTTTTATCAGATCGTTACGCTTACTCTACGTTAAAAGCCCAAATGACGTTATGCTTCCCACGTTATCAATAAAAAGCATTTGGAAATACATCAATAATTGGAGCCGGAAGACAATCGCCACCTTTTTCACAATGTGGAAAAGAAAGATTCTCCCTCTAGTCTGGTTCTACTCGATCCTGTACTGGCCAATTTGCTCTCGTCAAATGAGGAATCGGAGCCGGAATGTATTGCCCATTTTCTCTAGTTGAAATGCGTCGTCTTTCCTTCGGTCGAGGTTTATTCGGCAACTCCTCGCACTGACCAATTCTCTCATCACCATTTATTATACGGTTACAGGCATTGCCCCGATGTTGAACCTTCCATCGTCAACCGATACACCTATTTTACCATTGACGACGAAGAAATCATCATGGTCCAAATTCGGACCCCGGAGGGTGATGTGGTAGACTCGTCGGGTGATTATACCAGCCTCAGGCGCCTCCCACTGGCCACGCCCTTTAACCATCTTGAAGAGGTCTACACCTATCTTCGATTGGTACGACCTTCTACCCGATTAGATGTGGGCAGTTTCGGCCATCACCCTCTGCATCTCTGCTTGGCACCTTTGCCCTACACTTTGCACCGAATTGTGCTCGACTACTGGAATCTTGTGAACTAAATCTGTACCACGGATCATGTTCTGAAAACGGAATACACATCATTGCGGGACCGTGCCACACTTTGCCACCCGCCAACGAACAATTGGATCCTACTTTTTTTGGCATGATGGACCACAAGGTTTCACCTTTTCCGATCGTTCGCATTAGCTTACCCGGACTTTGGTTTCACCTTACCCTACCGAGTTAGAACGATCCGAAAGGTCGTGCGGCTCCCTACGTCCCGACTAGGGCCGGAGTCTGTCTTTGGCACAGCATTTCCGCCACCCGACTCGTGTCGTGGTCCGCCGACCGACCGGTGTCTCAACAACTCCCGACGGGACTTGGTTTTTTCATGGCCTCTTCATTTATAAACTAAAAAATACGGTCTTACCTAACCTGACCCAACGCCATTAGCCAACTCGGCCTTTTATTATCACCTAACCCTGCGGGACCAAGATCCGTGGGCCGTGCGGCATCCTCTGACCCGACTCGGGCTAAAATCCGTTGCCGACACGGTATTTTTCCGCCGCCCGACTCGTTTCATGATCCGCCGACCGATCCTTTTCTTATCCCCCGACAGAACTTGGTTTTTTTCATGGCCTCTCTTATTTTATAAACTAAAAAATACGGTCTTACCTAACCTGACCCAACGCCATTAGCCAACTCGGCCTTTCAATTCACCTAACCCTGCGGGACCAAGATCCGTGGGCCGTGAGGCATCCTCTGACCCGACTTGGGCTACAATCCGTGGCCGACACGTTATTTTTCCGCCGCCCGACTCGTTTCATGATCCGCCGACCGATCCTTTTCTCGTCTCCCGGCAGGACTTGGTTTTTTCATGGCCTCTTTTATTTTATAAACTAAAAAATACGGTCTTACCTAACCTGACCCAACGCCATTGGCCAACTCGGCCTTTCAATTCACCTAACCCTGCGGGGCCAAGATCCGTGGGCTGTGATGCTCCTTGCCCCCCACTGGAAATGAATCATCAAAGCAGTTTTCACCGAGAGAACTCGTTTCGCCAATCTGCCACCTGTTGGTCAGCTCTTTTCGTTCGAGTCTTCTTTTCTTGCGCCCCGCCAGAGGGGGCAGCAAGAGACCCATCTATTGGGCGGTGCCGACAAAACCTACCGTTTGAAAGGGCTCCCTCTGCTGTCCCGATGGTAGTCGGCCATCTGGTGGGAGGTCTCGCTGTTATTTTTATCAGTCGAGACGGACCACCAGGTGAACCGCTTAAAGTGGCCACCGGGTGCTCTGCATTCATCACCCGGTGGTTGCCACCAATCACCGAGTGGTGCACCGGAAACGACCACTGGTTGGTCCACCAAAACCTCTGGGTGGTCGCGTCTTCCCATTGGGTGATTCCGCGATACCACCTAGAGGTCCGAAAACTGCGTATATAAGCAGGGCCGTTTGCCCTCTGACTTCACTCTACTCCAGCCCTGAGCCGAGAGCAACACCTCTACTAGAAGCACACGCACAATGTAAGTCGAAAATTTCTTTTTTCTTTTCCTTTGCCGTGGTCTCGCTATGCCTTGCCTTGATGTGATGGGTCGAGTGGACTTGTGTTTTGCGATTTTCTCGTAATTGGGACTTAGTTTTTGGTAATTTTCCGTAAATAGGACTTAGTTTTTGGTAATTTTCCGTAAATAGGACTTAGTTTTTGGTAATTTTCCGTAATTGGGACTTAGTTTTTGGTAATTTTCCGTAAATAGGACTTAGTTTTTGGTAATTTTCCGTAATTGGGACTTAGTTTTTGGTAATTTTTCATTTTCTTGTAACTGGGACTTAAACTCTGGGAGTTTTTCGTAAATTGAACTTAGAATTTTTTCATTCTTCGTAATTGGGACTTAGACTCTGGGAATTTTTCGTAAATTGGACTTGGATTCTGGGAGGGAGTAAGGACTTTGAATTTGAGCAGGGAGTAGAGACTTTGAATTTAAATGGGTTTAGGGACTTTGAATTATAACAGGGAGTAGGGACTTTGAATTGTAACGGGTTTATGGACTTTGAATGTAAACAGGGGGTAGGAACTTTAACTTTTTAAATTTCAAAACACAAAACACTGGTCCGTTCCTCGTCCTTCTCGGCTCGGTGCGATCGACTTGTGCACTGAGAAATTCCCCCCTCTCTCCTTGTAGACTATCCGTGTTAGACATTGGTAAAGGGCGGGAGGTCTTTGGCTTTTTCTTCAGAAAAATCGTAAGAGTAAAATTTGCATCCGTGTCGCGAGAGCCTCTGCACAGTCCAATAGGGCGTCGGCCTGGTTGTTGGCGCCCTGACCCGTTCGAGCCTTAAAGAATCGGGGTGCGTTCGGGTCGAAATTCTTGTGGCTGCGCGTCCCACGTGACGTGAGCCGGGCTTGTTGCATCTCCTGATGAATTGGCTGCACGCTTCCTTCACGTTTTTCGGGCGGGTCCGATCGAGTAAAATCCTTGCATTTGAAAACGGAGGCCGACGTAGATTTTCGAGTAGAATCATTAGCTTTTGCTGCGATTAGTTTTCTGGCGTTTTTCCCCCTGTTTGGTGGTGGTGTTCCATGTAGTGTATTCCGTGTATTTGCATTTCGTATTCGTGTTAGTGTGGGCCCCATTTGTGTGTGTGTGTGTGTGGCGCGGACGCACGACAGCGTGCGGGAAGCGTGTGTGTTGCTCTCTGGCTGTTAGGGGTTCTTCATATGCGGTAGTTTTTAAGCACGCTCTTCCTTTGGCGACCGCGTCGACGGCGTTGCGATGTTGGAAGAGACGTATGGACAATCCGTGTTCGAAATTACTCGGGAGTAGTATATTCTCTGTCTGTGTGACTGGTTCGCAGAATCGGGCGGAAGCGATCGTCGGGTCTTGGGTTGTTGAACGGGCCTTCGAACGTGGTACTGTGCCTCTTAACAATGCACGTCCCGACTGTTTGGCACCACTCTTCCCGTCAAAAGACTGTAAGTTACGCTCTCGCGGCCCCTGATCTCTGTTTGAGGTGTCGCCAGACTCTGAATTTTTGCGGGGAAAGGATTGGGGCTCTTTTTTGCGTCCATCGGACTTTGAAACTTCCAAGTTTTTTGCGGGGGGACTTAGTTTTTGGGAGTTTTTTCGTAATTGGACTTGGTTTCTGGGAGTTTTTCGTAAATTGGACTTAGAAATTTGTAATTTTTGGGAAATTGGACTTAGTTTCTGGGAGTTTTTCGTAAATTGGACTTAGTTTTTGGGAATTTTTTGCGGGGGGACTTAGTTTTTGGGAGTTTTTTCGTAATTGGACTTAGTTTTTGGGAGTTTTTTCGTAATTAGACTTAGTCTCTGGGAGTTTTTCGTAAATTGGACTTAGTCTCTGGGAGTTTTTCGTAAATTGGACTTAGTTTTTGGGAGTTTTTCGTAAATTGGACTTAGTTTTTGGGAGGGCGTTGGGACTTTGATTTCAAACGGGTTTAGGGACTTTGATTTTAACTGGGCGTAGGGACTTTGATTTAAAATGGGTCTAGGGACTTTGATTCTAAACGGGCGTAGGGACTTTGATTCTAAACGGGCGTAGGGACTTTTAATTTCAAATAAGGGCGTAGGGACTTGGGAATGGTTTTGCGTGCAACAGACTTGGAGAATTTCTCGTAAGTGGGGACTTGTCATTTTTTCGTAACTGGGGATTTTGCATACAAGAGATTTTCGTGGTGCGGATTGTCCTATCAACGTCTCGGCCTTCGGAATGCGACGGGCCTGGCCCCCGACGGAAAAAGCGTTAGTATGTAAGCACCAAACACTTTGGAATCCCTCCACCGCGTGGCGTGGCGACGTTTCCTTGTGATTCCGATCCCGTCCGTTGCGTGTCGAGTTGGCCACCCGCGGTTGGCGTTTCGCGACGGTCCTCGTGACCCTCTCCGTGGCGACGCCGTGTGGTGGACAAGAAGAGGAATCCCTCCCGGACGCGGCCTGGATTCATCGTTTTTCGAAACTTTGAAAATCCCGCCTCGTTTCGGTCAAAAGAGTAGACCTCCCGCGGTCACTACGTTTTCGCGACGGCTCCCTCTCTCCTTTTCCTTTTTTCTATTTTATTTTTTCTATTTTTGAAAAGAATGAGAGAGCCCTCTCCGATTACAAGAAGAAACCGTGAGGAGCGTTCGACATTGACTACGAAATGGAATCCCTCCCGTGCGCGGCCTGGTGAAGAGTGTCATTCCTCCTTGTTAACAAAGAGGTTTCTCCGATCCCGCCCCGTATCGGTTACAAGAGAAGATCTCCCGCGGCGGTCTCTTTTCCGCGAACGTCTCGTCCTAAAAACACGAGGTCCTCTCCGGAATTGGATGTTGTGCGGAGGGTTTAGAAAATCGGAATCCCTCCCGTGCGCGGCCCGGTCAAAAGAGTGTCATTCCTCTTCAAACAAGGGGTATCTCTTTTGAAACCCGCCCCGTATCGGTTAAAAGAGAAGATCTCCCGCGGCGGTCTCTTTTCCGCGAACGTCTCGTCCTAAAAACACGAGTTCCTCTCCGGAATTAGATGTCGTGCGGAGGGTTTGGAAAATCGGAATCCCTCCCGTGCGCGGCCCGGTTAAAAAAGAGTGTCATTCCTCTTTAAACTAGGGGTATCTCTTTTAAAACCCGCCCCGTATCGGTTACCAGAGAAGATCTCCCGCGGCGGTCTCTTTTTCCGCGAACGTCTCGTCCTAAAAACACGAGTTCCTCTCCGGAATGGGATGTCGTGCGGAGGGTTTTGGAAAATCAACTTTACAACTATCCCCGACGAATCTTTCCGGGTTGAACAACACATTCCCTCCATCTCTAAGACGATGCGGATCCACTGTATCCGTCATCAGGGCCGGTCCGCGCGCACCGAAAGCCATTTAGAGAGCCAATGGATGCTCCCTTTTTCTCGCGCATCCGCTCGTGTGCGGACGTGTTTGCGAACTAGCGGATGCAAAACCGTCTTTCTTCTCTTCCACCAACGCACGCGCGCTCGAAGCGTCGCCTCTGCAGCGGCCCGGAACATAGTCGAGAGTTTTGGTACAACAACGAGGAAGACACTCAACTTGTATTCATCTGTACCCCACAATGGTATATTTGCCCAATGGGCCTGTTGCTGCAAAAAATTGAAAATATATACACTGGCTGACAAACTCGCCTCTATTTTTATTGCCAACCAAGCTCCCTCGCGTCGTTGTCGCTGCCACTTTTTTCCGCCGCCTTGACCGACGCCTTCGGCATCGGCGTTTGGCATAGGACAATGGAGCGCCTCGACAACAGGGTCCCCCGTCGCGATGTGCACCGTCACCTCTGCCACCGCCTTTGCCGTCGCCTTCGGCGACGGCGTTTGGTATAGGAAGCAAGTGTCGCGTCTCTCCGAGGGTCAGACGGCTTTTTCTTCAAAACAAATTACAACTCGATCGACGCCAATCGCCTCTGGAAAAGAATCACCATTATGCCGCTGCTTTTGCGTCTTTACTACACGTTTTCACTCGATTGCGAGTCGGAATCCTCTGTAGTGTCGACAATGCAAAGCCGAGATCGTCACCATCAACTTCGCCTTCGACTAGTTCTTTATTTTTTATTTTTATTCATCCCGCCGTCTGCTGCCGAGCGAGGGAGCGTCCATTTCTCCGGGACCGGTCGGGTGGGATTGGGTGGCGTGGGCGGGTGTTGCTTTCCCTCTTTCGTTTGTTCCTCAGGACTCTGCTTTCTCGCTCTCTCTGACGCGTTTTGGCTCGTCGATCGGACGCGAACGTCTCTTCCCGTGATGCCCGAGTATCGTTCCCCAAGCTCCTAGTGATACTGTAGGTGACGTCTTTTTTAAGATGCTCCTCGATCTCGATGATGGACGAGCGCCACGAACTCGAACGGCTAGGAGGATGCACGTTTTCCCGTTTCGCGGTCGAGGCAGTCTTTCGGGGGCGGGGGTAGTGGTTACGGGAGCGACGAGCAGGGGCCGGGCGGTGCTGCGTCGGCGTTCTCCGGTCTTTTCCCGCCGCTTCTGGTCGGGATGGCGCGTTTTCTCGTGAGGATTTCTTTCTGGCATCGGGCCATCGCTCGGTGTCCGGGCGTGTGTCTCCAAACTGTGCGTTCTCCGGGGCGGCTGAAGCGTCAAAGTAACTTGCGTATAACCCGTTCGATGCGTGATCTTGGCCGTGTGCCTCGTGTATGCGCTCGCTCGGGGACCTGGTGAAATAAAGGCGTGGAGGTGCTTAAGGGCTCGTCGCATTCGCTTTCTTGAAGGCCCGGGCGACCCCTTTTCCGCGGAGAATTTCTTCCGGGCAAGACGACGTTTGGATCCCTAAAGAGAAAACTCTTTCTTTCATCGACGACATCTCGTTCGGCTTCTACAAACTACAATTCAACTTTTACAACTCTACAATTCTTCAATGGTTGTGTGCCGCTCCTCTTGTTTGACAATGAGCAACGCAGCAATCCAACAAGGTCGTGTTTCAGCCTCTATTTCACCCTCCTCGGAGGTACAACAATAGTAGCGAGAGCACGATCCAACAGGTCACGCCGAATTCCTTCTTGATTTATCACGATGGAACAGACGCAGTGATCCAACAGGTCTCGCCGAATTCTTCCTCGATTCTTCGAGAAAGAACTGACGCAGGGATCCAACAGGTGACGCAGAATTCTTCGACCCTTCGGGCCTCGATAGAACAGACGCAGTCATCCACCGGTGGTGGTCGCATCAGCCTCTTCCCCTCCGGGAATCGCTGCTCTCCGATTTCACCACCAACAGAGAAAGAATCATCTCCGTTCGGCCTACGTGTGGGTTAACGCTTGTTTACGAGCCACGTTCGGGTTAAAGATGATACAAGTCTCTAAAGCCCATCACAAATGGACAACACGGCTCTTTCCCATTCTTCTCTTTCTTCCTGGCATCCGCAGCGATCCGAAACCCAAAAAATTATACTCCCTTTTACAAAAAAAACAACCTAACCATAGGGTCGAATGTTCGCCCCTGTTTGATCCCGGACCCCCATCTAGGGGACATAGGAGCCATCACACCCCCTCTTCAATGTCCAGAAGAAGCTGCCTCGGTCCTCTCACGGATTCAATCCAGGAGGCCCGGGTAGAGGTTCCCGTTGAATCAACCAGCTCTGTATATGACGTCTGATTGATTGATCGGTGCCTTAGTTTAAGTTTAGTTGTCCTAAGTCGTTATGCTTTTTCTACGTTAAAAGCCCCATCGTTTCGCTTTCACTACGTTAAAAGCCCTATCGTTACGCTTTTCTCTACGTCAAAAGCCCCTCTTTAGTTATGCTTACACTACGTCAAAAGCACTTTTCCAATTGATCGTTGTGCTTAATCTACGATAAAAGCTCTTTTTTCCAACACGTTGTGCTTTCTCTACGTTAAAAGCTCTTTTTCAATGCGTTGTGCCTTCTCTACGTTAGAAGCTCTTTTCTCATTGAAAAACTCTGTCGTTACGCTTACTCTACGATAAAAGCCTTTTATCAGATCGTTACGCTTACTCTACGTTAAAAGCCCAAATGACGTTATGCTTCCCACGTTATCAATAAAAAGCATTTGGAAATACATCAATAATTGGAGCCGGAAGACAATCGCCACCTTTTTCACAATGTGGAAAAGAAAGATTCTCCCTCTAGTCTGGTTCTACTCGATCCTGTACTGGCCAATTTGCTCTCGTCAAATGAGGAATCGGAGCCGGAATGTATTGCCCATTTTCTCTAGTTGAAATGCGTCGTCTTTCCTTCGGTCGAGGTTTATTCGGCAACTCCTCGCACTGACCAATTCTCTCATCACCATTTATTATACGGTTACAGGCATTGCCCCGATGTTGAACCTTCCATCGTCAACCGATACACCTATTTTACCATTGACGACGAAGAAATCATCATGGTCCAAATTCGGACCCCGGAGGGTGATGTGGTAGACTCGTCGGGTGATTATACCAGCCTCAGGCGCCTCCCACTGGCCACGCCCTTTAACCATCTTGAAGAGGTCTACACCTATCTTCGATTGGTACGACCTTCTACCCGATTAGATGTGGGCAGTTTCGGCCATCACCCTCTGCATCTCTGCTTGGCACCTTTGCCCTACACTTTGCACCGAATTGTGCTCGACTACTGGAATCTTGTGAACTAAATCTGTACCACGGATCATGTTCTGAAAACGGAATACACATCATTGCGGGACCGTGCCACACTTTGCCACCCGCCAACGAACAATTGGATCCTACTTTTTTTGGCATGATGGACCACAAGGTTTCACCTTTTCCGATCGTTCGCATTAGCTTACCCGGACTTTGGTTTCACCTTACCCTACCGAGTTAGAACGATCCGAAAGGTCGTGCGGCTCCCTACGTCCCGACTAGGGCCGGAGTCTGTCTTTGGCACAGCATTTCCGCCACCCGACTCGTGTCGTGGTCCGCCGACCGACCGGTGTCTCAACAACTCCCGACGGGACTTGGTTTTTTCATGGCCTCTTCATTTATAAACTAAAAAATACGGTCTTACCTAACCTGACCCAACGCCATTAGCCAACTCGGCCTTTTATTATCACCTAACCCTGCGGGACCAAGATCCGTGGGCCGTGCGGCATCCTCTGACCCGACTCGGGCTAAAATCCGTTGCCGACACGGTATTTTTCCGCCGCCCGACTCGTTTCATGATCCGCCGACCGATCCTTTTCTTATCCCCCGACAGAACTTGGTTTTTTTCATGGCCTCTCTTATTTTATAAACTAAAAAATACGGTCTTACCTAACCTGACCCAACGCCATTAGCCAACTCGGCCTTTCAATTCACCTAACCCTGCGGGACCAAGATCCGTGGGCCGTGAGGCATCCTCTGACCCGACTTGGGCTACAATCCGTGGCCGACACGTTATTTTTCCGCCGCCCGACTCGTTTCATGATCCGCCGACCGATCCTTTTCTCGTCTCCCGGCAGGACTTGGTTTTTTCATGGCCTCTTTTATTTTATAAACTAAAAAATACGGTCTTACCTAACCTGACCCAACGCCATTGGCCAACTCGGCCTTTCAATTCACCTAACCCTGCGGGGCCAAGATCCGTGGGCTGTGATGCTCCTTGCCCCCCACTGGAAATGAATCATCAAAGCAGTTTTCACCGAGAGAACTCGTTTCGCCAATCTGCCACCTGTTGGTCAGCTCTTTTCGTTCGAGTCTTCTTTTCTTGCGCCCCGCCAGAGGGGGCAGCAAGAGACCCATCTATTGGGCGGTGCCGACAAAACCTACCGTTTGAAAGGGCTCCCTCTGCTGTCCCGATGGTAGTCGGCCATCTGGTGGGAGGTCTCGCTGTTATTTTTATCAGTCGAGACGGACCACCAGGTGAACCGCTTAAAGTGGCCACCGGGTGCTCTGCATTCATCACCCGGTGGTTGCCACCAATCACCGAGTGGTGCACCGGAAACGACCACTGGTTGGTCCACCAAAACCTCTGGGTGGTCGCGTCTTCCCATTGGGTGATTCCGCGATACCACCTAGAGGTCCGAAAACTGCGTATATAAGCAGGGCCGTTTGCCCTCTGACTTCACTCTACTCCAGCCCTGAGCCGAGAGCAACACCTCTACTAGAAGCACACGCACAATGTAAGTCGAAAATTTCTTTTTTCTTTTCCTTTGCCGTGGTCTCGCTATGCCTTGCCTTGATGTGATGGGTCGAGTGGACTTGTGTTTTGCGATTTTCTCGTAATTGGGACTTAGTTTTTGGTAATTTTCCGTAAATAGGACTTAGTTTTTGGTAATTTTCCGTAAATAGGACTTAGTTTTTGGTAATTTTCCGTAATTGGGACTTAGTTTTTGGTAATTTTCCGTAAATAGGACTTAGTTTTTGGTAATTTTCCGTAATTGGGACTTAGTTTTTGGTAATTTTTCATTTTCTTGTAACTGGGACTTAAACTCTGGGAGTTTTTCGTAAATTGAACTTAGAATTTTTTCATTCTTCGTAATTGGGACTTAGACTCTGGGAATTTTTCGTAAATTGGACTTGGATTCTGGGAGGGAGTAAGGACTTTGAATTTGAGCAGGGAGTAGAGACTTTGAATTTAAATGGGTTTAGGGACTTTGAATTATAACAGGGAGTAGGGACTTTGAATTGTAACGGGTTTATGGACTTTGAATGTAAACAGGGGGTAGGAACTTTAACTTTTTAAATTTCAAAACACAAAACACTGGTCCGTTCCTCGTCCTTCTCGGCTCGGTGCGATCGACTTGTGCACTGAGAAATTCCCCCTCTCTCCTTGTAGACTATCCGTGTTAGACATTGGTAAAGGGCGGGAGGTCTTTGGCTTTTTCTTCAGAAAAATCGTAAGAGTAAAATTTGCATCCGTGTCGCGAGAGCCTCTGCACAGTCCAATAGGGCGTCGGCCTGGTTGTTGGCGCCCTGACCCGTTCGAGCCTTAAAGAATCGGGGTGCGTTCGGGTCGAAATTCTTGTGGCTGCGCGTCCCACGTGACGTGAGCCGGGCTTGTTGCATCTCCTGATGAATTGGCTGCACGCTTCCTTCACGTTTTTCGGGCGGGTCCGATCGAGTAAAATCCTTGCATTTGAAAACGGAGGCCGACGTAGATTTTCGAGTAGAATCATTAGCTTTTGCTGCGATTAGTTTTCTGGCGTTTTTCCCCCTGTTTGGTGGTGGTGTTCCATGTAGTGTATTCCGTGTATTTGCATTTCGTATTCGTGTTAGTGTGGGCCCCATTTGTGTGTGTGTGTGTGTGGCGCGGACGCACGACAGCGTGCGGGAAGCGTGTGTGTTGCTCTCTGGCTGTTAGGGGTTCTTCATATGCGGTAGTTTTTAAGCACGCTCTTCCTTTGGCGACCGCGTCGACGGCGTTGCGATGTTGGAAGAGACGTATGGACAATCCGTGTTCGAAATTACTCGGGAGTAGTATATTCTCTGTCTGTGTGACTGGTTCGCAGAATCGGGCGGAAGCGATCGTCGGGTCTTGGGTTGTTGAACGGGCCTTCGAACGTGGTACTGTGCCTCTTAACAATGCACGTCCCGACTGTTTGGCACCACTCTTCCCGTCAAAAGACTGTAAGTTACGCTCTCGCGGCCCCTGATCTCTGTTTGAGGTGTCGCCAGACTCTGAATTTTTGCGGGGAAAGGATTGGGGCTCTTTTTTGCGTCCATCGGACTTTGAAACTTCCAAGTTTTTTGCGGGGGGACTTAGTTTTTGGGAGTTTTTTCGTAATTGGACTTGGTTTCTGGGAGTTTTTCGTAAATTGGACTTAGAAATTTGTAATTTTTGGGAAATTGGACTTAGTTTCTGGGAGTTTTTCGTAAATTGGACTTAGTTTTTGGGAATTTTTTGCGGGGGGACTTAGTTTTTGGGAGTTTTTTCGTAATTGGACTTAGTTTTTGGGAGTTTTTTCGTAATTAGACTTAGTCTCTGGGAGTTTTTCGTAAATTGGACTTAGTCTCTGGGAGTTTTTCGTAAATTGGACTTAGTTTTTGGGAGTTTTTCGTAAATTGGACTTAGTTTTTGGGAGGGCGTTGGGACTTTGATTTCAAACGGGTTTAGGGACTTTGATTTTAACTGGGCGTAGGGACTTTGATTTAAAATGGGTCTAGGGACTTTGATTCTAAACGGGCGTAGGGACTTTGATTCTAAACGGGCGTAGGGACTTTTAATTTCAAATAAGGGCGTAGGGACTTGGGAATGGTTTTGCGTGCAACAGACTTGGAGAATTTCTCGTAAGTGGGGACTTGTCATTTTTTCGTAACTGGGGATTTTGCATACAAGAGATTTTCGTGGTGCGGATTGTCCTATCAACGTCTCGGCCTTCGGAATGCGACGGGCCTGGCCCCCGACGGAAAAAGCGTTAGTATGTAAGCACCAAACACTTTGGAATCCCTCCACCGCGTGGCGTGGCGACGTTTCCTTGTGATTCCGATCCCGTCCGTTGCGTGTCGAGTTGGCCACCCGCGGTTGGCGTTTCGCGACGGTCCTCGTGACCCTCTCCGTGGCGACGCCGTGTGGTGGACAAGAAGAGGAATCCCTCCCGGACGCGGCCTGGATTCATCGTTTTTCGAAACTTTGAAAATCCCGCCTCGTTTCGGTCAAAAGAGTAGACCTCCCGCGGTCACTACGTTTTCGCGACGGCTCCCTCTCTCCTTTTCCTTTTTTCTTTTTTATTTTTTCTATTTTTGAAAAGAATGAGAGAGCCCTCTCCGATTACAAGAAGAAACCGTGAGGAGCGTTCGACATTGACTACGAAATGGAATCCCTCCCGTGCGCGGCCTGGTGAAGAGTGTCATTCCTCCTTGTTAACAAAGAGGTTTCTCCGATCCCGCCCCGTATCGGTTACAAGAGAAGATCTCCCGCGGCGGTCTCTTTTCCGCGAACGTCTCGTCCTAAAAACACGAGGTCCTCTCCGGAATTGGATGTTGTGCGGAGGGTTTAGAAAATCGGAATCCCTCCCGTGCGCGGCCCGGTCAAAAGAGTGTCATTCCTCTTCAAACAAGGGGTATCTCTTTTGAAACCCGCCCCGTATCGGTTAAAAGAGAAGATCTCCCGCGGCGGTCTCTTTTCCGCGAACGTCTCGTCCTAAAAACACGAGTTCCTCTCCGGAATTAGATGTCGTGCGGAGGGTTTGGAAAATCGGAATCCCTCCCGTGCGCGGCCCGGTTAAAAAAGAGTGTCATTCCTCTTTAAACTAGGGGTATCTCTTTTAAAACCCGCCCCGTATCGGTTACCAGAGAAGATCTCCCGCGGCGGTCTCTTTTTCCGCGAACGTCTCGTCCTAAAAACACGAGTTCCTCTCCGGAATGGGATGTCGTGCGGAGGGTTTTGGAAAATCAACTTTACAACTATCCCCGACGAATCTTTCCGGGTTGAACAACACATTCCCTCCATCTCTAAGACGATGCGGATCCACTGTATCCGTCATCAGGGCCGGTCCGCGCGCACCGAAAGCCATTTAGAGAGCCAATGGATGCTCCCTTTTTCTCGCGCATCCGCTCGTGTGCGGACGTGTTTGCGAACTAGCGGATGCAAAACCGTCTTTCTTCTCTTCCACCAACGCACGCGCGCTCGAAGCGTCGCCTCTGCAGCGGCCCGGAACATAGTCGAGAGTTTTGGTACAACAACGAGGAAGACACTCAACTTGTATTCATCTGTACCCCACAATGGTATATTTGCCCAATGGGCCTGTTGCTGCAAAAAATTGAAAATATATACACTGGCTGACAAACTCGCCTCTATTTTTATTGCCAACCAAGCTCCCTCGCGTCGTTGTCGCTGCCACTTTTTTCCGCCGCCTTGACCGACGCCTTCGGCATCGGCGTTTGGCATAGGACAATGGAGCGCCTCGACAACAGGGTCCCCCGTCGCGATGTGCACCGTCACCTCTGCCACCGCCTTTGCCGTCGCCTTCGGCGACGGCGTTTGGTATAGGAAGCAAGTGTCGCGTCTCTCCGAGGGTCAGACGGCTTTTTCTTCAAAACAAATTACAACTCGATCGACGCCAATCGCCTCTGGAAAAGAATCACCATTATGCCGCTGCTTTTGCGTCTTTACTACACGTTTTCACTCGATTGCGAGTCGGAATCCTCTGTAGTGTCGACAATGCAAAGCCGAGATCGTCACCATCAACTTCGCCTTCGACTAGTTCTTTATTTTTTATTTTTATTCATCCCGCCGTCTGCTGCCGAGCGAGGGAGCGTCCATTTCTCCGGGACCGGTCGGGTGGGATTGGGTGGCGTGGGCGGGTGTTGCTTTCCCTCTTTCGTTTGTTCCTCAGGACTCTGCTTTCTCGCTCTCTCTGACGCGTTTTGGCTCGTCGATCGGACGCGAACGTCTCTTCCCGTGATGCCCGAGTATCGTTCCCCAAGCTCCTAGTGATACTGTAGGTGACGTCTTTTTTAAGATGCTCCTCGATCTCGATGATGGACGAGCGCCACGAACTCGAACGGCTAGGAGGATGCACGTTTTCCCGTTTCGCGGTCGAGGCAGTCTTTCGGGGGCGGGGGTAGTGGTTACGGGAGCGACGAGCAGGGGCCGGGCGGTGCTGCGTCGGCGTTCTCCGGTCTTTTCCCGCCGCTTCTGGTCGGGATGGCGCGTTTTCTCGTGAGGATTTCTTTCTGGCATCGGGCCATCGCTCGGTGTCCGGGCGTGTGTCTCCAAACTGTGCGTTCTCCGGGGCGGCTGAAGCGTCAAAGTAACTTGCGTATAACCCGTTCGATGCGTGATCTTGGCCGTGTGCCTCGTGTATGCGCTCGCTCGGGGACCTGGTGAAATAAAGGCGTGGAGGTGCTTAAGGGCTCGTCGCATTCGCTTTCTTGAAGGCCCGGGCGACCCCTTTTCCGCGGAGAATTTCTTCCGGGCAAGACGACGTTTGGATCCCTAAAGAGAAAACTCTTTCTTTCATCGACGACATCTCGTTCGGCTTCTACAAACTACAATTCAACTTTTACAACTCTACAATTCTTCAATGGTTGTGTGCCGCTCCTCTTGTTTGACAATGAGCAACGCAGCAATCCAACAAGGTCGTGTTTCAGCCTCTATTTCACCCTCCTCGGAGGTACAACAATAGTAGCGAGAGCACGATCCAACAGGTCACGCCGAATTCCTTCTTGATTTATCACGATGGAACAGACGCAGTGATCCAACAGGTCTCGCCGAATTCTTCCTCGATTCTTCGAGAAAGAACTGACGCAGGGATCCAACAGGTGACGCAGAATTCTTCGACCCTTCGGGCCTCGATAGAACAGACGCAGTCATCCACCGGTGGTGGTCGCATCAGCCTCTTCCCCTCCGGGAATCGCTGCTCTCCGATTTCACCACCAACAGAGAAAGAATCATCTCCGTTCGGCCTACGTGTGGGTTAACGCTTGTTTACGAGCCACGTTCGGGTTAAAGATGATACAAGTCTCTAAAGCCCATCACAAATGGACAACACGGCTCTTTCCCATTCTTCTCTTTCTTCCTGGCATCCGCAGCGATCCGAAACCCAAAAAATTATACTCCCTTTTACAAAAAAAACAACCTAACCATAGGGTCGAATGTTCGCCCCTGTTTGATCCCGGACCCCCATCTAGGGGACATAGGAGCCATCACACCCCCTCTTCAATGTCCAGAAGAAGCTGCCTCGGTCCTCTCACGGATTCAATCCAGGAGGCCCGGGTAGAGGTTCCCGTTGAATCAACCAGCTCTGTATATGACGTCTGATTGATTGATCGGTGCCTTAGTTTAAGTTTAGTTGTCCTAAGTCGTTATGCTTTTTCTACGTTAAAAGCCCCATCGTTTCGCTTTCACTACGTTAAAAGCCCTATCGTTACGCTTTTCTCTACGTCAAAAGCCCCTCTTTAGTTATGCTTACACTACGTCAAAAGCACTTTTCCAATTGATCGTTGTGCTTAATCTACGATAAAAGCTCTTTTTTCCAACACGTTGTGCTTTCTCTACGTTAAAAGCTCTTTTTCAATGCGTTGTGCCTTCTCTACGTTAGAAGCTCTTTTCTCATTGAAAAACTCTGTCGTTACGCTTACTCTACGATAAAAGCCTTTTATCAGATCGTTACGCTTACTCTACGTTAAAAGCCCAAATGACGTTATGCTTCCCACGTTATCAATAAAAAGCATTTGGAAATACATCAATAATTGGAGCCGGAAGACAATCGCCACCTTTTTCACAATGTGGAAAAGAAAGATTCTCCCTCTAGTCTGGTTCTACTCGATCCTGTACTGGCCAATTTGCTCTCGTCAAATGAGGAATCGGAGCCGGAATGTATTGCCCATTTTCTCTAGTTGAAATGCGTCGTCTTTCCTTCGGTCGAGGTTTATTCGGCAACTCCTCGCACTGACCAATTCTCTCATCACCATTTATTATACGGTTACAGGCATTGCCCCGATGTTGAACCTTCCATCGTCAACCGATACACCTATTTTACCATTGACGACGAAGAAATCATCATGGTCCAAATTCGGACCCCGGAGGGTGATGTGGTAGACTCGTCGGGTGATTATACCAGCCTCAGGCGCCTCCCACTGGCCACGCCCTTTAACCATCTTGAAGAGGTCTACACCTATCTTCGATTGGTACGACCTTCTACCCGATTAGATGTGGGCAGTTTCGGCCATCACCCTCTGCATCTCTGCTTGGCACCTTTGCCCTACACTTTGCACCGAATTGTGCTCGACTACTGGAATCTTGTGAACTAAATCTGTACCACGGATCATGTTCTGAAAACGGAATACACATCATTGCGGGACCGTGCCACACTTTGCCACCCGCCAACGAACAATTGGATCCTACTTTTTTTGGCATGATGGACCACAAGGTTTCACCTTTTCCGATCGTTCGCATTAGCTTACCCGGACTTTGGTTTCACCTTACCCTACCGAGTTAGAACGATCCGAAAGGTCGTGCGGCTCCCTACGTCCCGACTAGGGCCGGAGTCTGTCTTTGGCACAGCATTTCCGCCACCCGACTCGTGTCGTGGTCCGCCGACCGACCGGTGTCTCAACAACTCCCGACGGGACTTGGTTTTTTCATGGCCTCTTCATTTATAAACTAAAAAATACGGTCTTACCTAACCTGACCCAACGCCATTAGCCAACTCGGCCTTTTATTATCACCTAACCCTGCGGGACCAAGATCCGTGGGCCGTGCGGCATCCTCTGACCCGACTCGGGCTAAAATCCGTTGCCGACACGGTATTTTTCCGCCGCCCGACTCGTTTCATGATCCGCCGACCGATCCTTTTCTTATCCCCCGACAGAACTTGGTTTTTTTCATGGCCTCTCTTATTTTATAAACTAAAAAATACGGTCTTACCTAACCTGACCCAACGCCATTAGCCAACTCGGCCTTTCAATTCACCTAACCCTGCGGGACCAAGATCCGTGGGCCGTGAGGCATCCTCTGACCCGACTTGGGCTACAATCCGTGGCCGACACGTTATTTTTCCGCCGCCCGACTCGTTTCATGATCCGCCGACCGATCCTTTTCTCGTCTCCCGGCAGGACTTGGTTTTTTCATGGCCTCTTTTATTTTATAAACTAAAAAATACGGTCTTACCTAACCTGACCCAACGCCATTGGCCAACTCGGCCTTTCAATTCACCTAACCCTGCGGGGCCAAGATCCGTGGGCTGTGATGCTCCTTGCCCCCCACTGGAAATGAATCATCAAAGCAGTTTTCACCGAGAGAACTCGTTTCGCCAATCTGCCACCTGTTGGTCAGCTCTTTTCGTTCGAGTCTTCTTTCTTGCGCCCCGCCAGAGGGGGCAGCAAGAGACCCATCTATTGGGCGGTGCCGACAAAACCTACCGTTTGAAAGGGCTCCCTCTGCTGTCCCGATGGTAGTCGGCCATCTGGTGGGAGGTCTCGCTGTTATTTTTATCAGTCGAGACGGACCACCAGGTGAACCGCTTAAAGTGGCCACCGGGTGCTCTGCATTCATCACCCGGTGGTTGCCACCAATCACCGAGTGGTGCACCGGAAACGACCACTGGTTGGTCCACCAAAACCTCTGGGTGGTCGCGTCTTCCCATTGGGTGATTCCGCGATACCACCTAGAGGTCCGAAAACTGCGTATATAAGCAGGGCCGTTTGCCCTCTGACTTCACTCTACTCCAGCCCTGAGCCGAGAGCAACACCTCTACTAGAAGCACACGCACAATGTAAGTCGAAAATTTCTTTTTTCTTTTCCTTTGCCGTGGTCTCGCTATGCCTTGCCTTGATGTGATGGGTCGAGTGGACTTGTGTTTTGCGATTTTCTCGTAATTGGGACTTAGTTTTTGGTAATTTTCCGTAAATAGGACTTAGTTTTTGGTAATTTTCCGTAAATAGGACTTAGTTTTTGGTAATTTTCCGTAATTGGGACTTAGTTTTTGGTAATTTTCCGTAAATAGGACTTAGTTTTTGGTAATTTTCCGTAATTGGGACTTAGTTTTTGGTAATTTTTCATTTTCTTGTAACTGGGACTTAAACTCTGGGAGTTTTTCGTAAATTGAACTTAGAATTTTTTCATTCTTCGTAATTGGGACTTAGACTCTGGGAATTTTTCGTAAATTGGACTTGGATTCTGGGAGGGAGTAAGGACTTTGAATTTGAGCAGGGAGTAGAGACTTTGAATTTAAATGGGTTTAGGGACTTTGAATTATAACAGGGAGTAGGGACTTTGAATTGTAACGGGTTTATGGACTTTGAATGTAAACAGGGGGTAGGAACTTTAACTTTTTAAATTTCAAAACACAAAACACTGGTCCGTTCCTCGTCCTTCTCGGCTCGGTGCGATCGACTTGTGCACTGAGAAATTCCCCCTCTCTCCTTGTAGACTATCCGTGTTAGACATTGGTAAAGGGCGGGAGGTCTTTGGCTTTTTCTTCAGAAAAATCGTAAGAGTAAAATTTGCATCCGTGTCGCGAGAGCCTCTGCACAGTCCAATAGGGCGTCGGCCTGGTTGTTGGCGCCCTGACCCGTTCGAGCCTTAAAGAATCGGGGTGCGTTCGGGTCGAAATTCTTGTGGCTGCGCGTCCCACGTGACGTGAGCCGGGCTTGTTGCATCTCCTGATGAATTGGCTGCACGCTTCCTTCACGTTTTTCGGGCGGGTCCGATCGAGTAAAATCCTTGCATTTGAAAACGGAGGCCGACGTAGATTTTCGAGTAGAATCATTAGCTTTTGCTGCGATTAGTTTTCTGGCGTTTTTCCCCCTGTTTGGTGGTGGTGTTCCATGTAGTGTATTCCGTGTATTTGCATTTCGTATTCGTGTTAGTGTGGGCCCCATTTGTGTGTGTGTGTGTGTGGCGCGGACGCACGACAGCGTGCGGGAAGCGTGTGTGTTGCTCTCTGGCTGTTAGGGGTTCTTCATATGCGGTAGTTTTTAAGCACGCTCTTCCTTTGGCGACCGCGTCGACGGCGTTGCGATGTTGGAAGAGACGTATGGACAATCCGTGTTCGAAATTACTCGGGAGTAGTATATTCTCTGTCTGTGTGACTGGTTCGCAGAATCGGGCGGAAGCGATCGTCGGGTCTTGGGTTGTTGAACGGGCCTTCGAACGTGGTACTGTGCCTCTTAACAATGCACGTCCCGACTGTTTGGCACCACTCTTCCCGTCAAAAGACTGTAAGTTACGCTCTCGCGGCCCCTGATCTCTGTTTGAGGTGTCGCCAGACTCTGAATTTTTGCGGGGAAAGGATTGGGGCTCTTTTTTGCGTCCATCGGACTTTGAAACTTCCAAGTTTTTTGCGGGGGGACTTAGTTTTTGGGAGTTTTTTCGTAATTGGACTTGGTTTCTGGGAGTTTTTCGTAAATTGGACTTAGAAATTTGTAATTTTTGGGAAATTGGACTTAGTTTCTGGGAGTTTTTCGTAAATTGGACTTAGTTTTTGGGAATTTTTTGCGGGGGGACTTAGTTTTTGGGAGTTTTTTCGTAATTGGACTTAGTTTTTGGGAGTTTTTTCGTAATTAGACTTAGTCTCTGGGAGTTTTTCGTAAATTGGACTTAGTCTCTGGGAGTTTTTCGTAAATTGGACTTAGTTTTTGGGAGTTTTTCGTAAATTGGACTTAGTTTTTGGGAGGGCGTTGGGACTTTGATTTCAAACGGGTTTAGGGACTTTGATTTTAACTGGGCGTAGGGACTTTGATTTAAAATGGGTCTAGGGACTTTGATTCTAAACGGGCGTAGGGACTTTGATTCTAAACGGGCGTAGGGACTTTTAATTTCAAATAAGGGCGTAGGGACTTGGGAATGGTTTTGCGTGCAACAGACTTGGAGAATTTCTCGTAAGTGGGGACTTGTCATTTTTTCGTAACTGGGGATTTTGCATACAAGAGATTTTCGTGGTGCGGATTGTCCTATCAACGTCTCGGCCTTCGGAATGCGACGGGCCTGGCCCCCGACGGAAAAAGCGTTAGTATGTAAGCACCAAACACTTTGGAATCCCTCCACCGCGTGGCGTGGCGACGTTTCCTTGTGATTCCGATCCCGTCCGTTGCGTGTCGAGTTGGCCACCCGCGGTTGGCGTTTCGCGACGGTCCTCGTGACCCTCTCCGTGGCGACGCCGTGTGGTGGACAAGAAGAGGAATCCCTCCCGGACGCGGCCTGGATTCATCGTTTTTCGAAACTTTGAAAATCCCGCCTCGTTTCGGTCAAAAGAGTAGACCTCCCGCGGTCACTACGTTTTCGCGACGGCTCCCTCTCTCCTTTTCCTTTTTTCTTTTTTATTTTTTCTATTTTTGAAAAGAATGAGAGAGCCCTCTCCGATTACAAGAAGAAACCGTGAGGAGCGTTCGACATTGACTACGAAATGGAATCCCTCCCGTGCGCGGCCTGGTGAAGAGTGTCATTCCTCCTTGTTAACAAAGAGGTTTCTCCGATCCCGCCCCGTATCGGTTACAAGAGAAGATCTCCCGCGGCGGTCTCTTTTCCGCGAACGTCTCGTCCTAAAAACACGAGGTCCTCTCCGGAATTGGATGTTGTGCGGAGGGTTTAGAAAATCGGAATCCCTCCCGTGCGCGGCCCGGTCAAAAGAGTGTCATTCCTCTTCAAACAAGGGGTATCTCTTTTGAAACCCGCCCCGTATCGGTTAAAAGAGAAGATCTCCCGCGGCGGTCTCTTTTCCGCGAACGTCTCGTCCTAAAAACACGAGTTCCTCTCCGGAATTAGATGTCGTGCGGAGGGTTTGGAAAATCGGAATCCCTCCCGTGCGCGGCCCGGTTAAAAAAGAGTGTCATTCCTCTTTAAACTAGGGGTATCTCTTTTAAAACCCGCCCCGTATCGGTTACCAGAGAAGATCTCCCGCGGCGGTCTCTTTTTCCGCGAACGTCTCGTCCTAAAAACACGAGTTCCTCTCCGGAATGGGATGTCGTGCGGAGGGTTTTGGAAAATCAACTTTACAACTATCCCCGACGAATCTTTCCGGGTTGAACAACACATTCCCTCCATCTCTAAGACGATGCGGATCCACTGTATCCGTCATCAGGGCCGGTCCGCGCGCACCGAAAGCCATTTAGAGAGCCAATGGATGCTCCCTTTTTCTCGCGCATCCGCTCGTGTGCGGACGTGTTTGCGAACTAGCGGATGCAAAACCGTCTTTCTTCTCTTCCACCAACGCACGCGCGCTCGAAGCGTCGCCTCTGCAGCGGCCCGGAACATAGTCGAGAGTTTTGGTACAACAACGAGGAAGACACTCAACTTGTATTCATCTGTACCCCACAATGGTATATTTGCCCAATGGGCCTGTTGCTGCAAAAAATTGAAAATATATACACTGGCTGACAAACTCGCCTCTATTTTTATTGCCAACCAAGCTCCCTCGCGTCGTTGTCGCTGCCACTTTTTTCCGCCGCCTTGACCGACGCCTTCGGCATCGGCGTTTGGCATAGGACAATGGAGCGCCTCGACAACAGGGTCCCCCGTCGCGATGTGCACCGTCACCTCTGCCACCGCCTTTGCCGTCGCCTTCGGCGACGGCGTTTGGTATAGGAAGCAAGTGTCGCGTCTCTCCGAGGGTCAGACGGCTTTTTCTTCAAAACAAATTACAACTCGATCGACGCCAATCGCCTCTGGAAAAGAATCACCATTATGCCGCTGCTTTTGCGTCTTTACTACACGTTTTCACTCGATTGCGAGTCGGAATCCTCTGTAGTGTCGACAATGCAAAGCCGAGATCGTCACCATCAACTTCGCCTTCGACTAGTTCTTTATTTTTTATTTTTATTCATCCCGCCGTCTGCTGCCGAGCGAGGGAGCGTCCATTTCTCCGGGACCGGTCGGGTGGGATTGGGTGGCGTGGGCGGGTGTTGCTTTCCCTCTTTCGTTTGTTCCTCAGGACTCTGCTTTCTCGCTCTCTCTGACGCGTTTTGGCTCGTCGATCGGACGCGAACGTCTCTTCCCGTGATGCCCGAGTATCGTTCCCCAAGCTCCTAGTGATACTGTAGGTGACGTCTTTTTTAAGATGCTCCTCGATCTCGATGATGGACGAGCGCCACGAACTCGAACGGCTAGGAGGATGCACGTTTTCCCGTTTCGCGGTCGAGGCAGTCTTTCGGGGGCGGGGGTAGTGGTTACGGGAGCGACGAGCAGGGGCCGGGCGGTGCTGCGTCGGCGTTCTCCGGTCTTTTCCCGCCGCTTCTGGTCGGGATGGCGCGTTTTCTCGTGAGGATTTCTTTCTGGCATCGGGCCATCGCTCGGTGTCCGGGCGTGTGTCTCCAAACTGTGCGTTCTCCGGGGCGGCTGAAGCGTCAAAGTAACTTGCGTATAACCCGTTCGATGCGTGATCTTGGCCGTGTGCCTCGTGTATGCGCTCGCTCGGGGACCTGGTGAAATAAAGGCGTGGAGGTGCTTAAGGGCTCGTCGCATTCGCTTTCTTGAAGGCCCGGGCGACCCCTTTTCCGCGGAGAATTTCTTCCGGGCAAGACGACGTTTGGATCCCTAAAGAGAAAACTCTTTCTTTCATCGACGACATCTCGTTCGGCTTCTACAAACTACAATTCAACTTTTACAACTCTACAATTCTTCAATGGTTGTGTGCCGCTCCTCTTGTTTGACAATGAGCAACGCAGCAATCCAACAAGGTCGTGTTTCAGCCTCTATTTCACCCTCCTCGGAGGTACAACAATAGTAGCGAGAGCACGATCCAACAGGTCACGCCGAATTCCTTCTTGATTTATCACGATGGAACAGACGCAGTGATCCAACAGGTCTCGCCGAATTCTTCCTCGATTCTTCGAGAAAGAACTGACGCAGGGATCCAACAGGTGACGCAGAATTCTTCGACCCTTCGGGCCTCGATAGAACAGACGCAGTCATCCACCGGTGGTGGTCGCATCAGCCTCTTCCCCTCCGGGAATCGCTGCTCTCCGATTTCACCACCAACAGAGAAAGAATCATCTCCGTTCGGCCTACGTGTGGGTTAACGCTTGTTTACGAGCCACGTTCGGGTTAAAGATGATACAAGTCTCTAAAGCCCATCACAAATGGACAACACGGCTCTTTCCCATTCTTCTCTTTCTTCCTGGCATCCGCAGCGATCCGAAACCCAAAAAATTATACTCCCTTTTACAAAAAAAACAACCTAACCATAGGGTCGAATGTTCGCCCCTGTTTGATCCCGGACCCCCATCTAGGGGACATAGGAGCCATCACACCCCCTCTTCAATGTCCAGAAGAAGCTGCCTCGGTCCTCTCACGGATTCAATCCAGGAGGCCCGGGTAGAGGTTCCCGTTGAATCAACCAGCTCTGTATATGACGTCTGATTGATTGATCGGTGCCTTAGTTTAAGTTTAGTTGTCCTAAGTCGTTATGCTTTTTCTACGTTAAAAGCCCCATCGTTTCGCTTTCACTACGTTAAAAGCCCTATCGTTACGCTTTTCTCTACGTCAAAAGCCCCTCTTTAGTTATGCTTACACTACGTCAAAAGCACTTTTCCAATTGATCGTTGTGCTTAATCTACGATAAAAGCTCTTTTTTCCAACACGTTGTGCTTTCTCTACGTTAAAAGCTCTTTTTCAATGCGTTGTGCCTTCTCTACGTTAGAAGCTCTTTTCTCATTGAAAAACTCTGTCGTTACGCTTACTCTACGATAAAAGCCTTTTATCAGATCGTTACGCTTACTCTACGTTAAAAGCCCAAATGACGTTATGCTTCCCACGTTATCAATAAAAAGCATTTGGAAATACATCAATAATTGGAGCCGGAAGACAATCGCCACCTTTTTCACAATGTGGAAAAGAAAGATTCTCCCTCTAGTCTGGTTCTACTCGATCCTGTACTGGCCAATTTGCTCTCGTCAAATGAGGAATCGGAGCCGGAATGTATTGCCCATTTTCTCTAGTTGAAATGCGTCGTCTTTCCTTCGGTCGAGGTTTATTCGGCAACTCCTCGCACTGACCAATTCTCTCATCACCATTTATTATACGGTTACAGGCATTGCCCCGATGTTGAACCTTCCATCGTCAACCGATACACCTATTTTACCATTGACGACGAAGAAATCATCATGGTCCAAATTCGGACCCCGGAGGGTGATGTGGTAGACTCGTCGGGTGATTATACCAGCCTCAGGCGCCTCCCACTGGCCACGCCCTTTAACCATCTTGAAGAGGTCTACACCTATCTTCGATTGGTACGACCTTCTACCCGATTAGATGTGGGCAGTTTCGGCCATCACCCTCTGCATCTCTGCTTGGCACCTTTGCCCTACACTTTGCACCGAATTGTGCTCGACTACTGGAATCTTGTGAACTAAATCTGTACCACGGATCATGTTCTGAAAACGGAATACACATCATTGCGGGACCGTGCCACACTTTGCCACCCGCCAACGAACAATTGGATCCTACTTTTTTTGGCATGATGGACCACAAGGTTTCACCTTTTCCGATCGTTCGCATTAGCTTACCCGGACTTTGGTTTCACCTTACCCTACCGAGTTAGAACGATCCGAAAGGTCGTGCGGCTCCCTACGTCCCGACTAGGGCCGGAGTCTGTCTTTGGCACAGCATTTCCGCCACCCGACTCGTGTCGTGGTCCGCCGACCGACCGGTGTCTCAACAACTCCCGACGGGACTTGGTTTTTTCATGGCCTCTTCATTTATAAACTAAAAAATACGGTCTTACCTAACCTGACCCAACGCCATTAGCCAACTCGGCCTTTTATTATCACCTAACCCTGCGGGACCAAGATCCGTGGGCCGTGCGGCATCCTCTGACCCGACTCGGGCTAAAATCCGTTGCCGACACGGTATTTTTCCGCCGCCCGACTCGTTTCATGATCCGCCGACCGATCCTTTTCTTATCCCCCGACAGAACTTGGTTTTTTTCATGGCCTCTCTTATTTTATAAACTAAAAAATACGGTCTTACCTAACCTGACCCAACGCCATTAGCCAACTCGGCCTTTCAATTCACCTAACCCTGCGGGACCAAGATCCGTGGGCCGTGAGGCATCCTCTGACCCGACTTGGGCTACAATCCGTGGCCGACACGTTATTTTTCCGCCGCCCGACTCGTTTCATGATCCGCCGACCGATCCTTTTCTCGTCTCCCGGCAGGACTTGGTTTTTTCATGGCCTCTTTTATTTTATAAACTAAAAAATACGGTCTTACCTAACCTGACCCAACGCCATTGGCCAACTCGGCCTTTCAATTCACCTAACCCTGCGGGGCCAAGATCCGTGGGCTGTGATGCTCCTTGCCCCCCACTGGAAATGAATCATCAAAGCAGTTTTCACCGAGAGAACTCGTTTCGCCAATCTGCCACCTGTTGGTCAGCTCTTTTCGTTCGAGTCTTCTTTTCTTGCGCCCCGCCAGAGGGGGCAGCAAGAGACCCATCTATTGGGCGGTGCCGACAAAACCTACCGTTTGAAAGGGCTCCCTCTGCTGTCCCGATGGTAGTCGGCCATCTGGTGGGAGGTCTCGCTGTTATTTTTATCAGTCGAGACGGACCACCAGGTGAACCGCTTAAAGTGGCCACCGGGTGCTCTGCATTCATCACCCGGTGGTTGCCACCAATCACCGAGTGGTGCACCGGAAACGACCACTGGTTGGTCCACCAAAACCTCTGGGTGGTCGCGTCTTCCCATTGGGTGATTCCGCGATACCACCTAGAGGTCCGAAAACTGCGTATATAAGCAGGGCCGTTTGCCCTCTGACTTCACTCTACTCCAGCCCTGAGCCGAGAGCAACACCTCTACTAGAAGCACACGCACAATGTAAGTCGAAAATTTCTTTTTTCTTTTCCTTTGCCGTGGTCTCGCTATGCCTTGCCTTGATGTGATGGGTCGAGTGGACTTGTGTTTTGCGATTTTCTCGTAATTGGGACTTAGTTTTTGGTAATTTTCCGTAAATAGGACTTAGTTTTTGGTAATTTTCCGTAAATAGGACTTAGTTTTTGGTAATTTTCCGTAATTGGGACTTAGTTTTTGGTAATTTTCCGTAAATAGGACTTAGTTTTTGGTAATTTTCCGTAATTGGGACTTAGTTTTTGGTAATTTTTCATTTTCTTGTAACTGGGACTTAAACTCTGGGAGTTTTTCGTAAATTGAACTTAGAATTTTTTTCATTCTTCGTAATTGGGACTTAGACTCTGGGAATTTTTCGTAAATTGGACTTGGATTCTGGGAGGGAGTAAGGACTTTGAATTTGAGCAGGGAGTAGAGACTTTGAATTTAAATGGGTTTAGGGACTTTGAATTATAACAGGGAGTAGGGACTTTGAATTGTAACGGGTTTATGGACTTTGAATGTAAACAGGGGGTAGGAACTTTAACTTTTTAAATTTCAAAACACAAAACACTGGTCCGTTCCTCGTCCTTCTCGGCTCGGTGCGATCGACTTGTGCACTGAGAAATTCCCCCTCTCTCCTTGTAGACTATCCGTGTTAGACATTGGTAAAGGGCGGGAGGTCTTTGGCTTTTTCTTCAGAAAAATCGTAAGAGTAAAATTTGCATCCGTGTCGCGAGAGCCTCTGCACAGTCCAATAGGGCGTCGGCCTGGTTGTTGGCGCCCTGACCCGTTCGAGCCTTAAAGAATCGGGGTGCGTTCGGGTCGAAATTCTTGTGGCTGCGCGTCCCACGTGACGTGAGCCGGGCTTGTTGCATCTCCTGATGAATTGGCTGCACGCTTCCTTCACGTTTTTCGGGCGGGTCCGATCGAGTAAAATCCTTGCATTTGAAAACGGAGGCCGACGTAGATTTTCGAGTAGAATCATTAGCTTTTGCTGCGATTAGTTTTCTGGCGTTTTTCCCCCTGTTTGGTGGTGGTGTTCCATGTAGTGTATTCCGTGTATTTGCATTTCGTATTCGTGTTAGTGTGGGCCCCATTTGTGTGTGTGTGTGTGTGGCGCGGACGCACGACAGCGTGCGGGAAGCGTGTGTGTTGCTCTCTGGCTGTTAGGGGTTCTTCATATGCGGTAGTTTTTAAGCACGCTCTTCCTTTGGCGACCGCGTCGACGGCGTTGCGATGTTGGAAGAGACGTATGGACAATCCGTGTTCGAAATTACTCGGGAGTAGTATATTCTCTGTCTGTGTGACTGGTTCGCAGAATCGGGCGGAAGCGATCGTCGGGTCTTGGGTTGTTGAACGGGCCTTCGAACGTGGTACTGTGCCTCTTAACAATGCACGTCCCGACTGTTTGGCACCACTCTTCCCGTCAAAAGACTGTAAGTTACGCTCTCGCGGCCCCTGATCTCTGTTTGAGGTGTCGCCAGACTCTGAATTTTTGCGGGGAAAGGATTGGGGCTCTTTTTTGCGTCCATCGGACTTTGAAACTTCCAAGTTTTTTGCGGGGGGACTTAGTTTTTGGGAGTTTTTTCGTAATTGGACTTGGTTTCTGGGAGTTTTTCGTAAATTGGACTTAGAAATTTGTAATTTTTGGGAAATTGGACTTAGTTTCTGGGAGTTTTTCGTAAATTGGACTTAGTTTTTGGGAATTTTTTGCGGGGGGACTTAGTTTTTGGGAGTTTTTTCGTAATTGGACTTAGTTTTTGGGAGTTTTTTCGTAATTAGACTTAGTCTCTGGGAGTTTTTCGTAAATTGGACTTAGTCTCTGGGAGTTTTTCGTAAATTGGACTTAGTTTTTGGGAGTTTTTCGTAAATTGGACTTAGTTTTTGGGAGGGCGTTGGGACTTTGATTTCAAACGGGTTTAGGGACTTTGATTTTAACTGGGCGTAGGGACTTTGATTTAAAATGGGTCTAGGGACTTTGATTCTAAACGGGCGTAGGGACTTTGATTCTAAACGGGCGTAGGGACTTTTAATTTCAAATAAGGGCGTAGGGACTTGGGAATGGTTTTGCGTGCAACAGACTTGGAGAATTTCTCGTAAGTGGGGACTTGTCATTTTTTCGTAACTGGGGATTTTGCATACAAGAGATTTTCGTGGTGCGGATTGTCCTATCAACGTCTCGGCCTTCGGAATGCGACGGGCCTGGCCCCCGACGGAAAAAGCGTTAGTATGTAAGCACCAAACACTTTGGAATCCCTCCACCGCGTGGCGTGGCGACGTTTCCTTGTGATTCCGATCCCGTCCGTTGCGTGTCGAGTTGGCCACCCGCGGTTGGCGTTTCGCGACGGTCCTCGTGACCCTCTCCGTGGCGACGCCGTGTGGTGGACAAGAAGAGGAATCCCTCCCGGACGCGGCCTGGATTCATCGTTTTTCGAAACTTTGAAAATCCCGCCTCGTTTCGGTCAAAAGAGTAGACCTCCCGCGGTCACTACGTTTTCGCGACGGCTCCCTCTCTCCTTTTCCTTTTTTCTTTTTTTTTATTTTTTCTATTTTTGAAAAGAATGAGAGAGCCCTCTCCGATTACAAGAAGAAACCGTGAGGAGCGTTCGACATTGACTACGAAATGGAATCCCTCCCGTGCGCGGCCTGGTGAAGAGTGTCATTCCTCCTTGTTAACAAAGAGGTTTCTCCGATCCCGCCCCGTATCGGTTACAAGAGAAGATCTCCCGCGGCGGTCTCTTTTCCGCGAACGTCTCGTCCTAAAAACACGAGGTCCTCTCCGGAATTGGATGTTGTGCGGAGGGTTTAGAAAATCGGAATCCCTCCCGTGCGCGGCCCGGTCAAAAGAGTGTCATTCCTCTTCAAACAAGGGGTATCTCTTTTGAAACCCGCCCCGTATCGGTTAAAAGAGAAGATCTCCCGCGGCGGTCTCTTTTCCGCGAACGTCTCGTCCTAAAAACACGAGTTCCTCTCCGGAATTAGATGTCGTGCGGAGGGTTTGGAAAATCGGAATCCCTCCCGTGCGCGGCCCGGTTAAAAAAGAGTGTCATTCCTCTTTAAACTAGGGGTATCTCTTTTAAAACCCGCCCCGTATCGGTTACCAGAGAAGATCTCCCGCGGCGGTCTCTTTTTCCGCGAACGTCTCGTCCTAAAAACACGAGTTCCTCTCCGGAATGGGATGTCGTGCGGAGGGTTTTGGAAAATCAACTTTACAACTATCCCCGACGAATCTTTCCGGGTTGAACAACACATTCCCTCCATCTCTAAGACGATGCGGATCCACTGTATCCGTCATCAGGGCCGGTCCGCGCGCACCGAAAGCCATTTAGAGAGCCAATGGATGCTCCCTTTTTCTCGCGCATCCGCTCGTGTGCGGACGTGTTTGCGAACTAGCGGATGCAAAACCGTCTTTCTTCTCTTCCACCAACGCACGCGCGCTCGAAGCGTCGCCTCTGCAGCGGCCCGGAACATAGTCGAGAGTTTTGGTACAACAACGAGGAAGACACTCAACTTGTATTCATCTGTACCCCACAATGGTATATTTGCCCAATGGGCCTGTTGCTGCAAAAAATTGAAAATATATACACTGGCTGACAAACTCGCCTCTATTTTTATTGCCAACCAAGCTCCCTCGCGTCGTTGTCGCTGCCACTTTTTTCCGCCGCCTTGACCGACGCCTTCGGCATCGGCGTTTGGCATAGGACAATGGAGCGCCTCGACAACAGGGTCCCCCGTCGCGATGTGCACCGTCACCTCTGCCACCGCCTTTGCCGTCGCCTTCGGCGACGGCGTTTGGTATAGGAAGCAAGTGTCGCGTCTCTCCGAGGGTCAGACGGCTTTTTCTTCAAAACAAATTACAACTCGATCGACGCCAATCGCCTCTGGAAAAGAATCACCATTATGCCGCTGCTTTTGCGTCTTTACTACACGTTTTCACTCGATTGCGAGTCGGAATCCTCTGTAGTGTCGACAATGCAAAGCCGAGATCGTCACCATCAACTTCGCCTTCGACTAGTTCTTTATTTTTTATTTTTATTCATCCCGCCGTCTGCTGCCGAGCGAGGGAGCGTCCATTTCTCCGGGACCGGTCGGGTGGGATTGGGTGGCGTGGGCGGGTGTTGCTTTCCCTCTTTCGTTTGTTCCTCAGGACTCTGCTTTCTCGCTCTCTCTGACGCGTTTTGGCTCGTCGATCGGACGCGAACGTCTCTTCCCGTGATGCCCGAGTATCGTTCCCCAAGCTCCTAGTGATACTGTAGGTGACGTCTTTTTTAAGATGCTCCTCGATCTCGATGATGGACGAGCGCCACGAACTCGAACGGCTAGGAGGATGCACGTTTTCCCGTTTCGCGGTCGAGGCAGTCTTTCGGGGGGCGGGGGTAGTGGTTACGGGAGCGACGAGCAGGGGCCGGGCGGTGCTGCGTCGGCGTTCTCCGGTCTTTTCCCGCCGCTTCTGGTCGGGATGGCGCGTTTTCTCGTGAGGATTTCTTTCTGGCATCGGGCCATCGCTCGGTGTCCGGGCGTGTGTCTCCAAACTGTGCGTTCTCCGGGGCGGCTGAAGCGTCAAAGTAACTTGCGTATAACCCGTTCGATGCGTGATCTTGGCCGTGTGCCTCGTGTATGCGCTCGCTCGGGGACCTGGTGAAATAAAGGCGTGGAGGTGCTTAAGGGCTCGTCGCATTCGCTTTCTTGAAGGCCCGGGCGACCCCTTTTCCGCGGAGAATTTCTTCCGGGCAAGACGACGTTTGGATCCCTAAAGAGAAAACTCTTTCTTTCATCGACGACATCTCGTTCGGCTTCTACAAACTACAATTCAACTTTTACAACTCTACAATTCTTCAATGGTTGTGTGCCGCTCCTCTTGTTTGACAATGAGCAACGCAGCAATCCAACAAGGTCGTGTTTCAGCCTCTATTTCACCCTCCTCGGAGGTACAACAATAGTAGCGAGAGCACGATCCAACAGGTCACGCCGAATTCCTTCTTGATTTATCACGATGGAACAGACGCAGTGATCCAACAGGTCTCGCCGAATTCTTCTCGTCTGCGTGTACCAACTGAACGAAGCCCCTCTCTGCACTGTGTCTGCACTGTCTCTCGGTACAAGGGATTGGGAATAGGGTATCAAAAAAACGGAGAGGAATTGGGAAAAACTGAAAACCGACTAGACTGGTATGGGGAAAGAAGGAATCAGGGTATGGAACTGGGCAAGAAGGAAATCGGGTTGGACAAAAGACTGGGTAGGTGGAATGAACAGACTGGACTTGGGAAGAGGAATGAAACTGGGTAGTTGGAACAAACAGACTGGACTTGGGAAGAGGAATGAAACTGGGTAGAGGACTAGGTAGAAGGAAACTGGAAACGGAATGGGGTAAATGGAAAGGAACAGACAAGACGAAGGTGGAGGAACTGGGTAAGGTAGAAAGGCACTATAGAAGGAACTGGTAGGAAAGAACTGGATGTCTACGAGGAACTAGAGAGAGAGAGACTCGAAGACTCGAGGACTCGCTATTAGATAGGTACAGGGGTATGTGAAAAGGAATTGGGAAGGAGATGGCACCAGGGAAGAAGTACATGGCTCTAAGGAAGAAAGGGAACAGACGAGGTAAAGACTGGGTAAAGGATAGGGGAGAGACAGGGAAGCGTGGGAAATGGATGTGAAACTGGGGTATAGAGGAAGGATGAGATTGGAAAAAAGAGACACACAGGGAATCAGGAGAGAGAGTCGAGGAAAAAGAAAGGAATAAGCCATTGGAAAAGGGTAGGAACGGGGAAGCAAACTACGAGTGGAAGAGAGCACAACTCAACCGCATCAAGACTCGAGAATTAACCCAGAAAACGACGTACTACGCAGATACAGAAAAACGACTCGATAACGACTTGCAAATTTCTACGACTGCCCGACTACATTTCAGAAACAAGACACAATCACACACACACAAGGACAAACCCCTCCCGACAATGGATGTGCAACTTTCTACTGCAAAAACCCCCGACTACATTTCAAACTCGAACAAAGACCAATTCACACAAGAGAACAGACCCCCGTAAGACTCCAAACATCAGAAGAAGAAATAACCAAATACGACCTGTGTTTTTTACTGCTGATGCTGCTGCTACGCTGTCCAACGACCGTCCGTCGCACCAGACGCCAGTGGAAAAGAAAGGGAGAAGCCAGCCGCCGCCTTTTTATACCTGCCAGCCCCTACTGACTACTGAGACGGCACCAGATGGAGCCATACGTTTCGAAAGGCGAATAATAGACGATACTGTGTGGTACCTTTGAAGTACATTTGATATTCACGTACTAGTCTAGATTCGACATTCGATTTCTTTAGCTCGCAAAGACGTTATGACATTTACGAATTTGAATGTACTACTGCACAGAGACAGACAGAGACACGGGTTATACCCGTGGACGCATTTGGCCGTCGGGCGACCCCTCGGCTCACGCCTCGGGCTTTCACGCCCTGGCCAAAGCGTCCCCGGAAATTTTCGATTCTCCTTCCTGCCTGCGATGGTGAGTGCGGGGAGGGAAAGAACCAAATTGTAAACCTCCATTGGTGTCTCCCCGGCCGAAACACGGCCGGGGCCCCTGACACCAACGTTAAATGCATTCAAACCTTCCAGGGAATCTTTGTAGCATACGTGTCTAGTGCCACACTGCGAATCGCAACCCGACTTTTAGGCTTTTTGTGAAGGGGGGTAAGACACACACAAGTTACCGAGAACCGACTGTATCGTGTACCGACGAGTTTGAATCTTCGGCTCGGCCGGAACGGCCGAGTCGCGCGCTAACACAACTATAATGTCAAGGCGAATCGCCACCCGACTTTAAGTTTTTTTGTGAAGGGGGGATAAGACACACACAAGTTACGTCTAGAAAAACCGACTGTTTCGTGTACCGACGAGTTTGAATCTTCGGCTCGGCCGGAACGGCCGAGTCGCGCGCTAACACATCTATAGATACTCGTGGAGGATTTGTGAGAACCGTCAAGTGTGTGTCGACCCCACTCAAGTCTATCCCCAAACGTTGGCTACATCGAGTGTAGAACGACGGAGACGTCAACGTTTGTCAATCGTTGCCAACGGATCCAGTGACTTTAGAGCTAGATTGACAAGAGTGTCGTATAGCCATTCGACCCGGTTTGAATCTTCGGCTCGGCCGGAACGGCCGAGTCGCGCGCTAACGTTCTACCTAGAGGCAACCAAGCATCCGAATCCGCGCCACTCTAGTCTCCCACCAGTGTGCTCTTATTTGTAGCCATTATTTACCGCGTGTATTCTGTCGTGTGGATGTATGTATATAACGTGTTGTTTTTGTTGGGGAATGGAAATACACTCGACATTGATTGAGAAGCGAAAGTTGTATTCAAAGTTTAGTCTACTCTTCAAATAACGCACAATCACATGGTGGGATACACCGAGTTCATCCAATACAGAAGCGGTAGTAGTGGTAGCAGTGAGTGGGGCGATTGAATTTTCCTAGACTAGTCAAAGCTGCAAGACTTGGGATTTTGCATGTTCCCAGCAAGTGCACTCGACACTAGGCTAACCCATCGACTACGTAGACTGGATGCAGAAAAGGGCGTAGATTCCGAATATCGACTCGGTTTTCGTCTCCAACGCCTTTTGGGCCGTCAAAGCTGCTAGACATTGAGTCATCTTTCATCGAGTTTTGGCCCATCAACGACCTACTCGAATGTGACTTGTGAGGTGTCTTTTACACTCGGCATTCAACGCCGATTCCGAATCTCTCATCCTCCTTCTCGTCTAAACTCATTGAACCGAGTTACAGGCAGAAAACAATAAACACTAAACACAATTGCCACGAAACGAGTTTATTTTCGCGTTACAAGCTATGAATGAAAGTCAACAAGTGTTTGAAAGCTTGCAGGTCGGGGCGTTTGTCTGCCAGTAGATTGTTCCCGAGTCCTCGATCCTCTGCGCTGCAAATCTGTTTTGGAAAAAAAACGGAAAGTACGCAAAGTCTTGATGCGAAAAACAATAAGAGACAATACCGGGATAGGGACGAATCGTCGATGGGATGGTTTAAAAAAAAGCGCCCCCCAACCGACCCCGGTCGTCTGTGCTCTCGTGACTCGGACAATCGACGACGTTTAAAAGACGTGTCAAAACCCGTGATTGATCGTTTTCCCCTGGTCTCAGCGTGCCGCGAGCACACGCGAGCGTGAACCCGGTGAACGAGACCCCAGGTTTTCGACGAAAAGACGCGCACGAGAATGCACGCCCCCTCAACGAGAACGAGAGACGAACGATCCCGCGCAAACACGTCGCGAGCGTCGACGACTCCAAAAATCAGGGGGGTGAAACACAAAAATTGGGCCACGCTAAACTTCGCCAATGCGTCGTCACGCAGACAACCCGACCGTCCGCCTTTTTTTTTGTCTTTCTCCAACACGCACTCCACTCTCCAACTCTCTCTCTCTCTCTCTTTGGCAACATCTAAATTTGGGGAGAGAAATGATTGAAAACTTGGAAAAAAAACGGATGGAAACAACGTGTCTTGTGACTTACCCGCTTGTAGCAGCGACTCGATGGACAAAACGCAGCAAGGGTAGTAGGGAAAGGGGGTATAGGGGACCGACGAGCTTGAATGCAACACGCAGAAATACACCTTTTAGGGTTCTTTTGATTCCAAGACACCTACTGCTTTGTCTCTGCACTCTGCCTTTGTCTCCATCGTCTTCCTGTCCAAAAAACTCTCGTCGTCTGCGTGTACCAACTGAACGAAGCCCCTCTCTGCACTGTGTCTGCACTGTCTCTCGGTACAAGGGATTGGGAATAGGGAAAAAACGGAGAGGAATTGGGAAAAACTGAAAACCGACTAGACTGGTATGGGGAAAGAAGGAATCAGGGTATGGAACTGGGCAAGAAGGAAATCGGGTTGGACAAAAGACTGGGTAGGTGGAATGAACAGACTGGACTTGGGAAGAGGAATGAAACTGGGTAGTTGGAACAACCAGACAGGACTAAGGAAGAGAAATGAAACTGGGTAGAGGACTAGGCAGTAGGTAACTGGAAACGGGATGGGGTAGATGGAAAAGAATCAGACAAGCTGAAGGTAGAGGAACTGGGTAAGGTAGAAAGGCACTCACACAAGGAACTAGTAGGGAATTGGGAACAAAACTGGATGTCTACGAGGAACTAGAGAGAGAGACTCGAAACTCGAGGACTCGCTATTAGATAGGTACAGGGGTATGTGAAAAGGAATTGGGAAGCGATGGCACCAGGGAAGAAGTACAGGACTCTAAGGAAGAAAGGGAACAGACGAGGTAAAGGATAGGGGAGAGACAGGGAAGCGTGGGAAATGGATGTGAAACCGGGGTATAGAGAGGAAAGATGCGATTGGGAAAAAAGAGACACACAGGGAATCAGGAGAAAGTCGAGGAAAAGAAAGGAATAAGGCATTGGAAAAAAGGTAGGAACGGGGAAGCAAACTACGAGTGGAAGAGAGCACAACTCAACCGCATCAAGACTCGAGAATTAACCCAGAAAACGACGTACTACGCAGATACAGAAAAACGACTCGATAACGACTTGCAAATTTCTACGACTGCCCGACTACATTTCAGAAACAAGACACAATCACACACACACAAGGACAAACCCCTCCCGACAATGGATGTGCAACTTTCTACTGCAAAAACCCCCGACTACATTTCAAACTCGAACAAAGACCAATTCACACAAGAGAACAGACCCCCGTAAGACTCCAAACATCAGAAGAAGAAATAACCAAATACGACCTGTGTTTTTTACTGCTGATGCTGCTGCTACGCTGTCCAACGACCGTCCGTCGCACCAGACGCCAGTGGAAAAGAAAGGGAGAAGCCAGCCGCCGCCTTTTTATACCTGCCAGCCCCTACTGACTACTGAGACGGCACCAGATGGAGCCATACGTTTCGAAAGGCGAATAATAGACGATACTGTGTGGTACCTTTGAAGTACATTTGATATTCACGTACTAGTCTAGATTCGACATTCGATTTCTTTAGCTCGCAAAGACGTTATGACATTTACGAATTTGAATGTACTACTGCACAGAGACAGACAGAGACACGGGTTATACCCGTGGACGCATTTGGCCGTCGGGCGACCCCTCGGCTCACGCCTCGGGCTTTCACGCCCTGGCCAAAGCGTCCCCGGAAATTTTCGATTCTCCTTCCTGCCTGCGATGGTGAGTGCGGGGAGGGAAAGAACCAAATGTAAACCTCCATTGGTGTCTCCCCGGCCGAAACACGGCCGGGGCCCCTGACACCAACGTTAAATGCATTCAAACCTTCCAGGGAATCTTTGTAGCATACGTGTCTAGTGCCACACTGCGAATCGCAACCCGACTTTTAGGCTTTTTGTGAAGGGGGGTAAGACACACACAAGTTACCGAGAACCGACTGTATCGTGTACCGACGAGTTTGAATCTTCGGCTCGGCCGGAACGGCCGAGTCGTGCGCTAACACAACTATAATGTCACGGCGAATCGCCACCCGACTTGCGAGTTTTTTGTGAAGGGGGGGGGGGATAAGACACACACAAGTTACGTCTAGAAAAACCGACTGTTTCGTGTACCGACGAGTTTGAATCTTCGGCTCGGCCGGAACGGCCGAGTCGCGCGCTAACACATCTATAGATACTCGTGGAGGATTTGTGAGAACCGTCAAGTGTGTGTCGACCCCACTCAAGTCTATCCCCAAACGTTGGCTACATCGAGTGTAGAACGACGGAGACGTCAACGTTTGTCAATCGTTGCCAACGGATCCAGTGACTTTAGAGCTAGATTGACAAGAGTGTCGTATAGCCATTCGACCCGGTTTGAATCTTCGGCTCGGCCGGAACGGCCGAGTCGCGCGCTAACGTTCTACCTAGAGGCAACCAAGCATCCGAATCCGCGCCACTCTAGTCTCCCACCAGTGTGCTCTTATTTGTAGCCATTATTTACCGCGTGTATTCTGTCGTGTGGATGTATGTATATACGTGTTGTTTTTGTTGGGGAATGGAAATACACTCGACATTGATTGAGAAGCGAAAGTTGTATTCAAAGTTTAGTCTACTCTTCAAATAACGCACAATCACATGGTGGGATACACCGAGTTCATCCAATACAGAAGCGGTAGTAGTGGTAGCAGTGAGTGGGGCGATTGAATTTTCCTAGACTAGTCAAAGCTGCAAGACTTGGGATTTTGCATGTTCCCAGCAAGTGCACTCGACACTAGGCTAACCCATCGACTACGTAGACTGGATGCAGAAAAGGGCGTAGATTCCGAATATCGACTCGGTTTTCGTCTCCAACGCCTTTTGGGCCGTCAAAGCTGCTAGACATTGAGTCATCTTTCATCGAGTTTTGGCCCATCAACGACCTACTCGAATGTGACTTGTGAGGTGTCTTTTACACTCGGCATTCAACGCCGATTCCGAATCTCTCATCCTCCTTCTCGTCTAAACTCATTGAACCGAGTTACAGGCAGAAAACAATAAACACTAAACACAATTGCCACGAAACGAGTTTATTTTCGCGTTACAAGCTATGAATGAAAGTCAACAAGTGTTTGAAAGCTTGCAGGTCGGGGCGTTTGTCTGCCAGTAGATAGTCCTCGATCCAAAGCGCTGCACATCTGTTTTGGAAAAAAACTAAAAGTACGCAAAGTCTTGATGCGAAAAACAATAAGAGACAATACCGGGATAGGGACGAATCGTCGATGGGATGGTTTAAAAAAAAGCGCCCCCCAACCGACCCCGGTCGTCTGTGCTCTCGTGACTCGGACAATCGACGACGTTTAAAAGACGTGTCAAAACCCGTGATTGATCGTTTTCCCCTGGTCTCAGCGTGCCGCGAGCACACGCGAGCGTGAACCCGGTGAACGAGACCCCAGGTTTTCGACGAAAAGACGCGCACGAGAATGCACGCCCCCTCAACGAGAACGAGAGACGAACGATCCCGCGCAAACACGTCGCGAGCGTCGACGACTCCAAAAATCAGGGGGGTGAAACACAAAAATTGGGCCACGCTAAACTTCGCCAATGCGTCGTCACGCAGACAACCCGACCGTCCGCCCTTTTTTTTTGTCTTTCTCCAACACGCACTCCACTCTCCAACTCTCTCTCTCTCTCTCTTTGGCAACATCTAAATTTGGGGGAGAGAAATGATTGAAAACTTGGAAAAAAAACGGATGGAAACAACGTGTCTTGTGACTTACCCGCTTGTAGCAGCGACTCGATGGACAAAACGCAGCAAGGGTAGTAGGGAAAGGGGGTATAGGGGACCGACGAGCTTGAATGCAACACGCAGAAATACACCTTTTAGGGTTCTTTTGATTCCAAGACACCTACTGCTTTGTCTCTGCACTCTGCCTTTGTCTCCATCGTCTTCCTGTCCAAAAAACTCTCGTCGTCTGCGTGTACCAACTGAACGAAGCCCCTCTCTGCACTGTGTCTGCACTGTCTCTCGGTACAAGGGATTGGGAATAGGGAAAAAACGGAGAGGAATTGGGAAAAACTGAAAACCGACTAGACTGGTATGGGGAAAGAAGGAATCAGGGTATGGAACTGGGCAAGAAGGAAATCGGGTTGGACAAAAGACTGGGTAGGTGGAATGAACAGACAGGACTGAGGAAGAGGAAAGAAACTGGGTAGAGGACTAGGTAGAAGGTAGCTGGAAGCGGAATGGGGTAGATGGAAAGGAATCAGACAAGCTGAAGGTAAAGAAACTGGGTAAGGTAGAAAGGCACTCACACAAGGAACTAGTAGGGAATTGGGAAAAGAACTGGATTGACTACGAGGAACAAACTACTGGAGAAAGAGAGACTCGAAGACTCGAGGACTCGCTACTAGATAGGTACAGGGGTATGTGAAAAGGAATTGGGAGCGATGGCACCAGGGAAGAAGTACATGGCTCTAAGGAAGAAAGGGAACAGACGAGGTAAAGACTGGGTAAAGGATAGGGGAGAGACAGGGAAGCGTGGGAAATGGATGTGAAAACGGGGTGTAGAGAGGAAGGATGCGATTGGAAAGAGGGACACACAGGGAATCAGGAGAAAGTCGAGGAAAAGAAAGGAATAAGGCATTGGAAAAAAGTAGGAACGGGGAAGCAAACTACGAGTGGAAGAGAGCACAACTCAACCGCATCAAGACTCGAATTATCAGAAAACGACGTACTACGCAGAACAGAAAAACGACTCGATGACGACTGGCAAATTTCTACTACTGCCCGACTACATTTCAAACAAGACACAATCACACACACACAAGGACAAACTCCCCCCGACAATGGATGTACAAACTTTTTAGATTTCCCTGACTACATTTCAACACTCGAACAAAGACCAATTCACAAGAGAACAGACCCAAGTAGACTCCAAACATCAGAAGAAGAAATAACCAAATACGACCTGTGTTTTACTGTTGATGCTGCTGCTACGCTGTCCAACGACCGTCCGTCGCACCAGACGCCAGTGGAAAAGAAAGGGAGAAGCCAGCCACCGCCTTTTTATACCTGCCAGCCCCTACTGACTACTGAGACGGCACCAGATGGAGCCATACGTTTCGAAAGGCGAATAATAGACGAGTATAGTTGGGTACAGTGTATACCATTCAATGTTAGTTGCTTTGCAGCCACTTCAACGTGCAGTCGGTAGTAACGATTCTATAAATTAACTGGAAATCTAGCTCCCTACCGTTAGTTGCCTTAACGACCCCACACCGTGCAGTCGCAAGTTCGTCTACCCTAGTTACACTATCAGTTTAGCTTTTTTACTGATCCCACAGCGAGCAGTCGCAAATTTTACATCTTCTGAAATTTAAACAGTTTCTTCACGTCTCCGAATCCTTTCATTGTAAGTATCTATTTTGATTATGTGTAAAACATTCTTGAGTAGTTTTTCTTCTTTTTTATCTATTTGCCTTGAATTTTATCAACCATAGAAACGTATATTGCTTTTCGTCAATAATTTTTCAAGAATTAGTAGTTCCCAAACCATTTTATTGACTGCCTATTCAAATTCCATTTTATCAACAGGTTAAATTACATCAAGAGTATCCCCAAAGACTATTTCACTCTGTCATACAGATCGCAACGCGATTTACAAAAATTCTTGGAACTCGGTGTTATAGTTAATGAAACCGATTACTGCCTCTCTCCTGAAGAAATAGAGATACTGGCTCTCGGATTTAGCTTTATCCCAACTCTGGAAACTGCAAACAACGGACGTAGACTCCATGAAAAGCCAGGGGATGGTATTGACCATTTCAAAATGCAATTTAACTCGTGGATGCGTATTTGTGAACGGTATCCCGGAAATCGTGGTCATTTATCTGCCGACATTATTCGCAATTATCGGCAAAACCAAGGAAGAATGGCAGCTCAACCTTCATGTTTTGAAGACCCCCGAGTCAAGGATAGCATCCATCTCTACCTGGAGAGCCTAAACGAGACGGTAAAATCCCAGGAATTCACTCATCCCAATCTACTTGCAGCATCCGCCAAGTTGGCCAAACAGACTCTGTTTTACACTACCAACGCCGACAAGGGAGGAGCTACCGTGTTGTGGAAAAGGGACGATTACGAAAAAGAAGCACTCCGCCAGCTCTCTGATGTTGAAACATACGACCTCGTTGTGGGCGAAGAAGCAAACTTTGCGGAAAAGGTACAATCCATCGTCGGTAAGCTGGTGGAAAAGCGCAATCTTCTCGTCCGTCTTCTAAAGATCTGTGGCTGTATTAGTCACAAGGAAGCACTTGCAATGGGAACTTTACGTGAAAATCAGCAGCTGCCTTACGTCTACTTTCAGCCAAAAATTCACAAGCCCAAGAATCCTGATACCAAAACCTTTGAATCGAGGGCCATTGTAGCTGCCAATGCCGGGCCGATAAGTGTTTTGGACAAGTATGCGGCTCGCCTGGTAGCCCCAATTCTTTCGAAAATTCCCGGAACACTGAAGAATTCGACGGATTTACTACAAAAAATCCGGCTATTTTCGGATGACCGGCTGCAATTGAATGGCGAAGCCGGTTTGACTTGTTGTTCAGGTCACGAACCGTCTTCCGAGTTCATTGGATTTGCCGTGGCCGACGTTGTGGCCCTGTTCCCGTCCATCGATTTGGAAGCAGGACTTTCGGCGGCTAACCAGCTCTACCGTGAAGAATACGATTGGCTCTGCTGCTACTACAGAAAAGAAAACGCCTACCCACCAGTTGATCCTGACACATTCCTCTTGATCCTTCGCTTTATTATGAACAATTCGTACATCACATATCAACAACGTCGCGTGTACAAGCAAAAGAAAGGCATTGCCATGGGAAGTTGTATTTCCGTTTTCCTGGCCAATAGTTTCATGTACGCATTGACGCGCAATCTAATTGAACGTCCCCCTGCTTGGCTGCTCATGTTCCAGCGCTATGTTGACGATTGCTTTTTCATCATGTGTTTCCATCCCGTTCACGGTCCCAACCAGCTCGATGGTTTGGTGGAATCCATCAGCACTCCCGCCATCAAATACGTGTCCAAGGGCAATGTTTTCGGACCCGATTCCCTTCACTGTGACATTCTTGATGTGTCCATTTTCTTTGACCCCGCCACCAAATCCATTCAATATCAACCGTATTCCAAAATGTGCGCGGCCCCTTCCCATATTCATCGCTCCTCATGTACTCCGCCCAAAGTGTTTTCCAACATTGCCTTTTCGCAGATGATTCGCTTAAAAAGACTTTCCTCGTCGAGGCCCATCTTTTTGAAAGCTGCCAAGAAACTCAAAACCGAATTTCGTTTGCGTGGCTACTCGGAAAATGAAGTGTTTCATGCCTTCAGATTGTCTGACAGAAATCGTCACACAATACCAGGCAGACGTCGTTTTAACAGCAAGTTGAGGAAGCCTCGTCAATTTTACATTTCCCAACGGTACAATCCAAGCGTTGACTGGGATCTGGTGAACCAACGGAAGAACTTTGTCATGAAAAACATTTCCAAGTACTACGCACTGTCGGTTACCAAACGTGGTCGTCTTCAGAAAACCAAGTTGGAAGTAATGCACACTGCCGCGTCCCAGCCGTTGTTGGCTCAACTTCGCGGACAATTCAAACACGGCAACTAATCAATGTAATGTGATTTATTTCAGCACATTCAATAAAAAGCTGTTTTAACAACAATCTGAATTGTCGTTTATTTTATTAATATGTAGGGTTTTACTGTAGACGAGATATTTGTCACATTTATCTTAGATACGACACGGTAGACTAATCAATTGGGCGCGTTATATCTAAGGTACTTTAAGCGAGAAATGGTTTTAGCCCATTGAATCTTATTGGATGTAACAACCGTAAAACATTTGGTACTCTGCTTGATTACTCTCTTTGTGTTCACCTTTAGTTTTGACTCGTAAAGTTGATAGAGTTTGGGCCACAACATTTCCATTATCCTGTTAATCTCGGTACAAGCTCAGTACATTGATGATGCCAAGTAGCCAGCGAAGCTATCACTACACGGCAATTGATCAATAAATGAACTTGCATTTCAATAGTAGTAAACTTTATTTATGTTGGAATTTAAGATTCACAAGCTATGATTATCGGTTGGAAATACAAATAGAAGCCAGTAGAAACGAAAGAATTGTTTTGTATAAGAAATTCCTGAATTACCAAAGGAATCGAAACAGCGTTGAAAAAAAATTAGCCCAGCTTAACGCAATGTAAAAATATCTTGAGACATCTGGAATTGTTGAAGGGGTTCATAAAAAATTAGAAAAGTTCGAATTTCATGGAAAATCAAACACAAAAAGAATTATTAAGATTGCGAGAAAATAAGACGGAAAAAGTCGGCTATTTAACGACATTCCCACCCTCCTCTTACATGCTTCCTCTCCTTTCCCATTGGTTGTATAAAACGCCCCCTTTTTCAGATAGGTAAAGTACCCAGACGTTTTGTTTCTGAATCGTTCTCAGTCGAAATTGTTCACTCTCGTGGTAAACATGTCAAGTCTTCATTCTCGTATCGCATCCATGACGTTTGAAAACCGTTCAGATGTTACCAAGTTTATCGAGGAATTGGAAAAAGAAATTGGCCCCCTATCGAACGATCTGGAAGCGATTCGATATTCGAAGGAATCGATCATCCTTGTCCACAAAATCGTTTACACTTGTGCGGATAAGGTACACCTTGAATCCAAGAAAATGACAGGTTTTTGCTGTCCAGTGATGATCCTATTTAAGTTGGACTGCAACACACAAAAATACAAGATTGATGCCATGATTTTGGAACATCGTACCCCACCGCAGGATATTCCAAAAACAGTGAATAGCATTCTCAATAATCTTTGCAATTGCTTGTATCTAATTTCCATGTTATTCGTTTAGTGTCAGGGGAAACGAAAGTTTGAAGAGCTCTAAGAATCGTTGGTGGCATTGGACAGCGGTCCACTGGAAGAAACTCATTTTGCAGCATTGCGATGCATAAGTGTCGTGTTTCTCAACGAAAGTCTCATCCAATGAATACAACATTTCAATCTTGAATGCAATTTGAGCGTTTGTTTGTATTACATTTATGGTTATAAAAAGCAGCAAAGTATATTCAATATGGAAAAAAATGTTTATGACGAGAAACGAAATACCCGGTACATCAACGTAGAATAATATATATGTATCTAGGCACCAAAAAATCTCAACGGGGTTTTTGATTTTACCTCTGATGATTTAATAGTGAAATGACTCAATGGTGCCTCGCAACTTCTAATCTATTTAAAAAGTCCACAACTGCCGTGGCACCTTGGCAAAGTAACGCAAATGATGCTTCTACTTGCAATTTAAAAATTGGCCAACTAATCAATTATTGATAGTTTCGAAGAAGAAATTTGGATAAACAATTTAACAAAATTTGTATGCATGGGCTTGTCAAAGCACTACGTTGACAGAAGATGTGTCGTTGTATCAAGTCACCATTGTCACTCACAGCCCACTTGTGTTTTTTTCCGTAGAAATAACTATTTTGTGGAACTTGATGGAGAAGAGTGTCCGATCTGGAAAATATTTTGTGAAAAATTCGGTGTGAGTACAGGCGAGGTTGAAGTCAAAAGAGTGGTCGGCTGAACTTTTCGGAATGAGACAACCGTGAAACATTTGGTACTTAAATTACTCTTGGATCAATCGTCATCCTCCTTTTTCACCTTTACTTTAGACTCGTAGAGGTTAAAGTGTTGGCAATAACTATTCCATTACCCTGTTAATGAAAATAAGATAAAAATGGCTATGGGAAATATTGGAGGGGTTCATAAGAAAAAAGAACAGTTGAGAAAGGTGTATTTCATAGAAAATCAAACGAAAATGTGTTTTTGCAATGGTTTCGAGACCACGACGACTCTTCGACGTCATTCCCACCCTTCTTTACAAGCTCTTTCTCTCGTTAATTCCCATTGGTTGATTCAAACACCCCTTTGGCAAATTACGAGTAGGACCCAGAAGTCTCGCGTCTGAATATGCCTCAGTCCAAATTGATCTCTGTGGTCGCAAACATGTCAAGTCTTTATTCTCGTATCGCATCCATGACGTTTGAAAACCGTTCAGATGTTACCAAGTTTATCGAGGAATTGGAACCAGAAATCGGCCCTTTACTGAAAGAATTCGAAACAATTGAAAGGGTCCGTTATGCAAATGTACCCGTTCCAGAAATCATTGATCACCAAGTCCAATTCATTTGTGCGAATGAAGCACACGTTGCATCCAAATACATTACTGGAGGTTTTTGCTGTCCAGTGATGATCCGATTTAAGTTGGACTGCAACACACAAAAATTCAAGATTGATGCCATGATTTTGGAACATCAAACCCAACCGCAGGCTCTTCCAAAAACGGTAAATGGCATTCCTTCTTATCTTCCCAATTGCGTGCATCTAATTTCCATGTTATTCTTTAAGTTGCAGGACTAACGAAATTTTGAAGAGTATCGGTGGCATTTGGAATCATCGGTGGCATTGGAAAGCGTTCCACTGGAAGAAATTCATTTGCAGGATTGTAATGCATAAATGTCGTGTTTCTCAACTAAAGTATCATCCAATGAATACAACATTTCAATCTAGAATGTAAATTGAATTTGTTTTAAATTTATTGTTATCAACGGGCATCAAAGTATAGTCGATTTTGAAAAAAACAAAGGTATGTGACGAGAAACGAAATACCCAAACTGTCAACGTGGAATTATATGCATATAAATCGTGGCACCAGAAACATTTCAACGGGGTTTTCGTTGTTCCTCTGATGATTTCATAGTGTAATGACTAAATAGTTCCTCGCCACTTTAAATCTATTAAAAAGTCTACAACTGTAGTGGCACTTTGGCAAAGTCACAATGATGGAAGTAGTTGCATTCTAGAAATTAGACAACCAATAAATTATTGACAGTTTCGAATAAGAATGATGGTTACACAATTTAACTAAATATGAATGCCTGAGCTTGTCAAAGCACTCTGTTGGCTCTCTGTAAATTGTGCGTTACAGTTACAACTATTCACATTGAGATAAAACTATCCCAAGGATCCCCGACTGGTCTAAATCAGTCCTTTGCCACTCGGCCCATTTTATGGCAATTCCCGCTCTTCCCACTTGCTTGACACATTAGAGTCATGCGATGCGGTAGTCTGCTATCCAAATGATAGTCATTCAATTGCAGTACGTACTCTACAACGGTGAGTGCACTGTGTAAGGTCTTGCAAAAAAAGAATTTTCAAATGGATTGGATAAACTGGGAAGAGAGAATTAAACTTCTAGAAAATCGCCAATCTTCTCTTAGTGAAGACTCAAATCGCAGACAGATTTTCGCTCAAATTAATGTCAACATTGCCGGCGTCACATCGTATTCAAAGCAGTGTATCTTGAAAGTTGCGTCCTTTGGCGATTTCCAGAGACAAGGTAATTAGTAAAAGTTTTGGCGCTAGTATGGAATCCTAACACATGTATTCACTGAATTTCAACGTAACAGATGCGTATCGTTTTATAATTTCAGTTGGCGTTATTCGTACAATGCACATGGTTCAGCATTTCATCCATGTCTCAACCACCTTTTTAGACTGGGAACTTTGCTCATTGTACTCGGAGGCTGATTACCACGCAACACTAGCCGAACACCAACTGAAATATGACCAAAACGTAGCCGAAATACCATACATTCCTCGCATATTGCCAGTTCCAATGTTTAAAGTTAACATTTTTGGGTTATCTTCCATAAATCCTCCAAGAGATTGGTCAAAGTTTCATTTCTCACAGTAAATGTGGGAATGACTGTTTAAACAGAATACAAAAAGTACTATGCTGGTCGTAATGAAGTAATTGTAAACTCTTTTATTGGTAGAGACGTTTCGAAAATTCCGTGTAAATGTGTAGCTTACATTCATACATGGCAATAGGGTACATGAAAAGTGTGTAATTCTTAGTCATTTTTGATACTAAAAGTTGGGAAGGTATCTCATCTCTAAATGGGCAGTGAAACTTAATGTCAAACACTCGAAATCACAGTCCAACAAAAAAAATGCGTAGCACTTTTTTCATAACCCATTTAAGCATGAAAAGAATACATATAAGTGAGATGACCGAAACGTAATGTAGATAGGTTTAATTCTAATAAATCTTCTTTGTTACAAAGTGTTAAATAAGAGAAGAAACTTGTGGCTGGCAGTATATACTATCTGTAAAATGGAATAAAGAATAGTTGTAATATCGCAGAAATAACAATTAAAAGCAAGAGCATAATAATCAATTAAAACCTACCCCACAGTTGTTTAGAAGTTTTACCACCCTTATGTAATCCAATATACAAAATAATTGTAGGCCCCGAGCCTATAGAATGAAATGCTGGTACGGAATACTAATTGGAGACCCTAACCCGACAGTGTTATGGAAAATGTCAAAGATCAAAATATGCTTACCTAAACAACAGACAAAATGAATATTATGGAGGAGAACATTGGCAAAAAGCCTCACAGTACTAGCCTACTGTCCCATTTATTAAGAATGATATAAATTAGATACAGGTAATAATCAGTTAGCAAAGACACAGGCGATATGAATTCATATAGCCTGTACAAGACACGTGTCCCATTCAATCATAACCTTTCTACTTACTTACAAAGATATAAAAGCCCATGACAAGGGATACTGTAGCATGCAAGAGATTTCGCAGATATACAATAAAAAGAAAAAAGTTAGACTGGACACAACAAAAAAAAACAGACTATTACCTCTAATCTAAAAGTAAGGGAGTGCGTCAAAGCCCTTTAGTGTAGCTTGCCAGTTGGACTGGACCAATAAATCCTTATAGTAATGCATCATAAACCTACATGGTGCAACTGTTTTATAGATTAGAACTATAATGGAATGAATATGAAACGGAAATATTACCATATTTCGGCCAACAACAACTGAAAACGAACGTTCATCAGGTTGTCAGACGAACTGACGAAGGCTGTTTTATTCGTTCAGACTCGTCTGCTTAGAAAGCGAAATTGTTTTTTGAGTGCCAGACTTTATTAAAATGGAAAACTATAATTTAAATGTTTTCAAATGGTTAGTCAAACTAAATTACCGTTTTACTCTCTTCCTTTAAAATGATTGAAAAACGTTTAGCGAATCTTCATTATACACATTTTAAAACAGCCACTTGTGGGTGTGAGTCTTGATATAGTTAGCAGAAAATATGCGCTATGTGTGCAATCTTCCGTAGACGTACAAGACACTCTTCGATGAGGTATTTGATTCGGATAGGGTACTCGCGATGACATCGAAGCAATAGGGGTATCCGAATAAGATGCATGTCCTCCATCTTCGGACTATGTACATCTAAGGTTTCGAATCATTACGACGCTTCGAATGATACTCCGAAGCGACCCTCGACGTATTTCGAGGACCTTGAAGGGATGAGAGTGTAGGATTTCCTACTTTCAAAACTATTGAAAAAGGACGTTTCAGTTGGGAAAATGCTGCTGTTCATCAATGGGTTGCGGTTATGGTAGGAGGTGTTTTAAAGGCAATCGGTTCCCAGTATTTCTACACATAGTCAAATTAATGTTTGGGACATCGTTACATTAGGATCCATTTAACGTTGGGGTTGTCCCGCGGGGCGTTGTTTCGCCCCCGCGGGCACCCCAATGGAGGTTTACCTGTTGATTTTTCCTTCCCAGCACTCATCATCGTAGGCAGGAAGTAGAATCCGAAAGTCCCAATGCACTTTGCCAACGGGGGGTGAAAGGGCGAGTCTCGCGGTAACGCGAGACGAGATACTCCCCCGATTGGCAAATGTGCAGTGGTAACATGCTGGCCCATACTTGAATCAATGTAATCGAATAATTGATTGAATATCATGATCAACTGGCTATTACAAAACTATTGTCTTTACACCATTGTCCCCAAGGAATGCCTAGCACCCACGCTTGCCCTTCGTTGAGGGCGGTTGAAACGGACAGTCGGTCTTCAGACGCCAAAGAGTAACCATGCCTCGCCCAGCTTGGCGTCCCAAATCCCTTTTTGAAATAAGTTTGAATTATGCAGTGGACAATATTGATTGGTTTTGTAATTTAGATCCGTCCTCTGAAGCAAAATCTCTCCATGATTTACGTAAGTCAGCCTATAATATTTTGCCTCAACCATGCAATGTGTCGTCAATTTATTGCTGATTTGTTTTCAATTTCTACAACAGCTGAACCAATTGCGATGGAAATGAGAAAATCTCTAGTTAAAAGAAACAAGTTCAACCCTCGTTACGCTGAAATGCTATTCACTCATCGTACCCGAGAATTATACGTTGAGTTTATGGGAGAACATTGGGAACTGTTTCAAGATGGAGATCTAATACTTGAAGTAGCTTCGAAGCAATGTTCAGTAATTAAGGTTCACCAGATCCATCAAGTGATCAGCTTAAATAGTTTCCTACTTTTTTTATGATCACAAGGAATTGGAAGTGCTTCGCTTACCTGGTTCAGCACTCGTCAGTCTCTTCTGTATAACAATCGATCCAGACCTCTTTCGAGGATTCCCGAATTTAAGAGTGTTGGATCTGTCAAAGTCGCCAATTGTCAATACCTGGCTAAAAATCATTGGAGCCGCTTGCCCAAAGCTCGAGTAATAATATACAGTCAACTCTAGCGATTGTCCCACTGAAGTGAACTCTAATGTCTAATTGTTCTTGATGTGCCATTTACAGGGCTCTGAATGTATCGGGGACGCGCGTAAACGACGAGGGAATCAGATACTTGTGTTGCAACGAATCTGACAACGGCTCGCCCCAGTGTCAGGAACTAGTTTCCCTTTTCATCCGAGCATTCGATATTACGTCTGAAGGAGTAGCTTATGCCATCAAAAACCTTCCCAAATTGAAATATGTTCAACACGATCGCCCGCTCCCAAATGTGGCTCACCGTGCCGTGAGTCGTCCAAATGTGGTTTTAAAGTCCTTTTATTGTCATGCCATGGGCAGAATTGAATTGACTAAAGCGATACATCTAACAGAGAATGTGTATTATCACGAAGACGTTTTCGAACTCGGGGTTATCGATCGCCATTTGGCCTCGTTCCAGAATCCCGTGGAAAGTGTTAACACTGAATTTGAAGTCTCATCGGGCATCCTCCTTTCATTTGTTAACGGGGTCTCTCCTTTTCTCACCCGCTTCGGTAGGGACCTCACAGCCATTCATCTGAAAGCCTTTCGCGATATCAACGTTTCTGTTGTTTTGAGCAAGTGTCATGCACTCGAGAAACTCCGTTTAGATAATAACGTTTCATATGAAAGTTTTGTTTCGAGTCCGTTCCCCATACCACCGCGGCTCAAAAAGTTTCATTACCAAGGCGACGTCGATGGAAACAATGTGAGTGAAACGGAACTCGTTCAGATTCTCAAGTCCCCCAATCTGAAATCCATCGTTATTAGTTCCTGTCCGTCTCTGACTAATCGAGTCTTCTTGGAAGCGTTTGCGGTTCATCGGTTCAAAAACCTTAAAAACCTTGAACTAGAGGAATGCCACCTGGTAACGAAAGAAACTCTTTTCTCCATTTTTCTTTCCGAATTCAACAAACTCGAAAAAATTAGAATTAGACGCTGTCGGCTATTGAGCACACATCAATGTCAATTGGCGTGTTTCAACTTGCACGAACGTTGGGGACTGGATATTCATTTTGCCTTGGACTGATAGCACACGTATTTTTTGGTCCGCTTTTTACAAAGAAACGTCCAGTAATTTTTGAAAATAAAATGTTTTCTCACTATATCCAATTGGGTGTTTATTGTTTTCTGTTGCATGCAAGGCAGTTTATTGTCATGTGTTGTGGGTATCAATGAAAAGCCATCGAGGGCCAACATTTTGCCAACGTTTTGCTTCCATGTCAACGTCGGTCCATCGATCAAGTCTTTTCGCGAGTGGTCACTGTATCAGTCTACGGTCGACCGTACACCTAGAAAGATGTCTCGTACCAACCAGGCTCCTACTCTGTTTCAAATCGCCTTGGACCGTATTTATTGTGGTCCACAAGGCCAATTGTTCTTGGCTCCAATATTGCGTGAGTATTTTCCATGAAAAAGCACTAGAATTTAATATTAATTGTTCAAAAAATAAGATTTTTGTTTCATTCTTAATTAGCTGAAAGTATTGCCATCAAAGTACGCGTGAACCTTATTGAACGAAGAAAACTCACCTGTCGAAATGCAGCGTGTATTTTTAACGAATCAACTACATCGTTGAATTTGATCCATGCTTATTGTGACAGCGTTTCAGACAATGCTCAGAAAATACTCCACGTGGTTGCCAAACGAAGCCCAGTAATACGTTGTTTGATTGAAAACCAACTTTCTTGATGAAACCTTGTTATTTATTTCACTTTCTTAATCTTAATGTTGCTTTTCTCTCATATTTTCTTCTATGGTTTTTCAGGACCTGCGAGTTCTCTTGTTCCATGGAAAGGATTTTCTAACATTTCATAGTCATTTCCCCGACGATTTCAACTGGATATCAAAATTCCAAAATCTCGAAGTTCTCGACTTGTCCCAATCCCGGGCTAACAACAAATGTATGCAACAAATCGGAGAACACTGTAAAAAACTAGTGTAAGGGACTATTCATTACCTTTCAAGACAATATGCGTAACAAGTCGCAAGTTCTAACAAAGAGTTGTATTTTATCTGTAGGGCGCTCAATGTAAGCTACAGTCATGTAACATCTCTTAGTTTGATGTCCGCAAAAGGATTCGAACGTTTGGAGACCCTCTTTATTCAAATTGAAGATGTTCACACATCGACGATTCTACCATTTGTGGATATGAGACCAAACCTCAAATACCTACTCCACGCCTATCCGCTTCCTCCCTGTCGAGTGACTCGACCCATTTCCGAGGTGAAATCTGCTTTATTCTCTCCACAAGGAAGCATAACATTAGACATCAAATTCAAGTTCACCTCTACTCATTACATCACCTATCGTTTTCAAGACGTTGTTAAAAGCGATTCCGATCTAGGAGAAAATGTTGATCTTGTGTCGAAACTCGTACCCCTTAAATTCGATCGTGAATTAAACGGTAAAATTACATTTGCAGGGATCACTAGCTTTCTGAGAAAATACGGGGAATCTCTCGAAGCCCTGAAATTATTCCACATTGACGCAGTAGATGTATCAATTATCATGAATCAATGTCCGAGTCTTGTACACTTGAAATTGAATGCCAGTCGTTCGTTCACTGCTGATCATTCATCTCCCTATCCTCGAATGGGATTTTTTATGTTGGAAAGCTTTGACTGTAATTTTAAAGATTTGGTTTCACCATTGCCCTTGTTTCGCAGAGATTTGAGACAAGTACTCAAAAGTCCCAATCTCAAAGAATTGATCTTCACACATTGTGACTATATAACAGATTCGGTTTTCCAAGAAGCGTTTGCGTGTCACGCCTTGAGTAAAGTGGAAAAGATGCATTTCTCTCATTGTCGATTCATTACATCGGACGCCTTCGTTGGTACATTCATGTCTGCACGCTGTGCTCTTCGTCTCCTCGTCCTTCGTCAATGTGAACACTTTGATTCGCTTGAAAATCGAAATCATTTTTTACAAATGGCCGCCCTCAATCGCTGGCACGTAAAAGTTGAAATTCTTTAAAATTGTCGCTCTCCTGTACTGTTGTTCCCACATTCAGAAATATACTCGTTTCCATTCCTCTCATCAAACATGTTTTTTTGTCAAAATTCTCTCACGGAATTGTCTCGGATGCTGTCTAAATTGAAACCATTGGCCGAGTTTTTTTGGCTCCGCCCCTTCGAGACATTCGGCCTAGTTGTAGGCGTTAACTTAGTCATGGAAAAAGTGCATTTGTAAGCGGCCATGGGATCAGTCGCTTGTCGGTCGCACATCTAGGAAGATGTCTGATTCCAGCAAAGTTGCATCTCTTTTTCAATTAGCCGTAGACCGTCTTTATTGTGGCTCTCGTAGCGCAGTGGCGTCTGCTCCCATTTTGCGTAAGTGACGTCCTCAAAGAAATTTAAATTTTGACACAGTTCTAAGGGTAATATTTTCGACCATTGACAAATAGCTGAATGTTTAGCCAATAAAGTACGCTTGGACCTCATGTATCGGAAAAGACTCGATTGTTGCAACGCAAAAAGCCTTTTCAACGAATCGACTCAAGTGTTGAATTTGACTGGCTTCGAGTACGACAGCAGTTTTGTCGCAGGTCCCGGAATCATCCAAGTTATCGCCAGTCAGAGCCCAGTAATACCAGTTATTGAACTATGACAAACGTTGTATAATTTTGGCATGTTTTTCTGTATTGTTTACACCGTTTGACACAGAACCTAACTATACTCATATTTCACGGAGCCGTTGATTACATTGACGCATTTAGACGTCTTGTACTACACGAAGATTACATCTGGATTTCGAATTTCCAAAGTCTCGAGGTACTCGATCTTTCCCAGTCGCGGGCTGGCGACCTGAGCATGCGAGAAATAGGACACCACTGTAAAAAACTAGTGTAAGCATTGTGGTCTTTTTCAATTTTTGATCCGTTCAAAAAGAAAGATATATATTCTAATCCAATTGAGAAAAACAATTTTACTCTAGGGCACTTAATGTAAACTACAGTTGTGTTTCTGATCTCGGTTTGGAGCACGTGATCAAAGGACTCGATCGATTGGAATCGCTCTTTATTCGCCATACGCGAGTTACCCAAGAGAAAACACTAGAGCTTCTCAAAAGAGCACGGAACCTTAGATATCTGGATTCCTCCTTTCCGATTCCCAGCAGTCTTCCCAACGTGGTTCGACCCATATCTGAAGTGGTATCCGTCATCTTTGTCTCATGGGGACAAACTACGCTGGACATGAAATTTAATTTAACCCCCAACACTCGAGTAACTTACAATTTTGTTGGCGTGCCTACCAGCGACCACGATCTTTTAAATGATGTAGAGTTTCTGTGCAGCACTCGTGCGACAGCGGATAACCGTGTCTTAACATTCGCTGGTATTTCCAATTTTTTGGGAAAATATGGATTTTCGCTCCAAACCCTGGTATTGTTCAGCATCGCCAATGTCAATGTTTCCGTTATTCTATCTCGGTGCCCGAAACTTATTAGTTTATCCTTGCTCTCCAATATTTCCTACTCGGTTTCCTCATCCGCCTTGCATCCTCCGGTGGCATCCTTATTTTTGAAAAACCTCGTGTTTTATTGTGATTTGCGTCTTTCTAGACTACCTTCTTGCTGCTGTTCCCGCAGTTACTTGATTCAAATACTAGCGAGTCCCAATTTAGAAGAAATCGTTTTCGCCAATTGTGATGCTGTTACAGATTCGGTTCTGCAAGCAGCGATCGCCTGTCACGGATTGAAAAAAATCAAACACATGCACTTTACCAATTGTCGATTCATAACAACTGCGGCGTTCGTTGGTACCATCATGTCTGCATGTACTTCCCTGCTTACGCTCCACCTTTATGATTGTGAACACTTTGATTCGTTGGAAAATCGAGCGTACTTTGCCCAAATGGTCGCCCTAAATCGCTGGCGAGTAAAAGTTTCTATAAACTGAGGTTCTTCTATAAAATGTCATCTCGAGAAATGAAATGCTAATGATCTTTTGTACTGTTCCCTTTTGAAATATATACAAGGTGATATGAAACTCGATTTTGCATCCTTGTCTAAATGCTTCTTATTCCAAAAAGGGAAACTAGTCGTCAAGTTTCTGCTGCAGTAAGGGCTGCCCGGAGTTAGGGCTTTGAGAATTTCCCAAATTATACCCGTCTCTAAAAAAAAAATACAACACCCGACGACCCGATATCATTAGTGGAAGAATAATCTGTATATTAAAACCACACTCTACATCGTGATTCGACGTCATCAACGTCTTTGGAATTGTTCACGAGACAGGAAAAATATGGTTGAATATGGCGACAAAAAGACACGGATCGGGTTCAATGTTTTTGTGCAGCTCGTCGGATGAGAATTTGAATACGAGGATGCACTTGTCTTCACTGGCAAGGTCCTTCGCTGCATCCTTCTCGCGGGTTGTAGCTTACAAAAGATGAGGCAATTCCAAATGACCAAATGACGACGATATGATATTAAGAAAGTTGTATTTTAAATGGAAAAACTCACCATTCCGATAGAACATGCTGTGCCAAAAGACGGACGTTCATAACCTGTCTACATTTCTCACAAATTACCGTCTCCTTCTCCTCAACGTTGTACGGCAAAGAAAGTTTCACCGGTACCAGCACAATCAATTTATCTGTTATCATCTGAGCAGGTAAATCATTTGCTTTTGTCAATTCTGGATGGTTATTATAGTAAACCATGACATTGATCATATACCTTTAATGCGTGTGCGGAAGGAACGTCGTAATACTCGACCACCAGCTGAAAGCTATTCCCAGGCATCCATGTACACACGTAAAAGTGTTTTATTTCGACCAAACGTGGAAAAACCCTAAGAAAATGAGAAATCAATATATCGGGAAGCCAAAAAGTATATTCTCGTTTACAAACAATACTTGATAAATACATCTTTCACTTCAGCTGATGATGCAGATTCTCTGAACGAAATGCCATTGCGTAACCCTAGTCCGGCTTTTTTCATGGAAGAGTGCTCGGTAATAAGAGGAAACTCTAGTTCATTGGCAACCGACGTGAGGAACAGATTCTTGTTAAACGTTCCATGATATTTCCAACCCGTTTCGGATGATGGATAAACTGTGCCCAATATACATACATATTGAATGCTCCAGTAAAATGAACATGTTAGGGAAAAATAGTACCTCTTTTAGACAAATTCGATTGTAGTTGACATTCGCGGCTTTTCTCCACAACAAAATTCTTTTTCATCGACTGGAAAATGTGCATTAGGGAGAGCAGTTCGTGATCGGTTCTAAGCCTTGACACGGGCGCAACTTCCATTTCGCCGCCCATGATGCAAGTGACGGAACGACAAAACGGACATGAAATGGAACCCCTTTTCAGCATGTTCTAGAAAGAAACACGACAATTTTAATAACATTGCTAAAATGCTGAAAAAGGTGTCATCTTACATCGCAACAAGAACGACAAATCTTGTGGTGACAATTCAGGAATTTGGGTGCGTTAAGTGCGCTATCAAACAACTTGTGACATATCGAGCAGTAAAATGGGGAAGGAAGTTTGTCAGCCATTTCGATCACTAAAACAGACGAGACGGCGATCGATGTCGCGTCAAGGAAGGCTGGTGATGAACTGACGAACAGAGTGCTGGTTCGCTCTGATTTTGATCCTCCTCTGTTATACGAAATGATGACGCCTTTTTATCTTACAACCAATAGCAAGACAGAAGAACGGGAAAAAATTTGATTTGAAAAAAGTTGAAAATGTCTCGTCAATCGCTGGTTGAGAACTGTAGTTGCAACAATCGATACTTTTTGGTTATATTGGTTCACATCAGTTTTATTGTATCAGCTAGGACAGCTACTCGTTCAGTGCGGCTTTTTGGTCGTTTTCGCTTTACCTATGCGTTACACCTCAACAAGACAAATCGAACGGCTTAAAGAACAACGTATCTAAATACCGGAAAAAGTACGATTTCACTAGGATTAAGCATGGACTTTGGGTGATTTATGTAGGATTTCAGAGTTTTCTGTTCATACTTCAAGGATTCAGTAAGCCTATATACTACTGAAGAAGTTCATTTTCAGTACCAAAATCGCCGCTGTGAAAGTGGGCAATTATGTCTCAGTGCACTTTACTAGAAAAAGGTTCCCGCGAAAAATCGGACATTTTTCTTAAAGCGTAAGTGTGTAGCAAGCCGCAGATGGTCATTACAATTAATGTGGTGATTTTCACCTTGACTGAAGAATGTGATTTAAACCACTGAAGACATCCTGGAAATAAAATAGAGATATAGTTATAAGAAATCTATAAGGATCTTAACAATTGCTTTACAAACTATGTGTGAAGACTCACACTCGTGTGACAGGTCACATTAAGCAAACAAGCTGTATTATGAACATACACTACAACGAATTCCTAATGAGCATCACACATTTTAAATCAAACTTCCTCCAAACACTATATTATATACTTGACCAAATGTGATAATGTGATGATAAATAGCGACGCACCATTCTCAGAACGTATTTCATAAAATTCAGCAGTCAGTACTGCAGCCGACGCGGACACAATTTGAAACAGAGTAAACAACTAAAATATAGGCTATCTTCCATAGTGCCATATTCACTGTTAAAAAAAGCCTTCGCTTAACTTTTGCTAAAACCTCCGGTATTCGTCCAAATCAATCCGATGGTTATAATCATCGGTTTTCAAACCCTGCTTTTAGTATCGAAAAGCGTAGGATAAAACAACAATTTTTTCGTGAATTTAAAGTCACGGTTTCAGTCATTTAAAAGCCTTAGAAACAGTTTGCATTTGACGACTGTTTTATCTCCTTCTACCCCAACTGGAACCGCGCCGTGGACTCCAATTTGACCCCAAAAGACTCCCATAGTTCCTAGTAAGGGTGTAGGATGAAAACAGTGGTAAGGGTTTACAAATGTTACCAACTGTAAAGTTTGAATAGTAATAGCATTTCTTTCTTTTAGCTTTCCTCGCAGGGTTCCATGCAGTAATGGAACGAGATGATGAGTAACCCCCATTGCTTGCAGCTTAAGACACAGGATGAGTTTCAGCTTCATATTAGGCTGGGTTAAAAAGTTTTTCTTGCAGTGTACAGAAATAACTGTTTCTTTTTCCAGATTTGTCCTGAATGCTGATCCTTATTTGTTACTATTCTCCCGATGCTATGTCCTGTTAGGGCTTGTGATGATGAACAACTCCAGGTTAAGGCAGTAGTGTTAGAGCATTAGAACTGGGTAAGTTTATTTGAACTATCCAGATATAAAGCTATTTCATCAATAGCCCTATTGTTCTTTCAGATTTCTCTGGCCTCTGCCAGTTATATAGCATCAGGTGATGTGTTACTCCCGTCAGTGATCAGTGTTAAAAGAGATTGTTCCAGCATGAACCAAAAGTGAGTTAGATTCATAGTGTTCATCCATATATAGTTTATCAGTAAATGACTTCTCTTTTATTCAGGCTTGCTCTGAAAGTTAATCTTCTCTGTTCTACTGATTTTTTGACTTATAACAACTGTCAGTTACGTTGGCCTTCAATATTATTGCTGTTAAACTACATATATTTAACAATGCATCCCAATGCTGAAATTAATTCTGCGCTTTTTTATTGATATAATTATCAGCCAAAATAGGGGTACTACATTTGAACTTACAACTGGCTACTCCAAATATTCACGTGACCCCTGAACGGCTGAACCTGCCAGCAGATCATATATCGAACATGGCGCTTGCTTAGGATCCATTGTAGTTAATTAGTTTGTCATTCAGCTCATCTAAAACCTTCAATGTTCGATGTATACATCCATCTACTTCAGTCTGGGCATCCTCGTTTGGTTTCACCGTTTGGTTCTCTACGGACTAATTGTCTAATCATTAAGACGAATGTGTCATCGTTGGCACTTTATCAGATTTGTTTATACGTACATTACGCAAACCTTATGCCACCTGTTGCTTGTTATTGTTTATCGTGTATTTTAATGTGGACCCATCAAATACATTACATGACTTCAACATTATTTACATGCTCTCTTGTTTATTAGAAAATTATAAAAATTTCGTTGGAAAAAGGGATTTTATTCAATGAGTACTTATTACAATGTAAGTACACCATGTAGTTAAGCAAGTACTGGGGTACACTTAGTATGTAGGTACGTGACGAGACACTAGACAAGTACTGAAACGACACTTATAAGGGTCGATCTGCAAATCAACACAACACAAGTGTTTTTAAGTACCCCCTTTCGGATTTAGTGTGTATATACCCGTACAAAAATTTGGTGCGTTTTGAAGGGGGCGCTATGTACACAGCGTATGCAAACTGCAACTTGTGCTTTTTCTTAAAGTTACTTATATTTTTCTTATAAGTTTAATTTTAAATTGGGGAAAACCAACAAGATTGAATAAGATACGAATATGCACATTGCATATTTGCGCAGCTGGCAAGCTGCAACAACAAGATGTTCATGGGGTGATTTGTCCACTAGTGCCGAGTTTAATTAGCTTATACTAGGTGATGAAAAATGATAGGTTTGCGGCCCTAACTTCTAAGCTGTTTTTAGCATGTTTTAGCTTGCTTTTTTCAAAGCTGTCGTTTGACTGAATCTCACTAACTTCCCAGTTGGGAAATGTGAGCAAATGATTGGTAGGTAAATTGCTACATAGCACCCGACTGTCCTGTTTCATCTCGTGTTTGATGCAATAAGCCTATGACCATTGTTCGTAAATCATGGGTTTTGTAGTGAGAAAGCCTTTTTCAGTCCTAATCTTAAATCGTCTGAAGCATGTTTGAACTTATAGATTTTGAAATTGTTTTTCAACATGTCCCTACTTTGCTGCTCTTAGACTTTAGCAACAGACAATAGTAAACACAAAAATTTGCGCACCCTGTTTTATAGAACTTTACCAACGGATGGTGGCAAAATAATTGACCCGCCCTGTTGCAAGGAATGTAATAATAAATCTTTTCTGTTTTTAAATAAAACGTTTCTACGACAGTCGATGAAACAAAAGGGATTCTGGAATTTAAAAACATTTCTTGAGAGATTTTCAAACAGATATTACTATTATTTTAATTTCTATATCATTGAATGAAATGCCAGACGTTTTGGCCACTAATTCTTGATCAGATTTTATCCTTTGTTCCCCTAGACGATTCAGGAAAAATAGTAAATTCTCCAAGTAATATATAGTACTTTTTCGAAAATAAATACTCTTGCGTATTCCCGTACAAAAAGCAAAATAGCTTCCCATACAGGCTTTTAGCACATCCCGAAAGGAATACCCTTTTCCGTTTGAGGGAATGCGGTACATAATATAAAAGCTACTGGTTGTTATACTATTTAATTGATAAACATTCATGTTTTGAAAAGAAACATGTTTGTATCGAGGATAACCAAAGTGATCTCGAAATGAATGAGAGATTTTAAAACGGATGTTTATTTTAAAATTCCCATCCGTGAATGAAATTCCAAAGAAAAGCCAGATGTTAGGGCAACCGATTAATGGCACAATTTTTCCCTCTGTTCGCCTGTAGAAAGTTCGGCCAAAATAGTAAATTGTCCATGGGATTTAATATGTATACAAATATACGCGAGATGACTATAGCCTACCTACTGTCCCTTGTTAATACGCATAGCGCCTGGCCGTAGCCGCGCCGGCCCTCGTTGGAGTGGACTTTTAAAACTTGAATTAATTGTAAGTTATAAACTTTTTTAACCAAACCTAACGTAGATGAGACCCAGATAATCTAATTCAATGCGGTATTGAAAACCTTATGTTGGGGATATTATTAGGGGTCTTCGTATTTGTTGCTAAATCATCTTCGGACTGGGGTTTTCACCCAAATACTTGGACAATTCAGCTAAAATATCTTAGCCATAAAACAAAATCCCAAACAATTGAAAAATAAAATAGATTAAGATATTTGTTTGCATTGCCATGTGTTGCAAATAAGTATGCTAGGTCTAAAATCTCTAAGATCATGTGTTATTCGCGTTCGATCTATTTTTTGGATGAAATGTCTCAAGCAAAATAGTCTAGTGGTCAGAGTGTCGGGCTGGTATTCAGAAGTTAAATGTTCAAGTCCAGTGAAGGACAAGATTCATACGTAGATGGGACTGATAGGGTGAGAACAAGAGATGGGGAGGTTTCATTTGCAATTTTAAAAATGCAAATTTCCGGAACCATAATTTAAAAAATATTTTACAGGGATATTAGCAACTAGCTAATAGATATCCATGAAAACTCATTGGATGTATTTCGTTCCGACCAGTCACTTAAAGCATATGACTTCCAATGACAAGCACATCCCACAAGAAACTATATGAAAAAATTAATGTTGTACTGTGCATGTTCCAAGTTACCAAATAGTTGCTTGACTTCCAATTACTCAATGTTCTAGAAGCCTGTTACATGCCAGTAAAAATCTATTCAGCTTTTTGTACGGGTATATTTATAAAAGTGCAGCACTTCCTTCGAAGACGATTTAAAAATGTGAGTGCACTGTTAAAAAACTTTGCCGATTTTTGTCCAAAAAAATTGCCGAAAAGCAATTCTGCCAGAATGTCCAAATTTATTGCCGAAAATTCAGGTGTGCGATTTGCTGCCTAAAATCGGCATTTTTTAAATGACGGAAATAGGCTATATTATTTGACCGAAAACACGATTGTTTAATGCCCAAATTAGGGCTTTTATTTTCATTCTCAAAAGGCAAATTATTTCTTTATCAAATTACAATAGTTCATTTGCTAAAAGCAAGAATATACAAATTCGAACTAAACACCGGCCTTCAGAAGCAGTTGTTAATGTATATATTTTATATGATGGTGTCACTTCCATACATTGTAGTTACAAAATAATACAATTATATGTCTACATACAACATAAAGAGGCAATACAGCATAACTAAAACATGGAAAGGACACACTCAGTAAACAATAATTACAATATGTGGAGCGAGAAAACCCTTGGAAAAAGTCCTTTAACTATAATTTAAAACCATTCATGCATATCCTGGGAAGGGAGGAGACTTACCGACAACAAAGGTTTTACTCAGGAGATTCCTATTATGAGAAAAAAGGCTTATTGATCACAGGTAGGACATAAGAGGATAGTCATATATTACCAAACCAACAAATATAAATGCGAAGCTTGATCTTCTCTTGTAGACTGAACGTGCTAATGAAAATGTGAAAGGGAGCCAGTCCCATGGCTTTTTAAACATATGTATCTGTGATATAAAGGGAATATTACCAATAAACCATGATTGTTTTTAATGCACTTGCCATGTGTATATCAAATGCAGTAACGCTGGTTTTTCCCATCACTATTATGAGTGTTACTAGAAAATCTGCTAATAAAATGAGCATGTGCAATAAGCCTATTTTGGTTAAGACCAATTACATTAGTTTCTACATTTAAATACCAAGCCCAAGTCCAAGAACGATCAAGTGGATCAACTTGTTGCTCTCCATCTCTGCGTGGGACAGATTCAGCAAGCATGACAGCTACTTAAGTTCCTGTATGAGTATATTTAAAAAAGGATATATGTAGGATGAGAAAATAAACTAAACTGTTAAATATTGAAATATGTAGGATGTCTTAACCTGCTTCAAACATTCTTGAGAGTTCAAAGGTTTGACTGAAGGTAGCAGATGGGACGGGAACCATAATTTTTCCAAAGGTATGATCTCCATAACAACTTATCTCTTAACACTCTAGTAGGCTAAAACACTAAAATATGACATATAAAATAAAATATGACATCCTAAAACACAAAAATATGACATATTAAGCAACAAAACTGGCATTGATTACCTTTCTTACTAACAGTTGGTAGGTTACATCAAATGTCTTTACATTTGTCATCCTATTTTAAAAAACGAGGCCCATTGTGTTTAGTACTCTTTCGTAAATTCACAAGATTACCTTTACACCTTCTTTACCGGTCTACAGATTTTTTAGCAACACAACACCCATTCAAACCAAAGCGAACACATTGTCTCGACGTAACGAACGAACGTTACTCAAACCGAAAAGACAGACGAGATAAAAATCTCTGACACAAATCTTCCGACATTGCCATATGGTTTTCCTGTAACTGCGTAATAGCAGATTTTAGTTTTCATAGGCTTTTAAAACAAAAAATGCCTTGTTTACGTTGCGAAGTCATTATGAAAAAAGAAGAAAAATCAGAAAAATTTCTATGGTTACTATCTTGACAGTGGACAACCTCGATAGCAATAATGTTATTCAGTGAGGAAGGGAGTGAAGTACGAAACTCGGAGCATCTCCCGCTTTCTGGCTATGAGTTTGAAATACGGCAGTTGAAAATGCCGGTATTCAGAAGAAGTGCCCAATTTCTGTTCAAGCGTACCATTTTTCGGCCTGCCAGCCGAAAAACAATACGAGTTGCCTGTTTCAGATATGTCATGCCATTTTCTGGCAATATAAATTGGACAAAAACTGAAACCATTTTTAACAGTGTGTAAATTAGACGTTGGGGTTGTACGCGGGGCGTCGTTTCGCCCCCGCGTACGCCCCAATGGAGGTTTACCAGTAGATTTTTCCTTCCCAGCACTCATCATCGTAGGCAGGAAGTAGAATCTAAATTTTCCGATGCACTTTGGCATAGGGGCTTGAAAGGACGAGGCGATAGCCGAGTTCCTAGCCCCGACTGCCAAATGTGCAGCGGTAATAGATGCATCTGATTTCAGTCTTGAAAACATGATTCTTGTCATACGTCATTTACCCAAACTGGTTAGAGATTTCAAAATGCGACAATGTAGTCATATATAATCCGTTTGTTGTGTCAAATTAAAAAGACAACATGTTTTCAATCAGTGAATGCACTGCTGTTTTTTTATTCTACCACATCGTGATTCTTACGGATGCTTAGCTTTCCTACATCTTTTAAAGGGGTAGTAGTAGGCGGAGCCTATGAAAGTTCGTCAGCTCTACTTGTTCGCACGTATTCTCAGAACTAGTTGTTCATCTCAAGTTATCCTGGAAGGATGCCTCGCTCCAAGTCTCCACAAGCGCTCACTGGATTGCTATTGCAGACTGTGGTCGACAATATAGCACTATTCTGCGAAAATGATTCGTTGAGTCTTTTGCGTAAGGAATACTGATGCATAAAACTAGTATTATATTTGACTAATTCGATAGAGTATTTCATTTGCACATAGCTGAATTGCTGGCATCAGAAATACGAAAAGCTCTCAGTCACAAGGGACTATTGCACGGTAAATATGCGAGGAAACTGATAACCAGAAAAACTATCGCTTTCCATCTTATTCGTTTTGAAGAACAATATATTCTCGAAATACTTGCTCGGACATGTCCCGTAAGTTAAACTATCACATCTGTTGTAATTCGTTTGCCAAACAAAGTTGTTCATGCTTAATGTGTTTTTTTTTTCAATCGAATGAAACAATCAGGATTTGATGATCTTAATCTATTCGGGTACAGGTTACCATATGCATACAGCCCTGAAAAGTAAAAAAATCCTTTCTCGGTTTCCACAATTAAAGGTATTGGATCTATCAGAGTCGACTGCCGACAACGAGTCCTTGAAGGTGCTGGGAACGTACTGCCCATTGCTCGAGTATGAATTATTTTCACTTGATCCACATCAGTCTCATCAATGCTAACTCTAAAGTTATTCTCGTTTAAAATGCAGGGCTTTGAGCGTCTCACATTGTATCGTTTCCAATACAGGACTGAGGTCGTTGTACAAAAACACTGACACTGGTGCCCCTCAAAGTCAACATCTGGTATATCTTTTCATTCGCCACACCTGCGTGCGTGAAGCAGGGATCCTATCGGTTATTGAAAATCTTCCCAATCTAAAATATCTCGATACTGAATGGTCGCTTCCCGAATTGTCGTCAGATCGCAATGTAATTCTTCCACTCTCACGAATGAAGTCCTTTGTTTGCTCTAGTAACGGTAGCATATTCCTCCATAGAGTCATCGATTTTTCTTCAAACGTCCAGATTCAAAGCAAAAAAAATTTGGGAAAGGTTAGCGATCAAGTCCTCGCCTCACTCGTACATCCAATGCAAAATCCACCAACATTAAGTGTCTTCTCCCGTCCCATCCCGAACACGACTATAACGTATGCGAAAGGCATACTTCCTTTCATAACACGGTTTGGTTCCACTCTGGAATTCCTTCGCATTCGGGACATGTATGACATTATTGATGTGCTGGAGGTATTGAGAAAATGTCCAAAACTTCTGACGCTCTACTTCGAAAATAACTCGTTGTATTATTCTCCAGTCGGTGTCTCGGGCATTCCACCACAACCAAGTCCATTCAACATGACAAAATTTGCTTATAGAGGAATATCTGGCGGAGAACATCCGTCAGACAATGTTCTTGTCAACATTTTAAAATCCCGTAGTTTAATTTCCATCAGTTTAATCATGTGTGATACTCTCTCCGATCAAGTATTATTGGATTCCTTTGCGGTGAGTCAGTTTAGAAATCTCACCTCTTTAGAACTTTGCGGTTGCCATCTTATAAGCCTGCCAGTCTTTGCCTCCGTTTTCCTCGGCGAATCGAACGATCTCAAAGAAATTGCTGTTGTCAATTGCCGCCAACTGAACACTGATGAAATTGAATCGGAATGGACTTTATTGGCGTTGCAAAACAACTGGGACGTACAATTTACATTCAAGTATCCCGATATCAATTAAGAATGTAACGTGATGTTTATATGCAATAAATGCGCGTCTCTAATTTTTTCCTGTTCGTGTCTGAATTCATTCGGCAAAATTACAAATATGATTAAATTTTCAATGTCGATCAAATAGTGTACGCATATTCTAGTTGAATGCACACCAACGTTGGTTCCCGAGGGTACTCTTCGAACACCACCCTATAAAAAGGAACTTGTTGAAAGAAATGCTGTCATTTCTCAATTGGACGCCGTCATTGTCTGATCAAAGTTGAGAAGCTCTATCGTTGGCTATACCCCTATTAAAGCTACACGAGTTCATCGCGTCTATGATGTTTCATACACCACACACGTAAGCTTACATAACACTGTAGTTTAATATTTTTCAATTTCACTATTTACCATATTATATTGTCTTTTCTAGTCGTCTCGTTTGCAAATATCGAGACATCGGGGACAATCATTATCAATATGGCAATTACACTTTGGCGGAAAAAAGTTACTCTCTAGCTATAGAGCATTGTCTCTTGGATGTTGATGAAAATACCGACAAACAAATGGGATTCATCTACCATCAACGATCATTTGCCCGAATGAAAATAGGGAAATATCAAGAAGCACTGTCAGACGCCATAGCAAATCTTCTGGATAATCCCAGAAATATCATGGCACACATTGTTTCTGGAATTTGTTCCATTAGCGTGGGAAATGAATGGTCTTCGAATAAATCGATGATCGACTCTAAAACAAATCTCTTCAAACTGAATCAAGTCGTTCGAAAAATGAAGTTTACTTTACCAAAAATTAACGGCCAACAGGTAGTCTCATTGTCATTGAAATTTCCGTGTCTGTTGAATGTAACAGGTGCCAATTCTTCTTTGTGTTTAAAAATGCTATAGCTTTTCAGTCTTTTGTCTGAATATTTGGAATATTCTCCCTTCAATCACAGAGTGATTTCGGCCGTAGAGCACTGCGGCTTCTTTGTATCGCAGAACGATAATGGCGACATGTTGGCTACTTGGAAACGTGCAAATGCTCATCACTTGATTGCGGCGGTGGAACTTGATGTATCGGCACTAAAGGTTTTTTTTTTTAATTATCGCATCAATTATTTCAAGTTCAAGTATAATCATTTATAATTGTTCATGTATTTTTTTACAGAATCAGTTCCAAACGGGTTGCAATATGATCACATTTTACAGGGGAGAGATGGCCATGAAAAGGGGCAGTTATGATGAAGCTTTGAAGTTTTCCACAGAGGTTCTGGCACGGGATCCTCATCCTTATGCGTACCTGGTGCGCTCGTCAACTCTATTACAAGTATGTATAGGCTACAATATTATCATGCTATTCGTCTTCTTTGTTGTTAAGCATACACTACTATTGTTTCCAAAATAGATGGGAAGATATCAAGAAGCCTTGATCGATTGCAACAGGGCAGCAGCCACAAATGAAAGTAAACTAAGTTCGCTCTTGTCCAAAACACGAGGGCAAATCTATATGAAGTTGAAAAAATTCAAAGAAGCCGTCGACGAATATACTTTCCTCGTTCGTCTGTTTAATTCTAGTGGTAATCAATTACTTGAATTGTTGAGCTTGTGGATTCTATCACTCTGCTCTCCTTACCTCTCATTTGTAGACGATCGAAAATCACTCCAAGAAGCCGAGGAGGCATTAAAAAATGAAATGCAGTCAAAAGTAAGTTTGCAAGTTGAAATCGTAGCCCCTGAAGTGGAAACCATTCAAAGTGCTGTTGCTCCGTTGGGCGCGAATCCTCGTAAACGTACGTATTTTAATGACAAGAAACGTTTCACAGATAATGCATAACGTCTGAAGTCGTATGTTAGATAAAACTGATGGCGAAGAACTCGTGCACTGGAAAAAGAGATGCCTATCGCGTGCTAAAAATTGAAGAAAAAATCAATAGCAATAAAAAGAAAATTATTGAAAACTTCAACATTGGTTTCATCTACAAAAAGTTTAATTGGTTCTATTATTAAATCGAACTGTGTTTCTTTTTTCAAGAGCTCTATCACTTCCTTTAAATATTCAAATGTATCACTTTCCTCGATTACTTGACATTCGAGCTAATAATCGTTTCCCTTATTTGAAATTATTTGGTGAAAATGATACACTCTTACCTAAATTCTATATGTGACTGTCTTTTTCTCGAATAAACGCTTCTTTACTGTAAAACAGCAGATTTAATTTATTGATGAACAAACCGAAGCTTCATTTTCATACAAAGTAGTACTAGTCCTTTTTTTTGTAATCCAGCAGATAAAGCAATGACCAACAAGTGATGAGCAAACGAAAAAATATTAACGATTTATTGTTTATTGTTCGAATGCCACTTCATGAATACACACATTCTAATGTTTATATTTTACCAAGCATCATTTAGAAAAGTTCATCGATCCATTCTATAAAGAAAGTAAAACAAGAGTATATTTTTCAGACAAAGAAAAAGAAATGACATTTTTTAGAAGAGTGGCTATGTATTATACAAAGCAAGTTGTCCAGTTGTAAGATATCCAACATTAAATTTGAAGCATTGAATCTAGAATGGATATTGACAAAGAAAACTGATGCAATTGAAGCGAGCTCAAATGATTTATAACAAGTGTTCTACATCTCTCGAAATTGAAAAAAATTCTATATGGGCAATTCTTTCTATCGATATTTCCTACTTTTAACGTTCCATGTCTGGTACAATGGAAATACGTGACAATTACTTTGTATCAAGATTTGTCCCACACACTATTTACTATATGTTTCCAGGCCTGACAGGATCCGTCCTCTTAAAATTTAAGGGTTTTTCAGTTCTTGTGAAATAATGGAAAATAACAAGAGAAATCAAATTAAAAACTTTGTATTTCAGACATTTTTTGAGGCTAAATCATTCATGTTGCAGAAAAAAAAAGAAATTTAAAAAAGACACATACTCAAAGACAATTAACTTAAAAAACGATCAACAGAAAATGAAGAAAAATAAAAGTCAAAACCAAGTCAGTCAAATTCGTTACTGATTGTGTAAACCAAGAGCCGAAGAATACTAAGCTAGTCAGAGGCGTTTAAGCCAATGACCGATGGGCGCTTAGAAAGCCAGCCAAGTTGGTTAACTAGTGTCGTAAACGAAGAACCAGTGAAAACTTACGTCGCATCAAGTCGATCGACTTCGTTTACTAGCAGTTGCGTAAACGTGGAATCAACATCAAGATTCGACATGTAAAAAGCCAGTCGAATTCGTTACTGATTGCGTTAACCAAGAGCCGAAGATTACTAAGCTAGTCAAAAGCGTTTAAGCCAATGACTGATGGGCGCTTAGAAAGCCAGCCAAATTGGTTAACTAGTGTCGTAATCGATGAACCAGCGAAAACTTACGTCAAATCAAGTCGGTCGACTTCGTTTACTAGCAGTTGCGTAAACGTGGAACCAACATCAAGATTCGACATAAAAAAAACCAGTCGAATTCGTTACTGATTGCGTTAACCAAGAGCCGAAAATTACTAAGCTAGTCAGAGACGTTTAAGCCAATGACTGATGGGCGCTTAGAAAGCCAGCCAAGTTGGTTAACTAAAGTCGTAAACGAAGAACCAGCGAAAACTTACGTCGCATCAAGTCGGTCGACTACGTTTACTAGCATTTGCATAAACGTGGAACCAACATCAAGATTCGACATCTAAAAAACCAGTCAAATTCGTTACTGATTGCGTTAACCAAGAGCCGAAAATTACTAAGCTAGTCAGAGGCGTTTAAGCCAATGACTGATGGGCGCTTAGAAAGCCAGCCAAGTTGGTTAACTAGTGTCGTAAACGAAGAACCAGTGAAAACGTAGTCAAATCAAGTCGGTCGACTGCGTTTACTAGCAGTTGCGTAAAGGTGGAACCAACATCAAGATTCGACATGTAAAAAGCCAGTCGAATTCGTTACTGATTGCGTCAACCAAGAGCCGAAGATTACTAAGTCAGTCAGAGGCGTTGAAGCCAATGACTGATGGGCGCTTAGAAAGCCAGCCAAATCGGTTAACTAGTGTCGTAAACGAAGAACCAACTTTAAAAAAACTTTTTCTCCGCAGCGCGGAGATGTTGCCTGCTCGAGCTACTCGAGGTGAAAGAGGGCTGCTGGTGGGACGAGGGCTCTTATATAGGGGAGAGGGCGCACGCAAAACGACCAGTGGACGTCGAGCTTCTTTCTTTCGATAGGATTTTCCCATCCATGTTCAAAATAGATTACCGAGAATTCAACGTTTGCTTTCCGTTGTATTCTTATCTAGTGGGCCGTATGTTTTATATCTGATGGGATAAAGCTGAAAGGTCGTAAATGCAGTGGGGAAGAATTCTTCATCACTATCGAACCATTGTACCAGTCGTTAATTAATTAACTGATTTTCGTTAAAGCGAAAGGTAACAAATTAAATTGTAAAATTTTCCCAGCTATTCAACGGCTTCACTTGGTTTAACGTTTAGTCTAATTAAGGCAATAGTTTAGCAAAACACAACTTGAAGTAGAACAAAAAAAAAATAGCGCCACATGATTGTGAAAAGTAGATTGATGTAGCATGACTTTGTCCTAACCGCTGTCTGTTAAAGTTTCGGATCGTACGTCGCCCACCTCAAATAGTTACGCATATTCCATAAAATAACGTCATCTAAAAGAGAAAGAAAAGGCGTATGTTAAATACGCGTAAACGCTGCCAGGATTATCTGTTTCACGAAATATTTAAAATGGTTTTTTATTCATTATACAGGACAGTGGGCACTGTATTGTTTTTTTTTTTTTTTTATATATTCAAAGAATTGAAAAGAATTACCTTTGGAAAACTGACGCGATGCAACTCGAGTTCTTCTAGTTGCTATGTGGTTGCTGGAAGATGGCGCCTGTTTTTTAAACTGGCAATATTTTATGGTGAATTTTATTGATTTGTTAGCCGTTGTATTTGTGAAAGCACCAAGACGTTACAAATTGTTTGAATGTTCGACAATAAAAACACAGTGCTTTTGCTCTGTGGCTGATGTAAGCTCACCAACAAAGTTGAAAGGAAACTTGAGAACAGCTACCATTTGAATAGAGTTTGAGATAGGGTTCTGGTTAGATTCAATCAAGCTTTCCACTGCGTAAGCCACGTCGCCAAAATGGGCTTTTTCTACTTTCTTTATTGTTGCCAAGGAAATCACAAGTCCAGGGATGGAATGGAGGAGGGTGGACAATTCAACATCTCTCTGAAGCAACACGTCAAACGATAATATGACGTACGAATGGGACAATGGGAATACCAGTTTTGCTATGTCACTCTTGACAATTGTCTCAATCAACATCGCAGCAGAAGCAAACTTTGTAATACTCATTTTGGAAACGGCGTGCCTAGGTCTCCAATAGACATCGAATTCAATGTAAGCCATACAACCGCCAACGACTGGATTCCATTTGGGATTGTTTTTGCCGCATAGAAACTCCATGGATAGATATTCCTCGCCGTTGTTGGGATTCCTCTCCATATACGTGTTACCGAGAGAATTTTCCATCTCGAACTCGCCTCCCTGGTAGCCACCATCGACTGGAATTTGAACGAATAAAGTTGCAAAAATATAGCCTGGAAAACAAAATGGATGACGCAAATTAGCGAGGCCCAGTGGATTAAGTTTGAACTAGTGCTAAAAGACGATTACCGTGCTCTTCTGAAAATTCGGGTCGATCGTTGGTTAGTCTGGGCGGCTCGTCATTTGGCAAAACAATAGTGAAGCAAGTGGTATTCAACTTTAACATAACGTATTCATCGATTAACATACAAGTTATGTGTTTCATTGCTATTGAAGCCATATCCTTGAACAGATCTTCAAATTCAGTACCTGTCGTAGGATTCAAGATATACGAGTGTCGATCATCGCTACTTTTTGGGGCATATTCTAGGATCCGTTGCACGTCCTATATAATACAATGTACACGGACAAAGTCAAAATTTACTTGCGAGTCAATATGACGAGTTGAGACTATTATGCTCCACAGACTCTAATATAGAACGTACCAGCTGGGAAATGGGTAGAGATACATCTCCAACATCCAAGAGACACAGGCTTGGTAACGAGACATCGTGGCATCTCACGAAATGGGCCCAAGTAAAACGAAAATCGTTGTAATCCCGATCGTCACCCATCAGTTTTTCCAAATCGTGAACTAGCGTTGCCTTTAGATCCGACATGACTATTACCTTGGGCAAGCTTGGGACGTTTGAACATGATGCGCTATGCGTCGATGGAAGGGATCTTCTCGAAAAAGGGGAGGAGCTTGGTGGTATTACAATCCATTGCGATTGGCTCTATTTGTAATCGATTCACTATTGTAAGCCTTACTTTGCTCCAGCGTAGTCCATGTTGTGAAGCCGAGACGTTGAAACGACCACCATTTTGCATTCAGACTGCCGTGTGTGTCAGACTTGCCAATTCATACCCCTACAGTTTATTTTCTTTGTTTGATTTTTAAGAAATGAATTCGGATTTGGCGAGTATAGGTGAGGAGATGGACGAGGATACATGTGATCGCAGGAACATTTCCGATGAAAAAGAGACTCGCAGTGATGAAGAGCATTCATTGGGATGCACTCCAATGTTCGACACTCCTCCATTTTCTGTCTGTGATCAACTCTACAGTTGGACTCCTAGTTTTGACACATCAGTCGTACCCGACGACGACGACGTTCCTCCCGCGGCCAAACGAATGAAAGCGGATTTGGAAAAACCCGGCATCATGTATCCACAATCGTCAACTAATACCGGTAGGTCTAATAATAAAAGTAAATTAAGCTATTGCATCAAACAATCTTTCGTTGCTCTAATATCTCGTTTTCTCTGTCAAAGCAGAATCGCACGTTCAAAGCCATCGAGTTCATCCCGTCATTGTCGAAAATCTAAAACCGGATCAAGTCGTGCCCTATCAATTTGAAGGCCAATCGTTCGACATGAGGTACATCAAAATGGTGAGGACCAGTGGAGAAGAGACCATCTTAAAGCATCAACCCATATGTCCGTTGGATGGGACCAAAAGCCTATTTGTGATCCGTGATCCCAACGATGAATTAAAACACTGGCACTACGACATTGAAAATCTCATCACAGCATCCATTACGATTTCTAATGATTTGCCTTTCAATTGTAATTTAAGAGATCAAGAATCGAATGTCTTTTTTTGGGAACACTGTGTCACTCTCAGTGTCGATAACACTCGTGTTTATCTCGTGAAAATCCCAAGTTAGCCAAAAGTATGTCGTGTACGCCCGTTTATTCCAATAATAAACGATTTGAATTCGATTCAACTTATCCATTTTGCGAGTTGCTGATTGTTTCTTTCGCTGGTAATTATATAATCTAATAGTTGGGTCGAGGAATCAATATGAAAAAATAAGAACAAAACGCAATTTCCAAGTTTCCTTTTTATTATTTAACCTTTTGTTTTGGTCGACAGTGAAAATTAGCCGTAACGAGGAAACAACAATTTGATGTAGCCGCTTTTCAGTAGCGTCTTGGAGCAAAAAGGACATTCGTTGTAGTAGTAAATGGGACTGGAACCTCTTGGAAAGGGCACGTGACTCCAAAACCTTTAAAATGAAAAGGGTTAAAAACTCCAACTGATACAAAACGGTGGCAAATCAGAGTTACTTGACTGTCATTTCCGAGGCCACGTGTCCACATGGATTGAAACAATGCGTCAGATCTCCGCTGTCGACCCAATAGGCCGTTTCCATTCCTACAGAGAGTGAAACAATGGGACCATCCGATCTGCATACGGGACAAACAAAATGATCATGTCGGGTTCGTTTCCAGTTGTGTTTCCCCTGTACGTGTCCACATTCCAGATGGATGAATGGTGTACAGACGCATTCCAGAGCACGATGATTGCAATCCAGCGGCAAGTCCCCTTTGGTGAAAATAAGAGGTTGAAAAGTCACGGGGCATTCCGGTTTCGTATCGTTGAGCTGGTCAATCATGTTGTACAAGTCCGCCTGACTCTGTGGGCCACTCAATGATACAGCCAAAAAAAAAAATGTATTAGAGATGCGTTGGTCGGAATATAGAAGAACACGGTTACCGGAACGCGAGCAAGTCCTTCAGCCGATCTCCATAGAAACAAGCTATCGCCAAAATCAATAAATGCACCGTCGACAAGATTGTTTGTTCCCTTCTCCACATACTAACAAATATAACAATTACAAAGCATGTAGGTTACACGTAGGTTCCTAATAGATTTTTCTGGTGATTGTTGTATTTTCGAGGTAATACTGCGTTGTGCAATACTTACGTGACGTTCAGACATGGATCGCGACGGATCGAACGTGTAAAAACGACCCAAAACCGACAACTCGAACCAGTACGATTGAAATTTAAAGTTGTCTGCAATAAAAGCCTCGATAGAGCTTCCTGGTGGTTTCCACATTCTCAGTCCGTTCGTCGTTCCGGCATCAAATAACGTTTCGCAATTGTACCACATTTTGGGTTTGTCCTGTATAGAGCAGTGTGTAAAACAGGTTTTATTTGAAACGAAATATACACAACTGTGAAACCATCCGATTTTGTCTGATGTCCTACCCCAAGTTTGATGCGGAAAGAAGAATCGAAAGCGCCGGCGTAAATGTAGGCTACATTGGAATCTTTTTCCACTACGATTCTAGCCGCATATCTGCTGCTTCTAAGTTGATTACGTTGAATGGCACGATATTGTTCAACCGAGTCCGTTTCGGATTCACTGGAATCGTAGTGCGGAACCTCTATCGTCTTCAATTGGTTGGGCAAGACAATATCGATTCGAATGTCGCTCGATCTTCCAATCTAATGAATCGTTCATGAATAATTCGTCATCATCACGTGAAATATAGCAAGTAGACCTATTAGCCAGACCAAATTTTTACTTGATAGACGTTATCGTTTGGATTGAATACGTATTGGAAATATTGGACACGATCCTTGTTTTCTTCGCACGGAGTAAAATCCACATGCAGACTTGTCCTCGATGAATCCTGATATATATACAGTTGAAAATATTTGCTTTTTTGAAGGGCACACACGGCTAGTTGTGTATAGAAGAAACACCCTAATATAGGCTATATTACCTTCATTTCCGAGCGCTTGTTGCACACTTGGGACTGCTGATGGTTGTGGGCACTCGATTTCATCTCGGACACGACATTGGGTTTTGCTGGTGGAAATTCGTATTTGTCTTTAATGCGACAATCCAATGGCCCATTCACAAGATCGACGTAGTACTTTTTCCTTCTGCCAACGTCAGCCCATTAAAAAAAATTACGTCAATTCCCTGATGAGTCTACATCAACTAAATGTTAAGTATTCACAACGACGTCTTGTTGGTCTTACCGTAGGGCAACTAGGTAGTTGGATCCGGCAACATGTTGAACCTGCATCTTGGGGAATAATACTAGAGACGAAGAACTATGAAGAACGTCCAATGTTCGTGGTAGACGAGAGACGACTAAACGATGGACCGCCACGACAGTCCCTAAATATATACTCTAATACTGGCTTCACCCCCAAAAAATTAAAAGAGGCTCGGTGCAAATGGGGTAGTGGTTGTTAGATTGTGTATTGGCCCGAGAAACGAGTCGATATTCGTGCTCCATCACACATTCTCCTTTATTACGGCTCATGCTGTTCATAAACTTCGACAATATCGCGCACCAACGAGAAATGATTTTCCGCCATTTTAAAAAGTGTGTCGTCAAAATCTTTGAAGGAACTCGCCTCCGGCCCTTGATTTTGTTTTCTCGACCGGCAAAAACATTCGAAACTCTTTTCCAGGAACGCAGTGGTAATGATTTCCAACTCCCACATGGCGGCCTTTCGCTTCATCCTGGTATCGGGTGAAAAAAACTCTAGATATTCCTTGGTTTCCGATCCTTCCGCGTTGAATTGTTCTGGCATTTTCGTCAATTTGACGCATTCAGCCAGTTTGTCGACGTACTCGAAGTAGAGCTTGATCGCTTCGTTGCGAGTTGAATTTGTTAGAGATTCAGAAAGACTGTTGTCGGGCTCCATAATTATCTAAATATTCGACAAAATGTTGATTGTAGCCATTGAAGTAAAAATGAGGGCACCATCGCGATTCGCGATTACATACATGCAAGCAGTGACGACAAAATATAAACTTTGGCGAGTATGCGCGAAGACCAGTAGTAGAGGTTCCCTCGAGTTTTTGAACCAGAGTGTCGACTTTTGGTTTCCCTCTCTATTAGTACATGCGACGAACCATCGCCTGAGGCTCCAACCTCGAGCTCTAGAGCTTTTGGTGTCCACCGGTCGATTCGCTTGCTCATTCCCACTTTAGACGTGCCAATGGAACGTTCTCGTCAAACTCGGCTCCCACATACTCCGTCTCTAAGCTTCAGAAGTATGTATTTTCATGCCAGTTCCCACGACTTGCACTTGACAACATCAGAGGTAGGCGCTCGGATTCTCTTTTTTTTTTGGTTTCTTTTTGCCGTGTCTCCATAAATCTTATTTCCAATTAATTTTTTTTGTTTTTGTTATAGCTCACCTTCCAAGGTGTCTCGGGCCAAAATCCACAACAGTATGTTCCATCCATTGATCAAGTTCACCTCATGCGAATCAATGTTCAAGACTTGCATATCGAATGTGAATATTCGTTTCAAAGAATGAATCAAAGCATGATGAAGCCGACAAGTTTTATGCGAATGGACGGAACGTGTGACTTGAGTTTCTTGCAATACTTTACAGAGGATGCAGAGACTGTACGAAATGCGGCTGTTCAAGATTTTTGTTCACAGGCGTATAACATACGCACAGCAGCTTACTATCTGAAGGAAATGGCAACCCACTGTTTGACAGTGAGCATTAAATGCGAGTCTAACGCGATGCATCGCCCCTTCTATTTGCTATCGAAAAAGGAAAAACAACATTTGGTGGGCCATCAGATCTATGCGGGAAATGTCATTTATAGCGTTGATCATGCCCTCACCTATATTATGTGAAATGTTTCAGCTGGCTTGAACAATGCGTCAATAAACGAAACAATTGATGAACACATTATATATATAGGAAGGTCGCGTTGTTTTCATTTCAATTTCACATTCACTCCTCGTCGACGTTCTATAAATTGTTGGTCACAAACGAGAAAAGATAGGATGCATCATAAGTTGTTGCATGTCCCCCCGCCCACTCACTGATGCTGTAGGAAAGCAGCAGTAGAAAAAAGAGGCAAACGAGGGGAGATTAGAACCAGTCGACTCGAGTTCTTCAAGCTGAAATCAACTATAACTCTGGTCATCAACGAAGCATTTCGCGTATTACGGTATATAGTCGATATATTAACCTACATGTTTGGTTTTCCAGCTTCTTCAGCTACATGTGTTGGTTCTTTAAATTTGAAACTGTAGAAAATGGACGAGATACTATTGAAAAGGCAAATTGACGAAACCGTCTACCAGCTGTACGAAAGGCTTCTCATCATGATCAACTATCATAATCGTATGATGAAAGTTATGATTACTAGCATGGAATGCATGAGCCGCCTGCTGAATTCGACGCCTCAAGCCACACCGGCAATTGTACTTGAAGCTGAAAGTTACATCACGTGGATTGCAGTGCAAGTACGAATTTTTGAATTCATTGCCTGGCAGTGTGTGGCACTGTCCGAGAAACTCTTTCTCCTGATCTCGATCAAGCACAGATGCCAGGACGACACTATTCTGGAAATTTCGCAAGCTATTTACACCAGAAAGAAACTCGAGTCCTTCGTTTTACATTGCAGGGAGAAGGTGAAGATTTATTTCGAAAAGATTTACTCTCTCTTATCGACCTGTCTCGATTCGTGAATCAATTGTAGAATATTGAATCACGCGCTTGCTGAAATATAAATAATGATTTCAATGAATCCATCTACTCCATGTGCTTGCTGTCTCGAAACTTGATTTGATGGAAAAATGATATTGTATATTGCAAATTGGTCAGACATCAACGCAGATTGCATACACGAGGAAACATCTATAGCATCAAATATCTGAGGTGTTGCCGGTGGGAGTAGGAGGCACTCGTATGAAAAACACGCTAGCTCCATCGTTCTTTTTCTCAAAGAAACTCCAGTGCAGTAAATCGGTATCCCAATGGCTCATTTGAAGCGGGTCGCCTCTCCCGAGACGTATGGTGAAAATTTCAAAATTCCATTGCCGATCCAACGAGATGGGTTGTAAGAAGTCAAAGTGTGATGCCACCCGCTTCGTCACGCCGTTTCCAATGCATTTCAGGATGATCTCCACTCCATCTTCTTGCAAAATCCTGATGTAGTTCATCAAATAAGATTGCTTTCCGATTGCGTTAATCAAAAACGTTTCTCGCTCGAGTTTGTGCAATATATAAGAGGGCACGATCACATTGCCAAACTTGTTTTTGAAAATGTACGACAGCGCGTGTCCTACACGTCACGAAACGGATCCTAATTGTTAGTTTTCATCCCCATCAACGTCTAATATATTTGATTTCAAAGTACTACTTGCCTTTGCGTTGATGGCTATTACGGCTCGTTGAATCCCCGTCACCGTCGAGTCCGTCCGATGACTCGGCACAGTAAATGCTTGAATTCCAAGTTAGTTTCAACTGATACTGCTGCTGGCCATCAGTTTCCGTGATGGGCACCTGCTCGATGGTGTTGGTATTATTAACGGACGTATCGGCGCTTGCTGCACCCGGCTCCTCGTCATCATCACTGCTGGATAGTACAATCGTTTCGAGTATTTGATTTCTACTACTGGGCCGCACGAATGAAAGAAAAACGCAACTGTCGTCACTCTCCTCTCCGTCGCCAGACACATTTTCAGAGTTTGCCATGATGACTATGATGCTATATAGCTGCGATCGGCGCAGTAGCCTATGTTGCGTCCTCACTCGTACCAGAGCCAAACAGAACAAAGGCCTGCGTACCCCTGACGCTAGCCTATAATACGTATACTGCATCACAACCCGATCGAATAAAAAAAAATGAAAAAGAGACATGCGGGTTTCTAAACGAGAGAGACGAGCAATCTCACAGGCCATTTTATTTCAAGCTTTGCAATGCACCAAGTACAGTAATGAAGAGTCGGGCAAATTCTTGTACCAATGCCATTCCAAATGAGACGGAAGAGTCATCTCGGTGTAGGCGCAATAATACCAATATCTTTCACCACGTTCCACCACCAAAGAGAATACGGAAAGTTTCTCCAAGTTCTCCTTGGTTTGAGCCACCAGCAATTTGAAAAAAGCCACATTGTCGCCCTTGACAATTTTCACATAGTTCATCACGTAGGGAAGATGATCGAGCGTGACGGCGATGTTGTTCTCGTATAATAGCGGATTTCTCAATCGTTCCCAACTGGGTAGCATTTGCTTTAAGGGTCGCATACCTTTTCTCTCTTTCGCCTTGGCTGCATATTGCCTGTCGCTCTCGTGGGGCTCAACGTCTTGTAGCTCGTCGCTGCTCGGGAAGCTTTTTCCGCTGGGCGTATCGTGGCCGAAAAAGTAATCTACTTGAGCGGTCGCCATTTGTAGCCTCGGATCTCCTCCAGCAACCGTCTTCTGGCCATTTTCTATTCCCGTTTCCTCGTCCGATGCTGACGGTTTCTTTGGCGACGCGTCTCTGTTCTCTTCTTCTTCTTCTTGTTCTGGTTCATCAATTAAGCAGACTTTTTTGGGCGACAGAGACGACATGCAAGGCGGCGACAAACTGTCCTCATCTCTGCACTCTGTCGTCGGTATTTCAAAATTCATGTATAACAAGTCCTCATCCAATGAGCAATCGTCCATGCCTGAAATACACGATCGAATACACGGATATCGTTCAAAGAATGTTCCATACTGGCAAGGTAAGAAACCAAGTACGTACCTGGCATTTTGCTGGATTTCCGTCAGCTTATTCACAACCCAACAAAGTATAGTTTGGTATATTAACACAGTACAATCGATGAATGTATAGCAAGTACTGTTGTTCAGTACTATACCTTCACGGCCGATGGTTCGAAAGCGACTGACTGAGCCGAGACTGCAAGCCTCGGCTATTAAAGGGTCGCAAAGACAAAAAGGGGAGGGAACAATGTTGTTGCTCTGGAAAGGGCCCAACATTTATATATGTAGTTGATATAATTGAACTAGGTCTGGTCGCGCTCGTATAACTTTTTCCACGTATATTCAGTGTGTCAGACGATACAGTAGTTTTGAAGAAAAAAAAATGACACACGGAACAAAGAGAAATCATACGTGACATATATTGAATGTTTCAATTTCCCGTGATTTCGCCGGCGTTGATCAGAAAAAGACGATCGCCTTTTTGCAGCGAGGAGAAGAACTGCCAAACTGGGCGATGCTGGTTGTCTACAAACTTGTAGCTCCTCTGTTTCTGCACCGAAAACACGATGTAGTGCCAATGTTGGTCGTAAACGGGATGGCGAATGAGGAAATCGAGGGTCTTGGTTCCCGCTGTTGTCGGGCATCCTACATTTTTCAACACGATTTCCACTCCATCTTGTTGAACAATTTTGATGTAATTCATCCAGAAGACGTTGCTCCCAAGTTGATACGGTTCCTTCAACATGTCCTCTTTGAGATGTTGCAAGAGGGTCGAATCGAGAAAGATCTCGTCGCTATCGTTCTTGCTCCCTACTGCTGCAAAATCCAGTATTATTATGTGGTGTGGAGCTTGCTGCTGCATAACAAATTGGGCTTTTTTTTTAAATTCAACTTACATGTAGGGGCGATGTATCTAATCACTGGCAACAAGCTTGTCGCCGCCGAGTCGGCACTGCACTCTTCGTTGGCCGGATAAATTCGTGGATCCCATTCGATTAATCGGTCACAAACGTTTTCAGTCCATTTTTGCGGCTGCTGGCTTGGTTCTTCCTCTTCAATTTCGTCGTCGTCGTCGCTCGAGATCATCACCGTATCGTTTCCACCAGCTGTTGAACTTTTTGACGGCGAAAGGGGAAGACACTCTTCCGAACCAGAGTCATCACCTCGTTCGTCCCCACTAAAGTTACTCGTAGCTATATAGAAAGGAAATAAATAAATACACACGAACCAAAATGTCTGTTAACATGTAGAGTCGGTCGAAACCCATCTACAAAAACATGTGACACTATATACAATTTCTATTCTACATCACCTTGAATGATTTGCGACATTTTACGGGAGAGGAAAATAAAAAGAGTAGTTGTCTCTTGTTTGACTGTTTGAAATAGAATACGCACTCGGAGAAGACGTCCGGCGCCTCTATATAGACGTCTCCCCCAGCCCCCACTATCCCACTATCTCCCCCCTATATAGAGTCCGCCCACTTTTCGGAAATCGGTCCATCGCGACGAATCAGAACTGCGTCCGAAAACGTTGGTCCCATTTACCAGGAACGTCTCCATCGCGTCGTCGTCAGTCAGTCATCTCCAAAAGACTATAGAGCTCAAGTCGCATCTCTCATCTTGTCCGTATTACAGTCGTCAACGTGTTCTGGGTAACAAAATTCAGTAGAATAAAATATCGATTCGCCTCTATAATAATATACTGGTCTATTTGGTTGTTTTCCCAGGAAACGTGAAATGAATAATACGACAGAATCTACGCCGACAACGATTACCCGACGACAACGTCGTCGCCCTAGCGATCTATCCGAAGACGAAGCTGGTCCATCTGTGAATCGGGTGTTGAGTTTCGACGATGGAGACTCGATTCCCAACACGAGTGCAACCAACGAAAGCCGCCACAACGTCGTCACCACGTCGAGCCCTCTTGTCATCGCGACGGATGACATCGTCGACGAAAACGAGACGATTCTGAATTCCGATCTAGAGTCGAATTCGTCGCAAATAATATCATCGATGAGGTGCGACAATTTGAAAATGCAAGTGATGGAAACGGAATTGGAACTTCGTCGGGAAAAACTCGCTTTCCAGGGAAAAGTCTTTGTCCTTCGTAACCAGCAAATCGAGTGTCGTCGTAAAATTTACAAAATTCGCGTCAAGCAACTGCAGAAAAGCGAAGAAGAGATTCTCGACAAACTGATGGAATGAATCGGAATTCATCACCCATATCATTCCGTACCTCGGTGGCACGTACACGTCTTTGTCGTCTGATTATATATATGTATAACGGATGCAATAAAAATTCAAAAATGCCATCATTTATTCGAGTCAATTTGTATTTATTGGCCGATGCCGAACAATAGTATTATCGACTCTTATGGGAGACAGCGAAAATCAATGACACCCATCTCTTGGATGACTCAACGAAGGGAAAAGGTGAGTGATTTTCCCAGGATTTGGCATTTTGTGGTCGAGCTGGAAAACGCGTCCGCGTCTATCCACGCCAAACAGCGCGGGATGAAAATGGGATGAGCCAGTTGATATTTCAAAATCTTCGAGTCGTCCACTTGTAGCGTCTGGTCAGCAGTCTTCGTTGTCGAACCGCCTTTGGAATGAACGAGAGAATAGTAGTCTAGTTTTTGCCTGTCTCGGTGCGAATGAGAGCCCGACGGAGTTTGAAAAATTCGAATATAGCTCATAATGTAGGGAGCATTATTGGGGCTCTGGCCGCGAATCGTTTGCAGCACCTCGTTGGGGTTGATTCGGCGTCGAACGGTAGACACAAAGAGTTCGTCGCGCGTTCCCAGCGGCTGGTGGTTGGCAAACCATCTTGGGCTGATGTTGGGAAATCGGGATGGAATCAGAAGCTCTGGTGGAGCGTAATCGTTGCCAAATTTGAACAGAGGGCAGTCGAGACGAGTGTCGAATCGAACGGGCGAGCCGCAGAGGCCAAAAAGCGGATCCTGCTTGACTGGCGTGCTGCTTTTGACTTCGACGGGCTCTAAAGCGGAATCGTCTTCCCTTCCCAATTCAACGCTCGTGTTATTTTCCGGGTCGAACATCTTTTCAATCTGGTCAGCAATGGAATCGAATCGATTAATAATAATACCCGCCAGCACTGTACATCGCGGGTATCCCATCATGGATTGTCGTAGAGATATAATATATACTCACTATCGATTCGTTTAAATGAAGAGTGTTATTGGACGATTCAACTGCTGGTGGGTCGTCGGTAGGAACATCGTCCAGTCCGTAGATAAACGACTTTGACGCACAACCATCGAACAAGAACTTTTTGTATTTCGAATCCCTGCTCTCGGAAAGCGAGGTGACTATGCACGATATATTTTTCATATCGGGCGTGAGCGATCCGAAATGTTCAAAGGGATCCTCTGGAAGTTGCTGCTGCATCGTGGGCCAGGAAGAGCAGAGAACGACTGATGCTCTGATGCCGAGCGCTAGCCTACCAAATAGACCCCTTCAAAGGGGCGTGTCCCGCAACAAAAAGCAGACGCAGAGAGCAGCACCCGCAGCAAATACAGTCGCGCGCCAATACAGTAGCTGGCAAGTCGCACAACGAGCGAGATGGAGGAATGGTCGTCGCTTACCGAGCCACTCGTAGAATATCTTTTGAACCATCACCTGCCGGAATTCACCGAAATTGTCAAGGCCCCCGACACACATGCCCACTATTCTGTTGTCGTCCAGTAAGTGTTATTGTTAACTGTTCTTTGTTTCAACGTCAACATTACTTTCTTCACCATGCTGTTATATAGTGATTTCCTTTTTGTGCTTTGCGCTTCTCAGTTTTGTCCATCTGTTGGAAGTGTTGCCGAAATGCTGCCAACACATTGTCGTCAACTCGTCCAAGTTTCTGCCCCTATTTGACGGAGCGTGTGTCGAAACGGCCAGTAGAATCGTCTTGTACTCGGAAGACGAGCCGAGCTGGAGTTTCAAGCAGAATATACATTTCCGCATCGAGGGTTTCCCGCCAACATCGAACCAGCTTCATCGTTTAAAGTCCAATTTTCCTCGCGTCAAAGACATTGGTCGCTTCACCTGCATCCAAGGCACCGTCACCAAAATAACCATTCACAAAGTGTACGACTATCGCAAAGAGTTTGAATGCAAACGCTGCGGACACGTGACTGTCGTCGAACCAGACTACAAACAACACTATCTTTTGATTCCTCCGTCGGGCCAATGTGACAATCCCGACAAACCGTGCAACTCTAAGTTTTATCAGCCAGTCAAGGGCTCGGTCGACCTGTATCGAAGAGACTACCAGGAATTCAAATTGCAAGAGCCGCTAAACAAACTGGCGACAGGAGCCATGCCGTCGCACATCTGGGTCACGCTCGAAGATGACTTGGTGGAATGCACAAAGCCGGGAGACGAAGTCACTGTCAGGTAGCCTATAATACAAGTTACATCGTTAATATAATAGACTCATTATTTTCAATCGTTTTATCGAAAAGTGGCATAGTGGAATGCCGCTGGAATCCACTGGTGAAAGGAGAGCGCACCATACTGGAACTGGCGTTGAAATGCAACCATTTGCGAGTTCTCAATGGGGCATCAAATGACGACAATGCACAGAGGAACGCTGTGATGATGGAGAAATTTCAAAACTTTTGGGACGAACATGCACACAATCCACTCAGAGGACGGAATATCATCATTTCCTCCTTTTGTCCTCAGGTTTGTTTCGATATGCTCATCAGAATACTCGATTATATGAAACTGGTGGTATTAGCTAGAGGGATAGTATTACAATGTAGGCTAGCCTATATACTTGTTATATCAGGGTAGAAGAAACTCGACTCGATGCTGTCGCAATTGTTATCTTGCCCCTTTTACAATGTACATATTAATTCACTTGCTTTCCTTCACAGTAATAAGCTGACATAGTAAAAAAATAACCATCACGAGAAGGGGTAGCTGGCTATTTCAATGTATAAACCCTTACGGATAGGCCTTCGGTCTGAGGAGTAGAATCGTCAATCGAGCTAAATGTTTTTACTATTAGGATTGGTTTCGATAGGGACCATAGAGGCAGTTTAAATATTATTATGACAATACCCATCCGTCACTTTTGGCATTTTACGGGTTACATATATATTTTTTCCTAGGCTGCCGATTGTAAAATGTTTGAAACGCGTTCGAATTTTTTACCTAATTTCAAGGGTATAACTATATTAGATTAAATATCAGACTGCCCAAGTGCCCCCATCTAAGCACATTTTTTTTCTGCGCTTGATGATATGTATATGCGCTGGAAATAAGTTCCCCTCCCCCCAAAAATGGCATTGTTGCCTACCGGTACTGGTTCATGGTACTGTTTCCCATTGAATTCCCCTTAACCACTTGAACCCGAAATTAGTAGGTAAAATTAATGAAATGCAAATATGTCATTTACAGCTAGGATTAGAGATTAGCTGCTCATCAGACTTAAATGAGATGTCAACTTTTTCGTTATACTCTTTTCCCCTTACGTAAAGGAATAACCAATTGAAGATAAAAGGTATAGTGTTTGGTAACGGGGGGGAGCTTGAGACATTTGAAGCATGATAGCGATTTCAGATTTTGTACCCCACCCACCGTTTAGAATTCTATAGACTCGAAACATTTCGCGTTTTCGGAGAAAATCGCTGATTTTCTGGGAAAGAATAGCCTCGGGCGTAGGCCAAAACCCCAGACGCAAAGGAGGAATAAAGTTCTACGCGAGTCCTGTACGGGCTGGTGCAGTGGTGCTGCTGTCTTCCATTGCATTAAAGACCGCTAGGCCTTCGGCTGAGGACTACGTCCTCAGACCTCAGGGATTAATATACGTTTGGCAATTCAAACTTCTCGTTTCGGTTTACATAACAATTCACAAGGATTGCTACATTGAACTGTGTATAGCCCATCTTATAACATCAATTTTGAAAAGAAAACTGGACATTTTACGTCTCAATGCTCAAACATTGCTTCTCAGGATGATGAAATCGTTTTCTTTATTAATGTTAACATTATCTTGACGATTTCACTCATCATTTGGCGTTGGTGTCAGGGGCCCCGGCCGTGTTTCGGCCGGGGAGACACCAATGGAGGTTTACCTGATGATCTTTCCTTACCTTCACTCACCATCGTAGGCAGAGAGTAGAATCGAACAGTCCCGATGCGCTTTGGCCAGGGCGCGAAAGGACGAGGCGTTAGCCGAGTCCTCGCCCGACGGCCAAACGCGCAACGGTAACATGCTCGTGTCTTTTGTACGTTTTTGGCGTCACTCGCTTCGATTGAAGACTCAAGATTGATTGAAGACTCAAACCGATTCGAAGCGCTTTTCGAGTTATTTTCTCGCTTTTACTCTTTTTTCCTTAATCAGCTATTTTCAGGAATACTTCACACTCGTCTAATATATTTCTCTCTTTAATTAGTTGTATGGCCTCTTTAATATAAAATTGGCGACATCCATTGTGCTCGCTGGGGGTGTTGTACGACAGGACAAAACTGGTACACGCGTTCGTGGACAGTCCCATCTTCTCCTAATTGGAGATTGTGGTAAGAAATGTTGCCGGCCGCATGATTGACGGGCTGGCAAACAATTCTCTATGTTTAGCCCAGCATTATATTCCAATCCATTAAAAAAAAGCATTCTATTCTACCTATTACACAGGCTCGGGTAAATCACAAATGTTGAAATATATTTCAAAAGTAAGTAGACGAGCAATATTTATCACTGGAACTGGCTCGACGAGTGCGGGAATGACAGTTTCAGCCATCAGGGTAAGTAATTTATTTCTACTGTGAAAGCATCTCTTCTTAGGAGGGATGGAATGGACAAATAAATATTGCGCAATATTACCATACTCCAGGAAATGTAGGATGTGTTTGTGTGTTCATTTTATTCAGGAAAATGGTCAATGGTCGTTGGAAGCCGGGGCGCTTGTATTGGCCGACGGCGGAGTCTGTTGCATCGACAATTTTCATTCTATTGCTGATAAAGATCGCGACTCTTTGCACGAAGTTCTCGAACAGCAACTCGTGAGCGTGGCAAAGGTGATTACAAATTCATTTATTCGGCCGTACCGTTCTAAATATCTTACTGAATTGTAAATTTCTTGGTATCAAGGCTGGAATGACTTGCAAAATTAATACGAGGTGTTCGGTAGTTGCTGCCACGAATGCCAAGGGAGGATTTTACGACCCCCGTTTTCCCGTCACCGACAATTGTGACATTGCTTCACCCCTACTATCAAGATTTGACATTGTTCTCGTCCTTCACGATATCAAAGATGAAGATTGGGATTTCCATTTTGCCGATAAAATGCTAAACGCGGATGACAATGCTGTCGAAGAAAACGAGCTAGGAGCTGGTTTGATGCCCAGCGAAGTTCCTCGTTGGTCGTTTGAAGATCTCAGCATATATCTAACTCTAGTAAAAGATTTCCAGCCGACGCTTACGCGTGGGGCGAAAAAAATACTTTCCGAATACTACTTGATGCAAAGGCAGGCAGATGAAAACCACGACGGAAGAACCACCGTCAGACTGTTTGAGAGCTTAATCAGGTGAGTGGGGGGACGGTGGATAATTGCCGATGACCATCAATAATGAAGGGGAAGATCTAATATTTGTCTATATATTGTAGATTGTCGCAAGGTCACGCAAAGCTCATGTTTCGGGACAAAGTCACAGTGATGGATGCCATTGTCGTCGTGGACCTTGTGGACAGTTCCATAACGTTTGGAGTACACAGTGAGAATAACATTCGTTCCATGCCCCCCGCCAACGAAATGGAAAACTACGAAACTACCGGTATTTGTATTTGTTTGTCTTTTTCGTTGCTATTTCGTTGAACGCAATCAAATTGGTCTGTTTTTTTTTAAATAAAGCTCAAAAAATCCTCGATAAACTTGGCATTTCCGACTCGGATGGAACCTTGGACGACTCGCTCATCTTTGAAGAAATGGATGATTAACTCGGGCTCAATACAATCAATCGGAAATTGTCGATCATGCTGTACTAATACATCATGTTTTAATACATGGAAATAAAATGTTTCACGAAATCGAAATTGACTAGTTAGCCTACTTTATTCGTCACTTGGAGAGGAAATGGCTGCTGGGAAAATGATTGGGAAATCTTTGTTTCAACCTCCGCCCCTTTTTGGTGGGGGTATGGCGTGGTTGTGGTGAATGTAGAAGTCTACCTCACTCTGCTTTCGACTATAGGACTCATTGATGCTCCGTGCTCGCAATAGGATAGTCATCGAAAATGAGCGATCGCCGTTCCCGTAATTGTTTCGGTACTTTGAATTATTTTAAAAAGGTTTTGAATCTCTGGGCTAAAATCGGAATAACTCTTTTATTTTGCAGAACAATTTCTGGACTGTTTCTTTTGTAAAGTGTTTCCAGATTTTGATGACATTGAAAACGATGCGGAAAATGTTGCTGTTTCACCTTCCGGGAATCCACCAATTATTGGTAAGTGCTGATAGGCTATTTTTAAAAACGCACCCAATTTTTTGTGCCAATAGACTTTTGAATTTTCATAGTTTCCCGCCAATGTGTAGATGAAATGCAAGAGGAGCCAGAAGAGCGTATCTACGATAACGTCCCAGTTGTACCCGATGTATTGGAAGATTATTCCGAAGTCATGTCGGCATCTGCTGGACCTGATTTATTCAATGTCACGCCTTTGCCGAAGAAAAACGTCGTCTACGGCTCCAGCGAAGACTGTCCCACTTTCTGGAGCACAATTTCGGGGAACGTTTCGGACAGTGCGATCCATTCCGAAATACCGCAAAGAACGCGCGCTGTTGGCATCAGCGGCTATGGTAGCCGTGGACGTAATTCTTACTACTCGTCGGCTGGTAATCGTGACTGGAATGTTGTGCAAAGTCAATTGATTCACGTTACAAGGAATGAGTCGATGACGCGTGCAACCATTGAATCTCCTCTTTGTTTGACGAACGACATGTTCAAAGAGGCTACAAGCGTTCCTGCCACAATCCAACATTCCAAATCCCTAGTGTTGCCACCAAATGAACGCTAGGAAATTATGATTTTCAATTCATACAACGTACCGTTTATTGTACTGGGAAAAATAAATAAACTTTTAAATCGAGTCATTTTTTTCGTTTGAATCTTGTCGTCGTTATATTCACTTCAGTTAGGGGCGTATTTAGAGTCTAGTGAAACCGTGTGGAGGGCGTCGATTCAGTACTTGTTCAACAGTCGCCACGAGAACAAGGGTCCCTGTGCTTAAAGTAAAGATTTGCACCAATGTCACCATTGATTCATTCCCTCATTGCTGGTAAGTGTTCACCTCCTCGACACACTTTTATCTTTCACGCGTTTAGGCAGGATCCTTGAAATAATCAAGTTTAATTACTGATGAGCACTTGACATTCGATATAGATACGCTGAACGCATCTGTCGATAATCTAGTGGCACCGGAAAACGTGGAACTGATCCCCAACGACACAGACAACGAATCATTGGAGATGGATTCTTCCAACGACAATCGCCATTCCTTTTTCAGAGGTAATAACCAATCGAACCGAGTAGAAAGACGCGCGAGAAGAATCCACCAATGCCTTAATGGGAGTGACTTATCGTAATTGCCAATTTTCATAGGTGAGCCGGATGGATCAGAATCTAGTTGGGATCTGGATATTCCAGGTGGAATCAACAACACCCCGGCAACCCGAACTCCCACAATCAGTTCTCCGCTGGCCAACCACGAATGCTTCGAGACTCAATTGCAGACAGTTGAGTTAATTGACGATAAACTTCGCAAAGCCGAGTCGCTCATGGAAAAGCGTTTGAAAAGGCAAGAAGTCGAACTGATGGTCATTGACAGGCAGATGAAGCAACTGAAAGAAGACGAAGAATCCCTCGAACACTTGAAATCATCTTTGTTGGCTATCACCTAGCTCATTTTTTACCTTTCAATCTTTAATTGAATTCCGTGTTTGTTTTGGATTTGACGAAAGACGAGTCGAAACGAGACAAATAAACGAATTTTGAAAGGAAATTTCCTCTGAAAACGTGTTTCTTTATTTTGCAAGCATAATAGACAGTCATCATATATACTTGTTACACAAAAACACTATTATTTTTGGTGAAAACCGAGTGCTGCGTTCTCTTCAGTTTTCTTTTCCCTCTCCACAACCTCTTTAAGGACCGATACGATTTTGTGAACAGCGGTGCCATGCGGCAAGCCTCCGACAGCAGGCCGAAGAATGTGGACATTTCTGTCTTTTGCAGGAAAAATTATCCAATCGTTTGCCACGTTGGCGTCGGTAAAATAATGGTACAATGCGGGATGGTTCGCGGCGCTCTTGATCAAAAAGAATCGCAAATTACCAAGAACCGGAAATTTCAATACAAAATTTTCCAACACCTTTCTCGCTGCTTGGGATCTCGAAATCTCCGGGTCGGGGACATAGACAAAATATTTTGACTTTTTTCCCACGTAAGGGCATTTTGCATACAGATTACCGGTGGCAAATCGGATACTGTTCGCAAGCGAGTTGGCAAACAAAGTCATAGTTGACCAGTCCATTGCTTGTTGACTCGGCTTAGCCGCGGCAAATGGATTCCTTGCCACAGGCTCGTGCGTCTCGTGGACGATTTCTATTTCGCTCGTCCCGTCTTTTTGATTCGACTCGTCGGAAGTGGTCGACAAGGCTAAAGTTTCAACAGTCGATGAAGAAGCAACAGGTGTCGTAAATGAAGATCCTTCACCCGAATATTCTGCCGATGAGTCGTTTGATGCAATTTTCGACGAGTTTCCGAGATACGATTTCTGCCAAACCTGTTGCAATCGTTGGGTTGCACCCAGTGTCGCGTTCGTAGATTTGCAAGTTCCACCAACAGCTGGACGCACTGTAGGGTATGGCGTCGAAGTGTGGGGCGTCTTGAATTTCAAAGGATTCAGTTTCCACTTGGATTTCGTTTCCTCTGCTACGGCAATCTTCTTTGGTTCGTCCTTTCCGCTTTTGTCGACGCTGTCCTTGTTGAGCGTAGTAGATGATTTGATGGGGCTGCATTTTTCACTGCTGATGCTTGTCTTCTGTTTCGTAATGACGGGCGGAAAACTTTTGAAACTCAATTCTAATCGATTTTTGTCGACATGTGCGGACGTTTGCCTTTGCAGAAGATTCTTTTTCTGGTGGGATATACCGATCGTTTTCTTCTTTTTCTTGTGAGCAGCCAATTTGCTATCCGAAAGCCCTTTTTGGTAATCGGCGTCAATGTCCTTGTGTCGCAACCCGCCCAACCAAAAGGTGAGAACCTCGTTGAGTTCTTTTGAACTTTTATCCTTTTTTGGCGCCGTGCCGTTCATCTCATTGGTATGAGCTTCCCGAGGGGTTCTACACGGAACTGCGAGCGAAAAAACAACTTCTCCAGTCAGCGATTCTAGCCCATGCCAATCGGCTAAAACGGTTCCAAAGTAGGCATAAGGGTCGATTTGTATTTTCGCTTGGGCGAGGTCCGAGTACTGGAAATTCGGATCCATTTCCATTTCCTCTTCCACGTAGTAGCGCGTCTCGATTTCATCATTTTTTCTTGTCGACAAACAGAGCGTGAATGTTTGCAAATGTTCCTTGCCTGCATACGGTGGTGGACGTGGCATCTGACGCCAAAATGTATTATAGCGCGACACGTATTCGACAATGCTTGATACCGACGATTCGTTATTCGAGGCTCCCGCAACAGAAAGGTTCGATACCACGGTCAACTCGGAGCCGGCAGTTTCGTCACAAACAGTTTTCCCTTCATCGAAGATCAGTGAATGATTACGAATTGTGCTGCTGCTGCTGTTGTTGTTATTATAGCCGCTGCTGCTTTTAGTCGGTGGTGAAACTTCGAGAGAAGAATTGTCACTCGAATCGGCATAAATTCTTCTACGAATGAGACCCATCACGTGACAATGTTTCTCCGTTCGATGGAGAAGGTATCTGTGGGCCGGCACTGTAAACCTGGAATTGGAAGAAGAAAACATTGAGACTGATGGTTACAATCGGCCGATACATGGATGCGTATTCGAGATCAACTTACATTTTCCTTGACGTTTGCTGAGCAGAAAGAGAAATGGAGCTCTTAGGTGTCGTAGAGCAGCTGTTGACTCTGTGACGGAAGAACAACAAGTGAGCTAGTGCACAGGCCAACCGTCTCCTTAAATAGCCTACTCTTGCTACGAGACTCGCTATTCAAGCTCCTCCCATCGTCGAATAGGTATACAATATAGCGAATTGACAATGTGATGTGTGACTTGACTGACTGACTGAATATATATACATGATTTTTTGATTGTTTATTCAATTTCATCACCATGGCTACACTTTTACTATCGTATATGGGTTATATTTTCATTTTGGGGCGAATAATGAAAACCTTGCATCCGTCCAAGTATTGCAATTGCAATTGCCAAGTGTGAACGCTAACGTCGATGACTGATGCGGGTTGCTGTCGAATTTTCTTCTCGTAAATAATGCGATAGTGCCAGTGGTCGGAAAGCGTTGGATGATGGAATACGTATTCCGAAACGTGTGGGAAAACGGCACGAGTCTGCCGTCGCGGACATCCACTCGTGTAACTAAAAATGAACTCGATTCCATCCGTCTGTTGAATTTTGATGTAATTCAGCCAAAAGTCGATCCCGTCGATGCTCGTCTTGATTTTTGAAACGGTTTCTAGCTTATGCAGAATCGGGCGCTCCACGGGTAAGTTTCCACTATAATCTGCCATACTGAATCCTATTTGAAAAATGAAAATTAAATAACTTGTGCGGATTCGTCCCTGTCTCTTACTCTGGCCTACCTGGCTTAAGCAACAATGCGTTGATACGAAAAATTGAAACGCCGGTTTCTGCTAATATCGGAGCTCCTCTGTCCTCTCCATCAGCCATAGCTCAAGATTCATCACTGATTAGCTCAAGATGATGAACAATAGTTTAAATGTTTCGCTCCTATAAAAGAACTCTGTTATATAGCACCTTTTTTTTCTCGACAACCGTCGCTTTGGCCTTTGTAAAAGAAAATGAACATCCCATATCTACATATTGTTGCCATCCAATTCTTCACGACGTATACATACTTTTAAATAAATGAAATGTTCCAATGGATTCCCAGCAGTTTCTCTTAAATTCACGTATATTTCAAATTGTGTATTTATTCGAGTTTGATTAAATACAACATTGTTCCTCCTTTTTCAATGGATTTGAAAACCCAAGAAGGATTGAATAGCGCTTCGCTGAATTCAAACACAGTGGGTGACTTGAGCTCCGAATCGCTTCGAAATACATCAAAGCACCACACGCGTCTGTCTGTTGGGTGACTCAATTGAAATACCGGTATTTCGTCAGCACTACGTGGTCTCCTCTCCGAGTCGAGTTTCATGAAAACCTCTACGCCGTCCGTTTGTTTCAGCATGATGTAGTTTAACATGAAGAAACTCTTTTCCATTTCAACGATAACCTTTCTTTCATTTCGTATTATTTGGACGAAATTCTGTTGCAGCAATAGTTCCCCCTTCATGTTGCGCTCAAAGCAAAATCCGCCATTTCCTGAATGCCAAAAATTTCATTAAATCTATAATGCTGATATTAATCTTATATAGTCTGCAATATTACCCGCTTTGATTATCGACACGACATCTGTAGTATTGGCACTTTTCGTTGCTGATGAAGCCAAACTCGGTTTCCACGTATAGTTCCAGCAAGTATTAGGACCTTTAATTTCAGCCACGTGATCTTTCTTATCCGTGCTCAATAGCATGGGCTCGTCATCACCTGATGGTACGCCAACAGCAGTCCCTGGGTCCTGGCCATCATTCATGCTGGCTGTTTATACACTACTTTTTGGCGGTAAAGAAATGAAGTTTAAATAATCTCGGAGGTCCACACTATATTTTGACGTCTACCAAGTACCGCTCTAGAACTTGGACTGAGTACCCTTGGAGTTTCGGGTCTCCTTTTGTAGCCTACGTCTAAGAACATGAACAATAATGGGGATATGAAAGATAACGAGTGTAAATATACGAGACGAGTTTTTAGAGTTTCTTTCAATGTTGTTTATTTTGATTCTGTTCTCGACACATGTGGTGGACGTGGAAGATACAGAGTAATATAAATTTCAACATTTTCAATCGTCTCTGTAGTTTGAGAAACGGGGAAACCCAGAATCGGCAAGTTTCTTTTTCTTTGGAAGATTTTCTTCTTGGCTCGACGAATTTCCATCCTGTTGATTTTGCGACGATTTGTAGCTGTATCTGCGAGAGGCATCACTGCAATCCGCTTTTCTAGTATACATTCTCTCGGCTTCGTAATTATTTCTCGACGGAGAGGACAACTCGGTCTCCGGAGATCTTTGGCGCCTCTTGCTGGCGGTCGTCTTGCCTCGTATTTTCTCCTCGTACTCTTTCTCGAACTCGTAGGAAGATGCGATTTGGTTAGCCGTTGTTTTGCTCACCGCTCCGGCGCCCGTGAAGCGCCGATCTCTACCGTCCATCGTCCTGTAGCCGCTGCTGCCGCTGGTACTCGTTCGATCTTGATGGTACCTTGTCATCGACGTTTGGGCCGGATCCCTTTGCATTGGAAATTCCGTCTTGCCGCTTACATCGGGACGGCTACGATAGTGACGAAGATTCTTATCGGCTCCTTCCTCCGTTTCTTCATCGACATCTACATCAATCAGACATGTCGCGCTCTTCCTAATACCTTTCCTGATGTCTACCATATTCCGTTCTTCCAGGACCTTGACCAATATGTCGGTCACTTTCTTTTCCAACTCGATTTCCTTCACATCGTCGTTTTCAGTAGTTGGGCTAGCACCGTCTCCGTCTTCACCGGTAGTAGCATCAGCAGGGTCTTTCTTCTCCTGTTTACAAATCGGCTTGGGTGGAACCAGATCGAGCCAGTTGCCCAAGTTCATTTCGGAATCGGGGTCAAAATGGGCTTGAATAACCATACACAGATCAATTTTCCCATCTTTTAACTTCTCCATGTCCGTTCCCGATTTGATGCGCATAAGCGTGACCGACTCTTCTCGACCCAGCGTACCACAAGGACTGTCTATACGCACGTCACACCACGAAAGCCATTTCGAGCATTCGCTCTCTCGCAGAATGATTGGAATGGACGGATGATAGTGAATCAATGGCGTATCTTTGGTCAGCTTTTTCGTGATGCAGTAGTGCGGCAGGGGCTTATCGTTTATCGGAAGGACTCGCTGGTATGGTGTGGGACGAAAACGAAGCGACTCTGCGTCCCATTTAGGCAAAAGAATAAAGTCCGTCAGGAAATAATCTCCTCCAATGGTGCACACGTTGCGGGGATCGATGATCATCCTGAAAGGAAAATTTTCAATTAATATATATATATGTAATAGTAAGTTAATACATTGAAATGCGTCAATGCGTGGGCAAATTTAAATGTATAAAAGAGACTTGCATAGTTTTCTGGCCGACACTTGGACGCGAATAGCTTAGCTCTTGACTTGGCGACGGCTCAATCAAGAATGGACTGGTATACGGGTCTATATAGTTTCTGTCGACTGTCTGCTATGGTCGTGGAGGAAGAAATGAGGGGGTTGGAGGAGGGGCCAGCACTACATCCCCCAAAACGGTGGCGTCTCCATCAACAGCAAAGATGGATACATTGAAATGACAATAAGTTAGAGTAGTAAAAACAAGGGGCAATGTCAATGTTTGTGTATTTTTAATTATCGGGTTCAATTAAAAAATACAAAAGGCATTGAGACGGTCTCTAAATGTGCTCAACGGGTACCGATGGGGATGAGAACAAAAAATCGCGTGTTATCGGCCGTTATGTCGGTACAGTGCCAACAAAGACCTCGTGGCAGCTCGATATCATTGCTCGGCGTGTAGCGCCATTTTCCGTCCAGCACGACCGATACGTTGTCTTTTTCATTCTCGTAAATCCAATGATCCTTCTCCGAGACGGGATGAGTGCAATGCGTCGGGTTGTCGAAAGAAAGCATTGACAATTTGAAGCAGACGTAACGATTTCTTCGGCAGAGTCGCAGGAAATTGACCACCACGTCCTTTCCATTAATTTTTCCGAAAATCCATTGTTCGTAGGTCAAAGGAGAAATCATGCGACGCCAAGATGTGATGAACGTCGAACCGTAGTCTCTGTCATTGCCAACCATTTGCCATTTCCAGTTCTAGGTGCACATAATAAGCGAATGTGGGAAATGAGCTCGTGTTTTCGCCGACTCGACGGTTTTTAAAATCATCACAGCCGAATGGGAAATATATAAGGCAACATACCTCTGGTTCTATCGTTTTCAACTGTTGTGTAGTCTCCACTTTATGCCTTTTTTCCTTGGCCTCTTTTACGTTGATCGACAGCATTTCCAGCCGCTCGACGAGCTCGGCCAAATCACTTCGTTGTCCGTCGTCGTCGGCACTATTGAGAAAGAATGCCTTTTCCAATTCTACTTCTTTTTGAGCCATTTCGTCAAAGATTGTATATACAGCAACACGTGATGTGTTTGCGACCTTTGAATATACACAAAACGAGAACCAATTTCTTTTGTCGACTGGCTTCGACAACGCTCAACGTCAGACTGAGTAGGCATACCGAAAAAGAAATCACTCGTCATTGGCTTTTGCAGCAGAGTCTCTAATATCAAGTACATGTGCAACCCCAAAAAAAAGTCAAAAATAAAACCAAGACATTTGCGGATTCGATCGGAAACAAGTTTATTGACTCGTCTTATTTTTTGGGTGGAGATTGTATAGATTACCATCAAGGATCTTCTGCATTGCGAGGTGACAATAAAAATAATTCTGTGCAATCGGAAAGAGAACCGTGCATCTTCCACTCCAAGTGGTCCGGTATGAAAATGTCTTCGTGAGGCTCGTACAAGAAATGAATACCGTTCACGGTGACGGTTCGTATCTTTTGATTGGTGTATGCGTCACATTGTAAAAACTCATCTTCAGTTCCAAAATGAACGAGTTTCCCAAAAGTCGAAATGGGTATCTCCATGCCAGCCCGACCACCGTTATCAATGCGAATATAGTTCATGATGTAACGGATTCCCCGGATTTCCTGGGTGATCCAAGCTTCGTAGTTGGGATCACGGTAGTCGTCGATGTGAAGGGGAAAATGGACTGCTTCAAATTGAGTCATCGCCTCAGCCCGAAGTGCAGCGTTCCAACTGATTAAATCTTCGGTCTGGAAAACATCTTGTTCGGAAAAGCTGAAACGTGGCGGGTTCGGTGTGTTTCCGTAAAAACGATACATTTCGTACGAACTGGATTGGCTGTTTTCCCATGAATTTATCGTCTCTGTCGACTCGTTGGCCGGTGAAGTAGAGACGTCCGTTCCGATTTCCGCATCGGGGAAGCCACTATCGTTTTCCGTTACGTGACCGTTCTGTCCCTGGGAAGCTTCGTCCATGAGAATGTCGTTTTCTTCATTATTGGGGACAACAGGGTCGACACTGCTATTGGCCATAGATTCGTTCATATCCGAGTCCGAACTGTCGTGTTCGGTTTCATCCAATTGCCAACTGTTTTTTACCCATACATGAATTTAAGGTCCATTAATTGGAATAAATTAAAACGAAACACTGCTGGCTAAAACTCACCAAAGTGGCAGAGCTGCCTTGCGATTTTCCATATCGTGATGCTGTGCCACAGTCCAACTGAACACGTCTTGTCGTGGCAACTTGTAAGCTTCGAATGGAGAGCAGCGGGGGCAAAGCTTCTCCTTATATAGGGGACGCGACGACCCAGCAACATTTCTCCCTCATGCTCCAAGGTGCCCGTCACTCTTGTATAGATCAAGAAATAAAGTTCCCGATGAAATAGTATATATCATAGCCAGCAACCGTGTAAAAGGAATTCGATTCAAGAGGAAATTTTCAAAGGATGGTCACATTCCCAAAATTATTCTTTTATTTGGGTACAACATGTACAATTTGCGCAAGCTGTAGAAAGAATAAACGTGACGTTTGAAGGTGATGTTCAATCATATCTCAATTCTCGACCGAAAACGATTTTCAGAATCCCCTCGTTTTCCAAGTGTTTGGCGCAGAAAGGGCACTTTCCAATGTATCCCGACTCTCCATCTGGAATCGGCACATTGCTCCAGTATCTATATAAATTGGGCCAGAGAGAAACAAATTGAATTGAAAAAGCCGAATAAATTGTGAACAATGTCAATACTTGGCCGTGTTCTCCGACGTCATGTGTCCGCACGGGATGAAAGCGTAAGAAGGTAGTTCGCAATCAACCCAAAATGCAGATTCCATCCCCATGACGAGCTCTACCAGCCGACTGTTGGTCTGATCGCAAAACGGGCAATTAGGTCCCTCTCTAGACGAGGGTGATTTCCAACAGTGCAGGCTCTGCAACTGGCCACAGCATAAGCAAACGTGCGGCAGCATCTTATCGGCTTCAGTCCTCCAGGCATTCCGTCTCGTTTGAAAAATAATAGTTGCCAATCGGACGGGGCACTCGAAGGCTCTTTCGTTGAGCTCGTTAATCATGCGTTTGAACGTACCGACATTCTATATATAGATACAATGATGCCAATTTGTGCTCTAAAAATATTCCATTTGATATATATCTTTTACCGGACCGACGGCGATTCCTTCCTTTGTCCGCCACAGTAGAGTCGCTCCGCACAAGTCAATCATGCTTCCGTCTTTGAGAATATTATTGGTGTCGAAATCGCTAGTCTGTCGAGAAGAAAATCAACAATTATTGATGGGTCGGTTGTTATTCATACATGTATAATAAAGTCATCTCTAGAAGAAAGAGTCGCGTCACCAATTCTGTGCGAATCTCGCTTTTGCGGTCTCTTGTACTTGTCATGTAATACAAGTTTCCCAACACGGAAACCTCCCGCCAAATCGGTACATTGTTGGCCGCGTCACGAAAACTCGTAAATGTTTCCAGGGGAGTGAGAAGCTGGATTCCATTTTTGGTGAACCCGTCCGTCATTTCGTTAGCCGTGGTGTACCAATAGTTGGCGCTCTTTAATCAAGGAAATTTCAAAATATATAGTTTGTACTCTGCTGTGAATGAAACTCGCTGCTGGGCTTACACCAATGTTCAGGATTCCATGCTGATCAAAGGCTCCAGCATACACGCGCCCCTCGTCCGATTTCCCATCAACAAGGATGCGACTCGCAAATCTACTGACTGTGTTGACCGCCGTGATGGGAGGATTGTGGACTGGCACGTCATCCGCCACGATCAGTCCGTCTTCTAACGCCGCAGAATCGCATATTGTCACCGTGTCGTCATTGCTGTTCCAGTCCGTGGCCCTTTTCCCGTTCACGACGCAATCAATTGTCTCACTCGTCGAGCGGCCAATCTAGAATCATCATCATCTGACTTTAGTACGACGATGAGGCATCGAACATGTAGATATGCAAATAGCAATACCTGAAACATTTTACACTTGGGATCGCGTTTGAACGCGAGTTGAAACACGTTCTCTCTCACCAAAGCCAAATAGTAATCGTGCTCATTTAGTGTAACGCTCTAAATATAACGAATCGAGTTGGGCAATTTATTCAAAATACAGTCGATTAAAAAAAAAACCTTTAATACCAAACCACTGTCGACGTCACTTTCCAGTATGGGTGCCGTTTGGCTTTCGGTAACGGCACTCATTGCGTATTTCGAGTTTTGTCTGCCTTCGTTACCATCGGGAAGCCAACCATTCGTCCTAATTTTTAAATTTTGGCATAGAGTAATAGATTATTCAGAAAATATAGAGTTGCCGGGAAACACGCTATCGAGACGAGCCCGTACATACCCGTGGACGACAAGATAATTGGCGATGCAATGATGGTCTGCCGTCGCATCTGACGAGTCGGTTTCCCAAACTTGACAGCAGTTTCCGTGATTGGTAATTCTGCAAATACAGTGTCGTTATTGGTGAGAAACCGAAGGAGAAAACCTTGTAAATTAGAGAGTAATTAAGATTGGAGAGAGAATAAAGAAAGGCCTCACCCCATATTTGATGGTTCCAAGCTTCGTGCCATTGTCTTACGCAAAATCTAAAATATTATTATATCTCCCAGATTCTGCCAATGAACTAAAAGACGTACGTAGGCATGTCGATCTTTATATACCCGTCCAAAAGTCTCCCTTCCTTCTTTCTTGCGGTGTCCTTCCCCGTACCACTACGTCGCGGTTGCGTTCGCCATCGTCTGGTAGTCGCTGTAGCCGCGGCTCGTATAGACATCGTCATTTGTCGTCTCGTCGTTGTCGTCGGTAGACACTCGATTCCAAGCTCGTCAACAATAACCTAGCGTGCCAAATCCTCTCTCCTTGGGGCAATCATCACTCGTATCAACGGTATAAAAGGTACGTTTATTATTTTCAAGTCCGTCTAACGTGTTTAACCCGACGGCAACTTATATTTGGATCTAATTCGTTTGTTTTTTTCCCGGCATCCGTAGCAAATTATAGAGAGATAATGGCGAGCCATCAGAGTGAACAAGAAGTGAATCACGTTTCCTATTTATTGGATAGGGTGCATTCACGGCATATTGTCCTGACGAATGAAGTGCCCCTATTTCTCGCCTCGCACACGTCACTCTATGGCGTACTGCAGTTTCCGATACTCACCAACGATGGCGAATTGAACCTAGCACTGCTCGAAAATTTTGTCTTGCAATCGTCGGCCCGACGTCCAGATGCCATCGAAAACTTTAATAAGCGGGCTGTACGAGTCAATCATGCTGCATTTGATCTGCAAATTGTGGCACAACAAGCGTCGCAATTCTCCGGGATCTTGACGGATGACCAGAAATCGTATTTTGACGCTTGCGACACGCTGGCTTCAAAAATGAGGAAAAATGTCCACCAACTCTTTCATGCCATGATGGTTCTTATCGAACAGCATTTTTGTTATTATAATGCCATCACCGACGAGTAGCCTACGAGTCGTCGAATCGAGTAGCGAAGCGAATTTTAATACAATGTTTGGACCTCGATATCTTTGACCTTTTTTTTTCGTCGGCAGCACACTATCCCCCTCTAGGGGGAATCCAAGCGGAGACCACAAATCACGGGCGCGGTCATCCATCCGATTTTAATGAAATTTGCAGGGTAGATTCAAATCGGCCACTTTAAGTAACCTGTAAAATTTAAGATTTTTTGAACCACCCGTTCACAAGATATCAATTTTCGAAATAATTTTTTTTTTCATTTTGCCGTTAGACAAAATTTAGGCCTTCAAATTTTAATTTTAATTTATTATCTGATTACTACAATGAACTTTTCTGATACTCGCACGAATAGTCAGATTTTGATTCTCTACCCGATACATGTATCAACATGTAATTTGAAAACAAAAATTAAGTTTAACTTTGATTTTATTTTTTTGATCCGAGTCCTAATATAAAATCCATAGCGTTTTTCTCCAAAACGCAATACTAAATTATTTAGTACCAATCAATAGCCTAAAAAAAAGAGCTATAATATGTGTAAAAACCAAGATGGTCTTTTTACCAGTACAGGTTACATAAATCGGCGAATATTGAGCTTTTTACATAGTTTTCATCCCATTTTGCCCACATTTTTCTCCCCCTAGCAACCCCTTCCCTTTCTTTGTCTTGGTTGCTAGGGGGAGAAAAATGTCGCCGAAACGGATGAAACTTTGGGAAAAACTCGAAATTTGCCGATTTATGTAGGCTATACGGGGAAGAAGACCTTCTTGGTTTTTATATATATTGTAGTTCTCTGTTTAAGCTATCGGTAGGTATTAAATAATATAGTATAGCGTTTTGGAGAAAAACGCAACGGGTTTTATAAGAGTACTCGGTTCAAAAAATTAAAATCGAAGTGAAACTTAATTTTTATTTTTAAATAACATGTCGACACATGTATCGGGTAGAGAATCAAAATCTGATTCTATTCGTATAATTTCCAGCAAAGTTCGTTTTAGCAATTAGATAATAACTGACAATCTAGATTTTACGGCCGATTATTTGTCTCGCGGCAAAATGAAAAAATATTATTTTCAAAAATTCAGATCTCGGGAACGGGGGGGGGGGTCGAAAAAATTTAATATTTTGCAGGGTACTTTATATGACTGATATGAATAAACCCTGCAAATTTCATTAAAATCGGACGGATGACCGCGCCCGCGATTTGTGGTCTCCGCTTGGATTCCCCCTCTAGACGTTCTTCAGTCGACTCAGTCTTCCTCAGACGTTTGGACGAGACAGTTGTCTTTGACTCTTGCTCTGCTAGTTTGTTTTTGGTTTTCATTCATAGAAGATGGCAAATATTTCATCGATTCGCACTGTCGACGAAATTTATGATTACTACTTGGAGCTGAGTCCGTACAAAAAGAAAAGAAATCAATCGGGTGCCTTGTCTGTGGAAGAACTTTTGTAAGTCGACTTTTAATCATTTGGGTTTGGCGAAAAACCCCATCGCGATTTCCTCTTTAAATCTAACCTTTAATACTTAGAGAATTGGCGGTGACCGAGGCTCAATCTGGAAAAGAGTTTTATTCTCAAGAAAACTACCATCAAGCTGCTAAATCTATGGCAAAAGCAATCGAGTTCACGCTACTCTCTCGTGATAGCGAAGCCGTTAAACGGATTGGTGCCTATTTCGAGATATCTACCATGTGCCAAATTCGTTTGAAGCTAGAAAAGGCGGCCCTGTTGGATGCCAGAATGTTGGTTTATTTGAACGAAAAGAACGTTTACGGCTGGATTTGTCTTGCATACTGTTATCACGCCATCGGTAACGTCACCTCTGCTCGCGGGATGGTCATTGCAGCTGACATGGCGAAACGATATACAGGGGAACTTGTAACATTGGTGAACAAAATTGTTACAAAAATCGACGGGAAATACTTCCATAGCGTGCGTTTAAAATGTGTTTTACAGCATCCGCAATTGAAAACGGTCCTATTAAAAACTTTAATTATTCTTTTCACAGGCGCAAAACCTCTGTCTTAAATTGCGGCCCTACACGCCACACTGTCCGCAAACACAGGCTTTGAATTCTGCTTCCGCCGAGATTGCCAGGGCGCTTTCTCAAGGGAAAAATCTCATTCCTTTTCTGCAAGTGCTGGAAACCAAATTGGCTGCCGTGGTAGAAGTCGTGTCTGTACTGGAGGTAAGTCAAAAACTATACATGTTGCCTACAAAAGGCCACAATTTTATTCTTGCTTTTCGCTTATCCAGAATGGCAATGCATACATTGAGGAAATGACGAAAGGCCTTCCGTTCAACATAACTGGTATCTAGATGGCTCTCCAATGTTTTATTCGTTTTATTAAATATCGAGAGTGACGCATCTTATTATTTCCAGATTCACCTGCCTCGCCGATCGTTGCCCTTGAAATTGAAGCGCCAAATGTAGCCCCGAATGCCGAAGCACCGTTGGAAACCACTAGGCCAACCAGACGGAGCTTACAAGATCGCCTGCGTCCATTTATGGCAGAATTTAGTTCCGATGACGATTTCACTGCTCCACAAATGTAGTCATCGTGATTCTAAGCCGAGCTCAATAGCTGTGTGGATTAAATACAATGTTTCCACTTTGATTAAATTGGTTTCTTCATTTTTCGCAAATTTTGGCAACAAGTTCAAGGCCAATAGTAATTAGTCTTGACTGATTGCGTTTCCCCAGCAGACCAAAGATTGCAAAAGCATTCGTTACCATACAACACTGCACTTTAAAAGCCCATCATCTATATCAAGTTGTAAGACCCACATATGTATATGAATGGATATTTTTCATGCCTTTATTGTTCGGTCCATGCTCAAACGTGGATGCAAACCTTCAATAAATATCGTCCAACATCCAACAACATACTTTTTAAAACCCCAATAAGAGTAAAATGTCCAGGCGTGAAGAAGAATAAAATTTAAAAGCTTAATTTACAAATCTCTTTCTTCCAGTCTCGGACACTGACCATTTAGCGTTGGGATTAGGGGCCCCATGCGTGTTTCGCATGGGTGAAATCCCAATGGAGGTTTACATTTCTATTTTTCCCTCCCCGCACTCACCATCGCAGGCAGAGAGTAGAATCGAAAATTTCCGGGGGCGCTTTGGCCAGGGCGCGAAAGGCCGAGGCGTGAGCCGAGGCGTCGCCCGACGGCCAAATGCGTCCACGGTAGCATGCTTAATTGTGTATAGTTCATATTATTTTTGTCTATCAACAACAATCCCTTAACTTGCAACCGACTGGTGTACAACGAATTTCTTACTTTCGCAGAAAACTGACCAAACCATTAAACTGGTATCGTTTCAACACGCTCGAAGGACAATTTTATATATATTTCCTTAAGAAACAAAATAGAAATACAGACTCGGCAATCAAAAAGGTTCACACTTGTAAAAGATTGCGTGTTCAAAGTATTCTTTCGGATCCATGATAACCTCGCCTTTGTCGTATGCTTCTTTCAAATCTTTGTCAAGTAGTACCCTTTCCGCCAAGAAGATAACGTGCGCTTTTTCAGCTACGGCGACAGGATTTGCCATACCTAAATTATTTGAATTGCTGTATGTCGTGCATGTTTTTAAATAAACTTTATTACGCGTTAACCTTTAATTGATAATTTCATCTTCTTTACTGCTGCTAGAATCTGCTCCTTCGTAGCAGTACAATTCAGGTGTAGGACTTCGTAAAACTTGAATCGCGATTTTCGCTGTTTCAAATACAAATAGTGTCGGCCTAATACATCCAAAGTCACTAGTGGTAAAAATAAGAATGTTTTCATTAAATGAATCAGAAAATGTTAGTCGAAACTTTAATAATACGAGTCTTACTTGGATTGTGATCGAGACGGTATGAATCTCGAAAGTCATGAACAGCTTCCTTGTACTTTCCAAGATGGCTGAAAATCCAGCCTCTGGTATTCAATAAGGTTACCTTGTTTTCTCCATGGCATAATTCCAGGGCACGATGGCCAAAGACTAGAGCTTCTTCAAACTGTTTGAGCTTAATAAATCAAAGATTTAATTGCTTATTAATAATCTTGTCGTTTCTTAATAAAAAATAACTCACCTCTGTCAATGAAACTGCAATATTGAAGTTGATTGCCCAAAGATGTTGTTTGTATTCGTCACCGTTTATTTTTTCCAAACAATGTAGGGCATTTTCGTTACATTTAATGGCTTCTTGATATCGACTTTCGTTGTAGAGATTAATGCCATCATTCCAGTATTCCATAAATTGCATTTTGATTTTATACTACAGAAAAATGAGAACACAATAGAGGTTTTTCGAACGTTAGCATATATTTGTAAATACGTACATCTTTATCAATCAGTATTTCCTCTTCTGCTACAGATTCAACAATTTCACCCTGACGACTTGGAATGTTCACTTTGCACTCAACTAATGCCGTTTCGTGCTCCATATGTAGGTTTACTTCCGTTGACTCATTTTGTTGGAACAACTTCTTTACTAGAATACTTAGCAGATCATTGTCTTTCGTTTCGGATGCGGATTTTTCTTTGCAATCCGAAGGGACGATAACATTCTGTTTACTATTCGATGGTATCGACGTTTTGTTCCATTCTACCGCTCTTTGAGAAACTAATTTATTTTCTTCCATGTTTCTCGATACTCTTGATTTTAAAATAAAAACAAAAAAGATATACTTTCAACAACTTTTATTAGTCAAGAGCCGAAGATTGGAAAGATAGTCAGTCAAATAATATAATTCAAAGTGTGATAATCAACGCAACGATTGGCAAACATGTCGAATTGGTTTAGGCTACTAGAAACAGCAAAATTTTACGTCAAATCAAGTCGGTCGACTGCGTTTACTAGCATTTGCATAAACGTGGAACCAACATCAAAATTCGACATCTAAAAACCAGTCAAATTCGTTACTGATTTCATTAACCAAGAGCCGAAGATTACTAAGCTAGTCAGAGGCGTTTAAGCCAATGACCGATGGGCGCTTAGAAAGCCAGCCAAATTGGTTAACTAGTGTCGTAAACGATGAACCAGTGAAAACTTACGTCAAATCAAGTCGGTCGACTGCGTTTACTAGCATTTGCATAAACGTGGAACCAACATCAAAATTCGACATCTAAAAACCAGTCAAATTCGTTACTGATTGCATTAACCAAGAGCCGAAGATTACTAAGCTAGTCAGAGGCGTTTAAGCCAATGACCGATGGGCGCTTAGAAAGCCAGCCAAATTGGTTAACTAGTGTCGTAAACGATGAACCAGCGAAAACTTACGTCAAATCAAGTCGGTCGACTTCGTTTACTAGCATTTGCATAAACGTGGAACCAACATCAAAATTCGACATCTAAGAAACCAGCCAAATTCGTTACTGATTGCGTCAACCAAGAGCCGAAAATTACTAAGCTAGTCAGAGGCGTTTAAGCCAATGACTGATGGGCGCTTAGAAAGCCAGCCAAATTGGTAAACTAAAGCCGTAAACGATGAACCAGCGAAAACTTACGTCAAATCAAGTCGGTCGACTTCGTTTACTAGCATTTGCATAAACGTGGAACCAACATCGAAATTCGACATCTAAAAAACCAGCCAAATTCGTTACTGATTGCGTCAACCAAGAGCCGAAAATTACTAAGCTAGTCAGAGGCGTTTAAGCCAATGACTGATGGGCGCTTAGAAAGCCAGCCAAATTGGTTAACTAGTGTCGTAAACGAAGAACCGATAAAAAATAAACTAGACTTGATCAACTAGTTACCCTTTGGAGGAGATGGTGCCTGTCCAAAATACACGAAATGAAAGAGGCCGCTGGTGGAAGTGTGGCCTCTTTTATTGGGGCATGGAGCGAGAGAACACGAAACGATTTAGCGACGTTGGTTTTCGGTGGAATTCTTCGATCGCTTTATAAAGGGTACCAGCCGAAATGATCTGGAAAAATCTTTTATTGTGACGATTTTCAGTCGACCCAAGTCCAAGCAAGACGTAAGAAAACGTTTTGGTAACGATATTGATTCGAAACCTTCATTTGCACACTTTCCTTCGTCTGATTCACTTGAAGTGTGATAGGCGCCAATCTTTTAGTTTCCTTAGCGACATGGAAGAACCCTCAACACAAGGTATGACGCTTCAAAAAAAAACGAATGCTTAGTATGCTAATAGATTTGATTGAAATAACAGCAAACCTTAGACGAAGCAGTCGTCTATTATTAAGCAAAAAGCGTCAATTGATTGCGACAGTGGCCCCTTTTGACGATCAAGTGGCGCGTAAAAGGTAAGCAAACCTGTGGACGTAAAATTGGAAAATTTTGGAAACTAAATGTCCTAAATTTTAAATTGATTCTTTATTTTCTAAGAAATTCCGGCTTTTCCCATTCGGATGATATGATGAAATTGAAAGTAGGACACACAAAAGACAGCAGTTTTGAATCAAGCTGGTTGTACGAAGACGTAGAAACGGCAGCGAACAAGGAGGAAGCGAAAATACTCGCTAACAAGGTAAGCAGTTGGACAAAGTGCTACGAAATTATAACTGGTTGGACTGCAATTTCCGATGTGATTTGGGTTAGAATATTCTTACCGTTCGACGCATATTGAACGAGCACTTGTATAAAGAGGAAACTTTGGATTACCTTCGTTATTTGCAAAATTCCGAGCTTTTGGCCACATACAATAGAGGCGATCGTCAGTTACTCCTGAGACTTTCAACGACCGGAGTTCTCGAAAGCGACAATGGGGTAAGTATTTTCATTCACGAATTTATTTCTTGAATGACGTCAAACGCCTTTTTTGTAGTTGTACAAGACGTTGGCTGACTACGTTAAGGATAACAAGAATTTGCTAGTGCCTTTTCAAATCAAGGAGCATATAAGGGACTATGAACTTGCAGTTTTACTACCAGAGGTACACTTTCCATCCTTTTTGTTTTGAAACTTGAAATTGGCCACAAACGTTTTTTAACCATTTTTAGGCAATAAACTACTGTTTGATGAAAGAGTTTACCATTTCATACAAGAAAGCCAACTGGATTCGTATTATGGGCCTTGACAAACCCGAATAACTCATTTTCTATATCGTTTTGTTGAATTTCTTTGGCTCATATATACATGTTGAAAACCTTTCAAGAACGCGTTTTTCACTTCTTAAAAAAATGGTCAGAAAGGCTAGAGGGGTGAGGGAGGCGTAGTCGCGTTGTCTGAGAAATGAAACGTTATTCCATTCGACCAATACTCGACTCATTCACTGGACACTAGAGCCGAGCGTCGTGCATGCGGCTTAGCAAAAATATGCCAAACGTTAGGCAGCCCAAACGTCTTTTTGATTCAACGCTGCAGACTGTCACGACTAACGTAGATCTCTGGTGTTTCAGCCATCCCAACATTCGATCGTTGATTGATTTACGTAACGAATAAGATACTCTTAATAATAGTGTATGGTTATCAAGTTATGTAATAATATTGATTGTGCATTTTATTACAGCGGAGTGTATCGCTTCTCAAATAAGAACTGTCCTAAAACGAGAAGGCAAATTCACCGATCAACACGCAGCATTTTTGCTCACGAAACAAACTACTAAATTGAATTTAACTTTTTCCGAAAAAGGCACATTTGACATTGGATCGACAATTATTCAAGTCGCTTCAAGACATTGTCCCGTAATATCTGTTCATTTTTCTCTGTACATATCGGTTACAAGTTGCTCGCAGTCTTTTAGTTATACCTCATCTTCGTTTCTTCTCAAGGATCTCGTGATACTTTTATATTCAGGATCGAATCATCGGCACACTATTTCAAAACTGGACGATCCCGGCATATTTATTCATTTCCGGTGCTTAAAAGTATTGGATGTGTCCGAGTCATCAGCAAATGATGAGTGCCTAAAATGTCTGGGAACCTACTGTTCAAAACTAGAGTAAATCCGATGAGTTGAAATCGCAAAGTACATCACCACTAATCATGTATATTTTACCCCCTATTAGGGCTCTTAGTGTATCGCTTTGCCCCGTCTCTGATTCCGGTATTCGTTATCTCTGTATCGAGGCAGACAACTTTGTGTCAGCAGGCTGCAAACGTTTAGTTTCCCTTTTTGTTCGTCACACGCAAGTCACCCTTTCCGGAATCCAAACGGCCATCGATAATCTACCAGAGCTCAAGTATCTCGATCACGAACAATTAACGGATATTGAGAACCAAAATTCGTCCCCATCGGCGATGAATTCAGTTCATCTTCCGTTGACCGCATTGACGTCATTCTTGTGTAGAGGGGACGGCGTCGCCTATTTTAAAAGGTCCCTTCATTTCACTGCCGATATCCAGTTAGAGAGCCAGAGTTTCGAAGACTCGTTAAACAATGACGATCTTTCAACGATGGTTGATCCGATGGCTCGTTTTGGACTTTGTGATCGCCGAAATGAAGCAGTTGTAAACGCTCCGGCGTCAATTGACCAGCAAGCTTTAGTTACATTCGCCCGAGGAGTTGTTCCCTTTTTGGTACGATTCGGCAGCCAAATCAAGACGTTGCAAATCGTCGGCCTAGACTCTGTAGACATTTCCCTCGTACTTCAATATTGCCCGCAACTGTCGTACTTTGCATTGGATCGTAACGTGTCGTACATTCATTCACGCGGGTTCACCGGTGATTCTCGTACAACAGCTATTTCGCGATGCGAAACTTTTATTTACAGAGGACTACGTTCGTCCGACATAGACTCTGGTTCTCTATTCGAAATACTTTTGTCCCCTCATTTAAAAGATATTCGTCTATCCAAATGTCAGTCTTTTGTAGACACGATTGTTATAGATTGTTTTCGAGCCCACCAATTTAAAAATATCGAGAATCTGGATATCAGAACATGCCATCGATTGTCCGACTTTGTTTTCCGTTCAGTATTCCTGGCCGAGTCAAACTCAATTAGAAGCGTACGTCTCATGCACTGTCGCCAATTGAACTCTCCAGAAAATGAAGATGATTTGAAACGTCTTGTCAAGCAGCAAAATTGGAATCTAGAACTTTTGTTTTCAACATGAAATATACGTGTTCCGTCATACAGCTTTGGCATTTATTCTTTTTCATAGATACCAAATTTTTTAAACTAAACGCGGCGGCTACGTCAATCGTAAAATATCAATTCTTATTCTCCCCTTTCTTTGTGAAGCAATCGACGTTGGAAAATCGTCCTCAAAGAGGATGGTTCTTCTCAGAAAACGATTGTCTTTTGAGATGACGTCTTAATAACGTCAACTCCCTTTATACAACACTGCACCTACTATAAAAGCTTCGAAAGAGACTGATAAAAAAACTAGTTATTCGTGTGATCTCTTGCGCTGTGCGTCGTTTCTGTTCAACTAGTCTGGTAAGTTAAACATTATTCTTGTAAATTGTTGTATAGTAAAGGACTTAAAGACAGGTGTGGTCCATGTTTCAGGAAAGAGAATGTCGCCAAATCAAGTTGTTCCTACCCTTTTCGAACTGGCACTAGATCGTGTAAAACTAAACTTTGAATTGTACTGTCACAGTAACAAAAAAGTTTCATCACTTCGTGATTTGCGTAAGCAATTTCCCTTATCGCTTTGTGATATTTGAGTATATATAATAGATACTAATAAAATTGAATTATTCATCTAGCTGAGACTGTGGCCGCGAAAATACGTCTATGGTTGTTTCAACAAGGGAAAATAGATAGCCGCAATGCCCAGCTCATTTTAACATACACTACTCGTGTGTTGGATTGGACAAATGCCCATTCCAAGACATTTTCCGTCGGAAAGAAAATCCTTAAAATTGGCGCTTCCCAATGCCCGGTAAGTAATGCATACTATTATAGAGGTAAATCCCGTTCCGCGTCATCTATAAATAACTGTGTTTATTCGTTTGCTTATCGTTTTATTGTTATATATTTTATTTAGCGATTGTCTACGATCCTATTTAGTGGAATGGGATTGCCACGTCTTTTAAATTTGGGGAATTTTTCTTCGATTTCTAAGTTTCGTTACTTAGAGGTGCTAGACATATCGCATTCTACGGCAAATAACAATTGCATGGCTCTTTTAACAACGTCATGTCGCCAGCTCAGGTAGTGCATCGAATTTTCATTACATTTTTTGTCTATTTTTATACGTTAAATTTTTTTAAAATGTTGTTTTGAATTTAAAAACAAACTTTAAGGGCCCTGAATGTTTCTTTCACCAACGTTTCCAGTGTTGGCGCTAGCCACGTTCTTTTTGGTCTGGATCGTTTGGAAATACTGTTTATTCGCTACACGAAAATCACTCAAGATGGGCTCCATATGCTTCTGTCAATCAGCGCTCCAAAGCTTGCAGTTGTTGATAGCGAATTCAAGTTTCCAAGCTCTTGGAACACAAGCAGCGTCATCAAACCTGCCTCAGTTCTCATTTCAGCGACTTTTATGACAAGAGGATTTATTCATCTAGAAAGTCGACTTCATTTCGCCTCAAACATTTACGTTTCCCACAACGTAAATGAACGAGGAGTAGGAGATAACGATCTCGTGAATTTAAATTTTCATCCAATGAACTACGTAAGGCAGAAACGTCATACATCGTTTGATCGCCGAGGCGACAGAATTACATTTTCAGGGGTCAAGTCCGTGTTATCGAAATTTGGGCACAACTTGGAGAGACTTAAATTATATAGTTTAGATTTTGTAGACTTTGATCTCGTTCACTCGGCCTGTCCCAAACTCAGAACATTGATCTTGTCGTTAAATTCTTCTCATGTCCTTACCAACAAAAATTATCCATTGTTCCCCTATCTGGAAGAAATTGAATGCCATAATAATTTCGATTTTTCATTGGGTGTTCCAGAATTGACGGCGCTATTGTCAAATCCATCCCTGAAATCAATATCAATATCCCGTTGTCGTAGTTTAAACGATAGATGCTTGATTGATGCTTTCAGCTGTCACCAATTTAAAAAATTAGAAAGTTTGAGATTGCATCTTTGTCATTCTGTATCTAAAGATATATTTGCTCGAGTATTTTTGTCACCATCCAAAAAATCCCTTAGAAACATCACCATCATCGATTGTCATCCCTTTGCTAGTCGAGAATCTCAAATGTTTATCTCCAATTGTGCCAGACAGCAAAATAGTAGGATGGAAGTTGTAATTCAATTTAATGCTTCCAATATGTGAATACTAAACCTTTGTTGATGAATAAAATGTTTTAAACAAGGAAAATTTATCTTTTAATTGGGTTCAAATAAAGAAAATTAGAGATTTTATGGTTATGCGACCAAATAGAAACGCCGTTCTTAACAAGTTTCTCGTACATCATTATCATAGAGGTTTTGTAAAATGAAGAGATCGTAACATGTTTCAAGGAAAATGAATGTATTTTATTTTCAACATTATGCCTCATCATCGTCAAAGACCTATTGGCTATTTTGTGATGTTAATGATGGAAAATTTTCAAACTTATTCATCAGTTACTTTGAAATGATCTTCATCAATTGTTGAGTAGATGTGGCCATTGGAACACAGGAATTCTAAAGTAAAACTAAAACAAAAATTAGTGTAATTTGCCTTCGTTTAGCTTGGTCAATAGAAAAACATACTCGACATCCTTCGCATTCATTCTGTTCTTCAATTCCTTGTTGATTTCCAATCTATTCTTTCCTTGTGCCTCTTTCGACGACTTGGAGATGAAAAGGATGAAAGCATTTTATATGTAATATTTATTTTTAGACGGTTTCAAGAAGAGTCCATATCAACATACCTTGATGCTATTGTAAATCATGGTTTGAAAACTATCGAAACCGTTGCTATTCGGGTCTCCAGTGTACTTGAATGGTTCCTTTTTTACAGAAACGCCAGTCAACGATTTGGCTTGTGCCTTTTTGGTTTTCAAACGATAAAAGATTGTGTTAAGACTTGTATATTTGGAAAAACAAGTTCAAAGGTACCCTCTTTCTTAGCTGGGTTAGTTTCTTCCGGTTCCAATCAGTTTCCAGCAAATGGGTCGTAAGCTCATTGACGCTGGTCAGCGGTTGAATTGTGATGGCCAGCACTTTATTCTCCTCGTCGCATCTTTGTAGGGTTCCCACAACGCGGCAAAAGTCGCCCTTCTTTACTCGAGTGTTCGGATTCTATTTGGATGTTCATAAGAATGGAACATTTGTCTTTCTTCCTCTAAAAATCATAGCATTTTGCTTTAAAAAATGATACCTCTTCCCCTGTGCTCCATTGGTCGACTTGGGCTGTACCGAAATCATCACGAATCTCATACGTTTTTTTGTTGAAACCAGTCTCTAATTTTTCTACAGTGCCCACAATGGTTATCTGTACATGGTAAAAATACCAAAGTAAGTGATGCCACAGATTTTATGTTGATAAACTTATTGCCTTACCATTTTCGCCTCAGTTCCCTTGATCACGATCTTGCCGTCGGTAGAGTTCAAAATGTGAGCAACGGTGATTGGCATTACATTTAATGATACATTAACCTATATTTGTGGAAGTAAAAAGATTATACTCGTATACAATCCATGCAATAAGTTTTTGGTAGTTATGATTAAGTTTACCTCTTCGTTGCCATTAGACCCCGTAGAATCGTTGGCATTCTTTTTCCCCAATTTCACTATACAAGGAAAAATTAAAAATGAATCCACGAGGACACTCTAGAAATACAAAATGATTTACCTTCTTTGGAACGACGCATTCTAGTTGAGAGTGAATGAAAAGCAGCGATTCTAGACCAAGGATGTTGGTTAAACTGAAAAGAAATGCGAGTGCGTCCGTTGTTTTTATACTGCACCCAATGAAGCCACGCCCATCCTCGGCCGCGTACCCCCATCGGCGAAAGATGGCAAAAGTGCAGGCGCACTTGATACTAAAACGAAGGCTCGACGACTGGAGGCGAAGCACAGATATATAAGGAAGAGCGGCTATGGGGTCAGTCTCATACTACGGTCAGTTTGAAGACGATCGTTGAAGAAGCAAGAGGTCCAATAGCCAACATGCTGTCTATCAGAGATACAGCAAGACAAGCAGATGGAAATTCTGCCGTCTACAGGTAAGTGTCAAGTTCTGTAACAGAGACCTATCGAGTTAAACGCCTGTCCTTTGCAGTGATCTTGCTATTCGGAACATGGATATCGGAGACATCCACCACAAGCTTGAAAACTATTGTTTAGCGATCGATAGCTACACGCAGGCTCTGAAATGCAATTCGTTGAGTAATGATCAAAATGCCCTTGACAAAAAAGCTGGATTATTTCTTCAAAAACGGGCCACGTCGCGAATAAAGTTTGGAAAGTATCCAGAAGCTCTCGAGGACGCACAGGAAAAGATTCGAATCCACCCAAAGGATATTGTGGGCCACATTTTCGCCTCAATCTGTTTCATGTACATAGAAAATGTCGATGCCTCGAACGAATCGTTCTTAAAATCGTCCATTTACATTGCTCAATTAAGTGTCGTGGTTGAGAAAATAAAAGCGGCATTACAAGCCCAGTCGAATGATTATGCTCAGGTAAGACTATTACCTTATCAATGTCTATATAAAGCAATTGCATACCTTTTACTAATTGAAAATCTGATTAGCTTTTAAGCTACTGTGACGAATTTCTAGAGTTTTGTCCATTTAATACATCGGTCCAATTCGCTAGAAAAAGATATCTTGCCCTAGCCACGGATAGTGTCGCTCTCGACATCAACACGGACCCCATCAAATTCGACCCGATCAATAAATTGCCTTCACTCGTGGACAATAGCCTACTAGAACTTCAGGTTATTAGTTTGCTATCTTCTTATGAGTTCTTGTATTCTAAAAGAGGTTATGTATTGATCTTATTTTCAGAACAACTTTGAAATAGGAAAGAGACTTGCCACATTTTTTGAAGCCAACATTGCCCTACGGAAAAGGGACAATGAAAAGGCCCTCGAACTATTTTCTCAAATCATTAAAGTCGTAGCCGTTCCTGACTACTATCTCGGTCGCTCTAAAACTCTGATGCAGGTCATAGAGTACACTATTTTATTTTCATTTTCGTCAGTTATTTATTTTGCAATACTCTACCACATTTAGATGGGTAGATTAGAAGAAGCTCTAATTGACTGTAACATGGCGAGCATGTTGCGTCGCCATCAAGACTGGACCGTTTGCAAATTGCGGGGACAAATCCTCATGGACATGAAAAAGTTTAAAGAGGCTGTCGAGCAATTTGAATCATTGATGCTACAAATGAACAACGAAGGTACATTAAACATTTACCTAATAAGACTGAAGAAATATCCCAAGATTTTTTTTATTTTAAGAAAATGTCAAATTGTTGACTGATGCCAGAGAATCGTTGCTCCAATCAACCCCTGTGGAAAATGACGTTATTGTTCAGCAACAAATTCCCATCGGTTCGAATCAAACTTACGCGTCTTTTTTTTTGTAAATCCTTACCCACTCTTTGTATTCTTTCAAGATGAAACCGCTGACTTTCAAAGGCCTGAACCAGAGAAACCTGCGATTACACGCAAAAAACGAATCAAGCTTGAGCCAAGTGAGAAAAACTCTTGTTACCTTTGTTGTATTTTTTTGCCAACTAAACTATAATTTGGTTTCCAATCAGATGTTGAACGTCTCCAAAGTTTGCGGTCATTCCACAAAAAATGAGTGGACAACTTTTTAATCGAATAACTTTACAATTATTTTTTCTAATGCTACAAACGTAATTATACATCACAGATTAATCAAAATACACGTTCCATTTGTCAAAGACGTTTTAGCTACTGAATTTGGCCCCAACCAAGATGTAAATGAGCCTTGGGTTTTTCTTTGACGAAATCCAGCATGGTGAACTTATGAACACTTTATAAGTTTGGATGACGTAAGAGCGCTTCAAGTATTAGCTTCGGAATACTCAATAAAGTACAGAGAGTACCATTACGTATACCGTATTGACAGTTACATTTAAGTAGGCAAAAAAAACCTATAAGTACACACAAAAAGAGCACTTAATCTCCCAATTCTGACTGTAGTTAACAAATGCATGAGTAGTTAATCGTAAATGGTGTCAAATTTTCAATTCATTTAAATATAATTTACTTGTAAGAAAAAAGAACCAAAATCAAAAGCACGTAGAGGACACTATGGTCTGCTGCCCGAATCTGGAGGACCAAGGTTCGATACCCATGGAGGACAAACCTTTTTCAAAGCGTTTATTACGTTTTTCATTCATTAAGCTTGCGATATATCTCTTTAAAATTATCGTAGCACTAAGTGTTTTTGTTTAAAAAGATATGGATGCAAATTCAAAAGCACGTAGAAGACAAAATGTCTGCTGCCTCAAACCGGAGGACCAAGGTTCGATACCCATTGAGGTCAAACCTTTTTTAACGTTTACTCCGTTTTTTCTATTAAGATTGCGATGTATAATTATCTGTTTAAAATTATTTTAGCACTATGGGTTTAAAAAAAAATGAAGCAAAATGAAAAGCACGTAGATGACAACATGATCTGCTGCCCCAATCTGGAGGACCAAGGTTCGATACCCACGGAGGTCAAACTTTTTTAAACGTTTATTCCGTTTTCTATTCATTAGGGTTGCGATACAGATATTTAAAAATATTTTAGCACGAAGGGTTTTTGTCCAAAAAAAATGAAGCAAAATCAAAAGAGGACAACGTGGTCTGCTGCCCCAATCCGGAGGACCAAGGTTCGATACCCATGGAGGTCAAACTTTTTAAACGTTTATTCCGTTTTTTTTATTAAGGTTGTGATATAGCTATGTAAAATTATTATAGCACTAAGGGTTTTCACTTGGGAGGCATTTGAAACGTTCATAATCGGCATAACACTTACGAATTACAATTTCTTATGTGAAGTATATGTTGTAGAAATATAAAGAACTACGTATACATTTTCAAACACTTACAATATAACTGATATATATTGTTTGGCTATATTGACTATGTATCTTTCACACAAATGACCCATAAAATCAACATGGGAGATATATATCCTTGTTACTTGCTTAGTATTTAATTCCATTCTGTCAAGTTTCTAAAGCAGCTTTGGCTTTGATAAATCTTTAATCCTACTAACATCTGTGAGGTGAGTGCCTGGGTGATAAGCTCTTGTTCCCAATAGTCAATTGTCCTGAAAATAGTAGCTTGGTTTTTTAAAACCAAAAACATAGTTATATTTTTTCCTATAACGTAACCACTGCTAGCTGTGGTATTTTTTGTCTTTAATACAAGTTTCATTTCACCATCGCTTTTTTTATTGGTAACATACACTTTCCTCAGATTTTGCCTTGAATCGTATCATCTGGACCATTGACTCAAAAACTCCAAGACGCGAGAATTTGCGTAAGAATTTCCGTTTATTAATACACGAAATTACCAAGTTTAAGATTGTCGAAATATTAATTGACATGAATCAAATAGACAATACTAGTAGTTAACAAAAGGTAGTGCAGCGACAGCCTTTAAATCAAACTAGTTGTTAAAAAAAAAGAATTGAATGTCCCAGTTTTCGTCTTTGGCTGCCTTTTCCCAATCTGCTCGAAACGATCGTAAGTCAATTTTAGGGCAATCATTGACACATAATACGGCAAGGCAATTCTGGTCGTTTTGTAAAAGATCGATACCCCTCTTGGTCACCGATGGACAATGTGAAATCTGTAGATAAACTAGATTGGCGAATTGAGTGGATTCGACAGCTTTTCTCAAAACAGTATCGGTCAAATTGAGACAATGAAATATTGAAGCTTTTTTCAGCGCGGGAGACGCCAAAATTTTTGCAAGCTGAGCTTTGGTCAAAAACGAGTCCATACTGCGTTCTTCGTTTTTGGCGGCGAAAAAAAACATCGATAAGTTTTTCATTTCGAGATTTGAACGAGACTCGATCAATTCGTCGTGCACGTAACGATTGAATACCAAAGACAAATGGCTAAGTTCTGGGCAAAACCGAACAAGGTTTGACAAATTGACGGCCTCGAATCCTGAAATGCTAAGATTGACAAGGGTTTTTCCTACTACTTCAACAAGGGGTGCTATTCCATTGGAAAATGTAACCGACGACGGACTATCGAGACCAACATGCAAGTCTGTGAGATTGACGAGAACTCTTAGGGATAGAATGTCTTGTTCAGTTATTTGCCGAGTGCACGAAATGTTGATTTTCCTCAACATTTGTGGGTCGCACATGGATACGGCTAAAGAAAAATGATTGTGGATAAATGGATGTCTTTCCCCCGGAATGTAGTTCAATTCACTGAGGGGAATTGGATGAAAACTCCTGTCCAGGTGGTCATCTAGGGCGAGCTGAGCCAGAGCTTCGAATGTGTCGAACCACTTTAGTACTCGGACAGTCTTGGTCAAGCGGAGAAACTCCTTTACTCCTTCAATTGTGACGGCAGTCCCGCAAATAGAAAGGTACTCGATAGCCTGACAGCCAACGGCTCCGCTAGTTTCAACCCGCAAAAGCTCGAGTCCCCGGTCAGTTATGGGACACCCAGTGAGGGTCAAATGTCTGAAAAAACGATACATTGAATTATCATTATCATTGAAACAGTTATGGGTTGAACGCATTGATATACAAACCTCAATTGTTTACAGTTCTCGCCCAGAATCTGTAGACAGTCGTCTCCGACAGCCGAGTAATACAAATCGAGATGTTGTAATTTCTTGAAATTGGCCAGAAACTTGGCGAATCGTTTCACCTGGACGGATTGCGATGAACCTTCAAATTTTAAAGTGTTCAGTTCCTGTTTTTGGACATATCAATAGAATGGTCGTCAAAATTAGAGAAAAAACAGCATTTTGTATCCGTTATTTACGTGGCATCTTTCCGAAGCTACCCGAAGCACATCAACATCTTTGTCAGTGAGTGGGCCGTTGAGTCTCGAAAGATTTAGGACCTTGATTCTGCAACTCAGTAGAATGTCTGCGATTTCTGGTGTCAATCGTTCTTTTCTGTACAGGGTACTAGTCCATTCTTCTAATAATTCACTAGCTATAAACATTTTAAAATGATTTCCATTCAATAAGATTATCAGTTGAATTTTACTTACGCACGCATTGAATGTTCCAGTCGGGCTCAGTTTTGCTGGCAAGGCAAAAAAAATCAATCTTGGAGAATATCAGTTTGGCACACAACTTGGCGAGAGTTTCTGGATGCTTTCGTTGTGGCATGTTGGTTTCGATTTGACGATGGCGACCTACTCGTACGACTGCTCGACTCGAATTGACTCGAGTACTCGATTAATTGTTCCTTTAAATAGGGCGAGGGTGTTTAGAAAACGATTGGGAAACGATAGCAAAACGTTGCTCAAGCGATTGTGTATAAGCCTTTCGTCGCCGACAGGACGTTCGAGTAAATCGTAAGGTAGACGACAGGGGCAGAAATGTAAAAGGGGGCTTGAACGGTCAGTTGTTGGCTCATTCCAGTGTCGAGAGTGGATGCGACGAGAGGTCCAAACACCCAGCATCGCGGAAACGAAAATGTCTAGCATTGATGCTGATGTGCCAGATGCTGATCAAAAGAAACGATCCACATACAAGTAAGTCTAATAGTGTTGCCAGCCAATCGAATCGAGTCATTGTTAACGAGATATGTCTCTTTCATTACTGCAGTAATCTTGCGAGTAGAAACGTGGTTATCGGAGACATTCACCACAATTATGGAAATTTCAATTTAGCAATCGAGAGTTATACGCAGGCTCTGCTGTGTAGTGAAATCTGCCCTGGTGAACGTTGCCACAAGGATATTGGCTTATTTCTTCAGAAACGGGCTAACTCACTGCTAAGAGTTGGAAAACATCGAGAAGCTTTCGAAGACGCAATGAAAAAGATTTGGTTGAATCCAAAGGATATCTCGGGACACATGATTGCCGCATTGTGCGCTAGGTACATGGACGATGTAGATTCGTCGACGCAGTTTATGCAGAAAGCGACCAGTTACTTTGCTCAACTTTGTCTCGTCGTCGAGAATACTAAATTAGCGTTACAAGCCAAGCAGCACGATCACGCTCAGGTAAGAGTTTATCTATGTCTAGAGAAACCACATTTCGTTGACTAATTGAAAACCCCTTTTAGCTTTTGAGTTTGTGTGACGAGTTTCTAGAGTACTCACCGTTCAATGACGGTTTTCAATTGGCGAGCTCTTATTTTTGCGCTCTATTGAAAGATGCAGCACTCGGTATTCAGAAAACGTTGACAAAGTATAACAATATCCATCAACTGGTTCCAGTAGCTGAACGTTGCCTGCAAGAGCTTCAGGTATTTTCTACAGTTTAACTATTATAAAGTTGAAAGGAAATGCCATCGTATAATGTTGTGTACGCCTCGATGTTTCAGAACAGCCTAGGATTGGTCAAGAGATGTTTAGCGTTTAACGATGCAGACTTGGCCCTGCGGAATGGAAACTATGAAAAGGCTCTTGAACTATTTTCGTCACTCACTAAAGCGGTAGCCGTTCGGGACTACTATATGGGTCGCTCCAAAACTCTTTTAAAGGTCCTATAGACTGATGAAAACTTTTATCACGATCAGTTCAGTTATTGTCAATTTTTTAAATTTATACTGCACCTGTAGTTGGGCAGATTGGAAGAAGCTCTAAACGACTGCAACTCGGCTAGCTCCCTGGCCGGTAATCAAGACTGGGCCGTCTGCAAATTGCGGGGACAAATCTTTATGGAAATGAAAAAGTTTAAAGAGGCAGCTGAACAATTCGAGTCTTTGCTTCTCCAAATGGACGACATGGGTATATTTAACGTTTGTGCCAAATAAATCTATAACATTGATTAATTTTCACGCTTAGAACATGCAATTTTGCTGTTCGATGCCAGAGAAGCATTGCTCAAGTCGACGAACTCGAAAAAGGGAAATATTCAACCACAACTTTCATTTGGCTCGAATTAATTCCAGATTGGTTAACAAATAACTGGCAAATCACACTTCCAGAAAAGACGTGAGAAGACGGTGAGTGTGAAGACAGACGATTCACGTGTAATCTAGAAATTTGGGCTTTAATTTGTCATCATTCCCTGTATTTTAAAAGTTCCATACCTGTATCATACAGAACTGTTTACAATATGTACTCTAGAATGTCGATTGGAACAGGTTTTAATAAAAGTGTTAAAGATGTTTAAACCTTTTTTATTTCTGTCACGTTGTCACAAATGAATTCAGTTAGAGCAATTGAATATTAAATGAGCTGCGCAACGGATGGAAATTCATCAAGTGCACCATGTCGATAAGATCTACGCACTGTTAAAAAGGGTATCATTTTTGGAGGGTTTCTAACCTTTGAAAATTGAGAGGGAAGAAAATACCCATGTTAATCGAGAGTAAAAAACGTTTTCGTCAAGTTCAGGTTTTTTAATTTTCGATTTTCAAAGGAGCGGCAAATAGTGACAACAATAATGATCAAAAATCAAATTTCTCACATGGCATCGTTTGTGGCTTCAACAGTGACACTTGTAATATGGCATCGACCGGCTGGTTGTCCCTAATTCCCCATCATCTACAGTAAATAAATTTTAGAAGAGTGAATTGTTGTGTTAATTTTCAATGGCATCTATTTTATGTTTTGCTACATAATTTCGAATTTGCAGGAGTTGGAAGATGTGGGTCTCTTGAAGATTAAAGGAAATGAAACGAGTGAAAGACTGACTCGCAGTAAGCAATAAAATAGTAAATATGTTAATGAGCGGCGAGGTTTTCTTAATAAACAACATAATGTTCAGTATTTGTTTCATTATTTTGTAGTAGCCTATGCCGTGTGAATGGGCAGTAAATAAGGCAACCATTAACCTTATACAGCTTCTGGTTGCAGAAACCAATTATCTCGAGGGCAAATGTTTTTCTCGTAATTGGAGATGAAATAAACCTTGCGAGGCATTTTAACCCTCGAGAAACAAGAATATCAAGTAAGAATCGATATCAACAAAATATTCAGTATTTTAGGGTTTAATACCCTTGTTCTGGTATGTCGAGTTTTCGAGGGTTTTTTCTCTCGAATATCGTCAACTTTTTCTAACAATGATCTTCTGTTTGGCTTTACTGCCTTGCTAGTCTCTATTAGTTATAGCACTAATATTGAAAAAGGTATCTAGCACAATATCTACGTAACCTACAGACATATTTGTTAATGGAAAATGAAATGTCTGGATCAAACTCGTTTATTTTCATCAAAGAAACTCATTTTATAAGAACTGAACGGTATTACTTTACTAACTAAATCGGTGGAAAGTAGTAAAATTCTGGGTGCTTATAATATTCCTTCACATCCATGATTCCAGTTCCACGGTCGTATTCCATTTTCAAGTTCGGGTCCAGGAGAACCAATTCTGCTTTGGATACTAATTTCGTCAATTGTTTAATTTGACCCGGGTTTATCTCGCCTACAGGGTAAATGTTTCGTCATTTTACATTTTCTCCCAATGTTCAACACTTGTATAATTGGAAATTACTCACCATTTTCCAGGTTAGCCCTGAGTTTAGCAATAGCCTTTTTAATCTGTCCTGGTGTGCAATTCTTGGTAATCCGGAGGGCATTGTAGAATTTGAAGCGCGAAGATTGAATTTTCACCAACGTTTGGTTTCTTTTCAAACTTTCCATTGTATCTGAGGAAACATGACAACAACAACAATTTTAGAAACAATAGATACATGAAACCGAATTTTGGAAAAGATAAATTCATAATTTCCATACCCAAGTCAGTTTGTATATATAAAGATGCTCTGAAGTCTTTTACAGCATCTCCATATTGCCCAAGACTGCTGTGAATCAATCCTCTCAAATTGAAAACCTCTTTCTTTTTAGAACAATATTTCGAAGCACAAGCAATGTTACAATAACTGAGGGCTTCTTGAAGCTCGTTGTGCTGCAAAAAATGTAAGTTTGTGAATTTAAAAATTTCGATTCATATGTAACCGCGTTCACCTCTTTCAGTTCCAGGGCAATATTGAAAACGACCCAAAAATAGCGATTCTTAAAGTTTACATCAGTAATTTCTTCAATGCATTTCATCGCTTTCGCGTACATCATTTTTGCATCTTTAAAACATTTACTGGCGTGAAGGTCATTGCCCTCCTTCCAATAACTTATCACCCTTTCTTTCAACAGCTTCTGCAGGGAAATTTTTACGCCATCCTTCGACCCATAATGGAAAATTCTTACTTGTCTTTCATCATTCTTTTTTGCTGTATCCTCTTGAATGCCACCACCATCCTTGTACAACTTTGCCGACGTTGCCTCTGAATTGGATGATGTTCCAGGTAGGGTCGAGTCGTTGCCCATCTTTCTCTTTCCGCCATTCCTTTTTTCTGTCGATTTCAATGAAATAATTATTTTGATAGCATAATGTATGTAAGAGTTACTCGTGAAAACAAATCAATTCAAGTCAGAAACAATCGAATACTTTGTAGGCTTCAAAAACCTTCGAATTTACACATACAGCCAAACAAGCATGCTAGGCATATGCAATGGGCCAAAAAGCCAAAAATGCATAAATGTCGCATGAAAGGAGCCGGTGGAACCAAACTAATCAGCCAAACAAGCATGCTAGGCATATGCAATGGGCCAAAAAAGCCAAAAATGCATAAAGGTCGCATGAAAGGAGCCGGTGGAACCAAACTAATCAGCCAAACAAGCATGCTAGTCATATGCAATGGGCCAAAAAAGCCAAAAATGCATAAAGGTCGCATGAAAGGAGCCGGTGGAACCAAACTAATCAGCCAAACAAGCATGCTAGTCATATGCAATGGGCCAAAAAAGCCAAAAATGCATAAAGGTCGCATGAAAGGAGCCGGTGGAACCAAACTAATCAGCCAAACAAGCATGCTAGGCATATGCAATGGGCCAAAAAAGCCAAAAATGCATAAATGTCGCATGAAAGGAGCCGGTGGAACCAAACTAATCAGCCAAACAAGCATGCTAGGCATATGCAATGGGCCAAAAAAGCCAAAAATCCATAAAGGTCGCATGAAAGGAGCCGGTGGAACCAAACTAATCAGCCAAACAAGCATGCTAGGCATATGCAATGGGCCAAAAAAGCCAAAAATGCATAAAGGTCGCATGAAAGGAGCCGGTGGAACCAAACTAGCCAAAGAGATAAAAGAAAGACTGAATCGAATACCTTTTTTAGTTTGTCTTTCGCACGGAGGAAGTAATGCTCACTGCTCAAGAGTCGCGTGTAGAATGAAAGGCGATCGTCGAGGCCGAGACTTTTATAGAAAGGAATTGAGCGAAACGACGAAACGACGACGCGTTTTCTGGGCCTTTTCTTCTATTTAAGTCTTTCCCAGAAATGTGCGTCGAAAGTCACACTTCTCGGAATTCTTTCCTTTTCCTTTTGGAAGCAAATACTTTGTGTTTTTATCTAAATTTCGATTCCTGTTGAATATTTGATGGGATTAAAACAGCAATACTGCTTCATACAATCTATCCGTTGTTCAATTCTACTGTCCAAAGTCAGAATTATTTGGATAGTAAGTAGTAGACACATTTTTTTTCGTCTCATCCATACCTTCACAATTGCAAATAACTAATGATGCTGGACCCATTGCAACTGCTACGAAACCGCAAGCGAGACGCATTCACAAGGAGCACATTTCAATATGGAAATCTCTTCCGTCTTGTTGAATCTATTCATTTTAAACGTTGTTTCACTCATGTAAATTTCGAACTCCAAAAATACGAGAACTTCGTTAAATATTCACTTCTCATCTAAAAATTTAGAGGTATCTATCAATATTTAGGGGGATTTCTTGCATCAATCGACTTGTTATTTTTTTCTCCTGTGTCGATTGGTGCCAAATTCAAAACGATCAAAAATAGTGAGTTAAACTAGAAATTTGCCAATATCAATTATGCTGACGAATCGTTAACCGAATTTTACTTCATTGTTTGAAGTTTTGACTGTATTTTAACGGAAAAGGCAACAGAGAAATAACGCAAAAACGGGACCAGTTAATTATCAGTTTCCGTTTCGTTTTCATGCAAGTACTGCATTATGGCAATGGAGATCTTTAGCTAGGTTTTCCCAATTTCTATACCCTTTTAGCAGCATTTTTATTTCCATTGTAGTGCAACATCCGCAAATAACTGGCTCTACCAGTCATGCAATTTGTCCACAAAATGGATTATAGGAGTCTATAGTGGCTCGTATCCTTTGCTCGAAAGTGAAGATGGATAGCCAATGTTGTGTCATGGTGTTCCTTCGAATCACCAAGTTTTTAAGAAACAAATTTACTTGCTAATTCTCATAATTTATATTCACAGAATTGTCCTTTTGGGTGTTCACTATCTATGCTAAAAGTAAAAACGGTGAGTTTCATCTACAAGCATCCAAATCTTGTTCAAACATCTGAGTTCTTTATTTTACGCCATGCAGTACGCGGTATGAAAGGCGCATGTAGATTTTTCTATTGGGTTAATAAAGAAAGACAATACCGGGTTTCCGATTGATTTATTAAATAATAGGCTAAATTAAACGCAAAACGAAGCAAAAGGATAAAATATGCTTATCACTGAAAGAACTCATACTGAGCATGATATTACTTCAGGAGTTTATGATGTTATATTATTAGTAACATTATTGATCAACGAAATCTTCTAAGATTTTGTAATGCTGGCACCAATCATAAATATTTCGTTTGGAATATGAGCGTCGGTGCCCAAGTTTAGTGCCAGCTCGTCCACATAGCATTTTACCAAATAAATTTAACATCGGAGCAAGTTTATAAACAAACGTCTCGTGTTACAACTGAAAAGAATGGCTTGTCGGTCAGGGTGACCATTATCTGTTAACAACTAAATTCATATTTGTTCGTAAAATTAGTTCCATACAAACAAATAGTGTTCCGTTTTTATAACCGGTGATTAACTCAAAATCTTTTTTGCACGTACGTCACCCACCCCCTTTTGATACATTACCCTCCTCCCGATAATTTATGGAATTTGGAAAAACGCACCGGACTTCTGCCGCCAAAGTTGTGCTCGGGTGGGTCAGGCCACCATCCTTTGCCCAAATAGGAGAAGCCTTTATATTAACTTTGGTAAAAGCTTTTGTTTATGTGAACATTTTTATTGTTCGCTGTTTCCATATTTCTTGTTTACATTTCATCCATTAATTATTATTGTTTTATGCCTTTTAGTTTCCCTTGGGCCACATTTTCAAGTAAAAGTCATCACCACGTCAAGGAACTCAACAAACTCGAATTTCGTCGATGAAGGAAATCCATAAATGGATGTGCAGCAACATTACTCCAAGTTTCTTTTTATTATTGTGCTAAAAGTTCCTCTAAGACAAAACAGTTATTATGGCGAACTAATGTAACGTTTTGATTTGTACCCTTTACTTTGTTAAATAAGTCTATTTGAAGGGGTAATTATTACGCTTTTAGTATTTTGGAACACGCAAGCAGGGCTTTTGAACCAAACCAGTTTGTCATAAAACCCTAAGGAATTTCTACTATAGAACCCAAGTGTTTCGCGTGTGTTTAGACTCCAAGGTTTTCGGTGTTTGGAACCTCAAAACTGATGCTAGAAAAATGTATTCGGATAACAAACCCCTACAGTAATGGGTTGTTTTGTAACAGTATATCCTATACTGCAAACTCAAATCTTCAAAAACCTTAGAACGTAATAATGATTATTAAGCCTATCATATCGCAGAGTGCTAAACATTTAGCGTTGGGATTAGGGGCCCCATGCGTGTTTCGCATGGGGATATCCCAATGGAGGTTTACATTTCTATTGTTCCTTCCCCGCACTCACCATCGTAGGCATGAAGGAGAATCGAAAATTTCCGGGGACGCTTTGGCCAGGGCGTGAAAGCCCGAGGCGAGAGCCGAGGGGTCGCCCGACGGCCAAATGCGTCCACGGTAACATGTCTTTGCTTATTAATTGTCTATACAGTTTTAAATTGTGTTTTTTGTGAAGTCGTCAAATAAACAATAACCGAAAAAGTCGTCAGCATCGATCAAAATAACTCTGTATTACATGAAACACATATTTTGAATTAACACCGCCTCCACTGAATACCTTTCTCTCTTGAAACGTAAAATCTTAACGTCTACAATGAAATCTCCTAGCTGCGGCGTGTAATCTAGATCCGGGTATAGACTCTTTCAGCTCATAATCAACATGCCATGCTTGTACCTGTGACCAATCAATTTTGTAGCATATGGCACCATCTCTTAGTCGTCTTTTAGCGTTAACTATTTTTAGGTAGGGGTAACAGCGATCAGGATTGCCAGCAACATCCATATCTTTTTGATCCTGTTCATCCTGTTTTTTTTGGGCCATAGTTTTGTGGCGCGCCTCAGAGCTAGCCCTCGAGGTATGAGAGTTTCTACTCATATTACTTGTTTCTGAAAAAAATATTAAAATTAGTTTGAATATCGGATCGTATTGACGATTAATTGAATACTATTTACAAAAGATTAATCTACCTGAATCGTCACTTTGAACCTCCTCTTCCTCGTTTTCTCCACGGCTCTTCCGTTTTCTTTGTGGAGTTCTACTCTTCTTCTGTGTTTCCTCTGTTGGTGGTGCCGATTTTTTGGCAGTTGGCAAGGTCTTGCCCTCTGAAACTCTCAAGGCTTTTCCTCTATCCTTTTTGGTATTGGTTGCTAGGAAACATAAAAAATATAGCTGATTAATAAAGATTGATGAAGTAAGATACAAAATGTCCATAATATAAGATTAAAATGTTATGTATACCTCCTTGATCGAACGATGTACCCTGAACAGGCTCAGTTTCCTCCTCGTTAGAAATTGTGTCAGTTGTTGATGCATAGAACTCGCGCTGGACATCTTGCAGTTCTTCATTATTGAGATCTTCGTAAATGTCGTCATCGTAAGTTGTTACCTCATGCATTTGCACATTTCTCTGAGCCACGTTTCTGTCGGTCGCCTCACCAGATGGACCTGGAACTTGATCAGGCAGGTTTTGATCAGGCGGCAAATTCGATTCTAAATAAATTTAAGTAATGAGATTTGTGAAATGATTTAATTGATTTGCTGGCTTACCGTTCTGTTGACTTTGATTTTGTTGAAGAAACTGCTGCTGTTGCCATTGTTGTTGCTGCTGCCCCTGCTGTTCCTGCTGCTGTTGTTGTCCATGCTGCTGTTGTTCAAAAAACTGATCTATGTTGTCCGGAACATGAAAATCTAAAAATTACACAGAGATTAGGATTTATTTTTTTCAATAAAACACTCATTTTCTTACCTAAAGACATTGGTTCAAATTGATGTGCTTGTGTTCTAATTTGATCCGTTGCATTCAGTAGAGTTTGATTCTGATCCAACGTATCCAAACCTAGATTCTGTGGATTTTCAAAGTTCGCGATTCCCCCTTGGTCCTGGGCTTGTCCATTCGGATTTTCATTAAACTGATGTTGATTGTAGCCCTGTTGCTGGCCAGATTGCGGGAAATAGCCCGACAAATTTAAGTTTGTATCGTAACTATGGCCAGCAGCCGGCGAATGCATTTGGCTAGGAGTTGGTGATACGAAATGAATTGGTCTTTGTTGATGCTGGGGACTGGCGTACGGAACCGGAGCCGAGTGCTGCTGAAAGTAGCTCGACATCTGTTGGAATCCTTGTTCACGTTGTAACTGCTGCTGTACTTCCTGTTGGTACAGTTGTGTGTTGAAAAGTGAAGGATTTGACTGGAAATGCCCTTCGTAGTTTGGACTCGCAGCAGGTGAATAACTTGGACTATGAGCTGGTGTAAAGAACATCATCGGTACCGGCTGATGTTGTGGACTGTTGTACGGCAAGGATGCTGGACGGTGATGAATGGGACTGGAAATTAAATGATAACCTTGGCGCTCATACGATCTTTCATTCGGTGAGTATTCTCTCGTCTGAAAAGGGCTTGCATAGCCCATTGGCAGGATTCGATGTTGGGGACTCGGCGGTAACGACGACCTCAGTCTCAAAACCTCTCCTGTTCCAGTTCTCTCCGTCTGTGTGACGGTGATGGTCTGTGTTGGGCTTTGGTTGCCGTAATGGATGGGCAATGTACCAGTCGTTTCCAACAAGGTTCTTCTGCTCGCTGGGCTCTGGTCACTTTGTTTCCTCTTCTTTTTTGACTTCTTCGGTAGAGTCGGTGGAATTTCGGGAGGTCCCATCCTGCTAGTCGACGCTGTTGAACGATGAGGAGTTACACTCTCCGATCCCGAGTGTGCTCGTTGCGGACTTGATGGTACGTCTTCAATGTCAAAGAATGCAATTGGATGGATCTCCATACTTGACGATGTTAAGTTCGACGGCTGTCGAACTCTCTGCTCCTCTCCTTTTTCAGGTGCCAGTCCTCTGGAAGCCATTTCAATCAAGTAAATCTACGACTTAAATATTTACAATTCAAAATGAATAATTTGCAATACAACAAGAAAGCGAACATGTACAAAAATTACGAGAAAAAACACATACCTTTTGTCTGACGTCCGTTCTCCAGCTCTCGTCGTTCTTGAGTGAACCGCAAAGCGATTTGTGCTGTCTTTTATATGGGATTGAATCTGTACGACGCTACAACGTCGATCCTTGCATCCATTACAGAAAAAGACTTGTTGGGATGGGTTAGGTAAAATAGTTTCGTCCTGTAAACGTTTTCCTTGTCTAAGAGCCTATGGCATCATTCCTTCATTACTGGACCACAAGTCGTTAATTTAAATCGTTATGGGATCAACAGTTAACTTTGGTTCAGCGCGTTCCACAATTCACCAAAGTGATGCTTTGATTCCTTTTGACTTTTGAAAATTCTGTTTAATTTTCATTAAAACTATAGTGAAAGGATTCTGAATTGCGATAAAACCACTGGTCAACGTTCATTTCCAAACAGTGTTACAGGGAACTCGAATATACCCCTCGACAACACCCGGACTGCTTTCATTCGTAATCAAACCGTAGGCGAAGAAGGAGCCATCATGGAGAAACAGAATGGACAAGATACGGCAGAAGAGTCTCATATAGACTACAGGTATGGTTTTCTGTTTTTTTCCTTTTTGTTTGCATATACTTTAGGGCATCCACATTAATTTTACTAACTTAATCTAAACTGGCTGTTCTTCAGATCCAGAGTTTCGAAGAATGTTGAAATTGGCGATTCCCACTTTAAGCACGGCGATTTCGCGTTGGCAATCAAAAGTTATTCACAGGCAATAGAATTCAGCCTTTCTTTGACCGATGATGCTGAATTGATCAAAGAAATCGGATTCATCTACCAGCACCGTGTTGTTGCCTTCATAAAATCACGAAAGTATCGGGAAACATTGGCAGATGCCAAGGAAATGATTCGAACGAATCCAAAAGATATACTTGGCCACCTTTACGCTGGAATTGCTTTCATGTTTCTCAACAATAATGCATCTTCCTCCGATTCCATGCATAAATCGCTCAAATACATTTCCGAGCTCAAATCCGTTGTAGGTGAAATTAAGTCGTCTTTACAGGCATCATGTCATGGAATTCAGGTACGTCCCATTGTTTCGTGTTTGTCTTTCATTTTCAGTGAAGATTCGCCATTTTTCATTCTCCCTTAGCTCGCTTCCCTGTTGTCCGAATATTTGCAATACTCTCCATTCCAAAGACGAGTCCAATTGGCGAGAAAATATTACCTGGACGCTGACAGGGAAACAAATGCTGGCCACCTGCTGGATTCTGAAAAACAGGAAATGGTTTCCATATTGATTGCATCGGTTGATGACAATGTGCGTTTTCTCGAGGTATGAAACACTAGTCTGAAATAAGTCAACTGTTTTCTTCTTTTTATCATCTGTTACTCTCCGAATCCCGTAGTCAGAATTTGAAAAAAGTGAAAATACTGTCAAATTTCAAGAAGCCTGTAAGGCTTTCACTGGGGGAAATTACGAAGCAGCTTTAAAAATATTTTCCGACCTGGTTCGAGTAGCACATAATCGAAATTTATATATTTCTCGGGCGGAAACTTATAGAAAGGTTCTTTTTGTCCTACAATCATTTTCAAAAAAAAAAAGAGTTGAAGTCCATTTTCTGAAATTTACTTTTCAATCAGCTCGGCAAATACGAACAAGCTCTGTCTGACTGTGAATCGGCCAATTCATTTACGTCCAATGATATGCATAAAGTGTATAAATTGCGTGGAAAGATCTATATGGAAATGAAGAATTTTAAAGCTGCAGTCGAAGAATTTAAATTGGCCGTCCTTGGAATGAACAGTGGTGGTAATATCAAGTGCCATGGTTTTTTATGTTCCAAACGTAAAATAAATCTTTATTTTTTACTTGTACACAGACAACTGCAACTTGTTGCGAGAAGCTGAAAGTGCGCTGCTTCGAGAAACCGAATCTCATCGAATGAAAGAAGAACAAGGTCCAGCCAGCGACGACAAAGGTGTCTCCCATTTTCATTACCAATGTTGTAGCTCAATCACTGAAAATTAACTATTTAGGTCTAACAATGGGTGAAGTTTCATCTTCTTTGCAGAGTGACAAGCCAGCGCTGGGAAAACGAAAACGTTTGGATCCAGGCAAGCAGTTTCATTGCTACCCATAAACCTCTTTTAATAATTAAATTTGATTCCGTAAAAAATTAGATCCTGCTCGCCTTGAAGGTCTGCGTCCTCTACCTCACCGGAAAAGAAATGTCTAGCTCGCCATCATAATAATAATCAGTTATGTAGTGTCGATTTCTTACAATGTTATTTTGTAATCCAGTCGTGGCAATATACAATATGAATTGATTAAAAAATTCAAACTCTTTCATGTTTCATTTTGTAATACTAGTCTTCTTAGATGATATTAATGAAGACATTTTTTCATGGTAGTCTACAGTAGACTTATTTTTATCATTATCCAGCAATGTTGAATATGTAATGGGCGATCATCAACAGGCAACGTATTTTTCAAAGGCTAATGAATGAAAAGCTTTTATTCCTTGTACATAATCAAGAAAAATTACGTGTCTGATAAAGAAACAAGACTCATGATTCGATTAAAAAGGACATTTGCAAGTGAATACATGAGCTTCACAAAAGATGGAAATTCATTAAGCTAATCATCTTCTGATTAGATCTACGAAGACGGCGAGTTGTATCTTCATCATTTGTACGTAGGAAGATGTAAACTCTCATTCTTTTCAGGTACTCCAAGTACGTAGATAGGCTCTTTGATGGAGCCTTCGAATACCTCAAGGTTCCTCGAATATTTCGATGATGATCTCCTTAATTTAATTATCGTATTTGAATTCGGTGAACTGAATTATTCAAAGTTTTGTAGAACATCTACCAGTTTTTAGTTAGTTTCTTTTACGCATCGAAGCCTTCGATGCATCAGGGAAATAAAACCGATGAGAAAACTGATATAGGTCAGAGCTGTTTTGGATCTGTTCAAATACCCATACTCGACAGGCTACAAAGGATCCATTCAGAGCCCTGTACTAAGCGTTCGAGTATCGGTATTTTGACGAGACTCGAGTAACCCTACTGGAGCTTCGACGCATTCCGACTCGAACTCGCTGCATATTCTGCATTTTAGATCGAGTTCGAGTATGCTTCGAGTACCCAAAAATAATTACGAGTGTATGCACTGCCCCAGAGTCGAGAGTAGCCCTATACCGACATTTTTGAGTCCCCGTCAGTGTCTCTGATCGGATATTATAAGTAAAACATTCGCGCATTTCATCTGTTACTTTTCGACCCCTCTACTTGGCCCAAAAGTTTAGCGCAAACAATCAAAGCGAGGGAAGCACACCTGAATTTCTTTGTTCCTCTGAAAAATACATTGTGTTTGGTTTTACTGCCTTGCTAGTCTCTATTAGTTGTAGCACTAAAAATTTAAAAAAATGTATGACGCACGATGTATAGGTAATCGACAACAGACATATTTGGCAATGGAAAATGAAATGTCCGGATCAAACTCGTTTATTTTCATCGAAGAAACCCATATTATAAGAACTGAACGGTATTAATTTACTCTCTAAATCGGTGAAAAGCGGTAAAATTCTGGGTGCTTAGAATATTCCTTCACATCCATGATTCCAGTTCCACGGTCGTATTCCTTTTTCAAGTTCGGGTCCAGGAGAACCAATTCTGCTTGTTGTATTAATTTCGTCAATCGTTTGATGTCACGCGGATCTACTTTGCCTACAGGTTAAATATTTCGTCATTTTACATTTTCTCCCAATGTTCAACTCTTGTAATTGGAATTAACTCACCATTTTCCATGTTAACTTTGAGTTTAGCAATAGCCTTTTTGATCTGTTCTGGTGTGCAATTCTTGGTAATCCGGAGGGCATGATAAAATCTGAAGCGCGAAGATTGAAATTTCACAAACGATTTGTTTCTATTCAAACTGTCCAATGTAGCTGAGGAAACATAACAACAATTTTAGAAACGTTAGATCCATGTAAAGGAATTGAGAAAAAATGAATTCACGATTGCCATACCAATATCTTCTTTTATGTCATAAGATGCTCTGAAGTCTTTTATAGCTTCTATATATTGCCCAAGAATGCTGTAAATCGATCCTCTCAAATTGAAAACCTCTTTCTTTTTAGAACAATATTTCGAAGCACAAGCAATGTTACAAAATTTGAGGGCTTCTTGATTCTCGTTGAGCTGCAAAAAATAAAAAACTTATATATAAAATGTCGATTAAATTGTAACCGCGTTCACCTTATGCAGTTCCAAGGCAATGTTGAAATTCATGACCCAAAAATAGTAATTCTTAAACTTTCCATCAGTAATTTCTTCAAGGCATTTCAGCGCTTTCGCGTATGTCTTTTTTGCCTCTTTAAAAAGTTGTTTACTGTGAAGGTCAATGCCCATATCCCAATTAGCTAAAACCTTTTTTTTTAGTAGCTCCTGCAGAAGAATAGTTATTACGTCTTCTTTCGAGGAACAGTGGAAAAATCTTACTTGTCTTTCATCATTCTTTTTTGCTGTATCCTCTTGAATGCCACCACCATCCTTGTACAATTTTGCCGACGTTGCCTCTGAATTGGATGATGTTCCAGGTAGGGTCGAGTCGTTGCCCATCTTTCTCTTTTGCGCCATTCCTTTTTTCTGTCGAATTCAATGAAACCATTATTTTGAGAGCATAATGTATGTAAGAGTTACTCGTGAAAACAAATCAATTCAAGTCAGAAACGATCGAATACTTTGTAGGCTTCAAAAGCCTACGAATTTACACATACAGCCAAACAAGCATGCTATGCATATGCAATGGGCCAAAATAGCCAAAAATGCATAAAGGTCGCACGAAAGGAGCCGGTGGAACCAAACTAATCAGCCAAACAAGCATGCTAGGCATATGCAATGGGCCAAAAAAGCCAAAAATGCATAAAGGTCGCATGAAAGGAGCCGGTGGAACCAAACTAATCAGCCAAACAAGCATGCTAGGCATATGCAATGGGCCAAAAAAGCCAAAAATGCATAAAGGTCGCATGAAAGGAGCCGGTGGAACCAAACTAATCAGCCAAACAAGCATGCTAGGCATATGCAATGGGCCAAAAAAGCCAAAAATGCATAAATGTCGCATGAAAGGAGCCGGTGGAACCAAACTAATCAGCCAAACAAGCATGCTAGGCATATGCAATGGGCCAAAAAAGCCAAAAATGCATAAATGTCGCATGAAAGGAGCCGGTGGAACCAAACTAATCAGCCAAACAAGCATGCTAGGCATATGCAATGGGCCAAAAAAGCCAAAAATGCATAAAGGTCGCATGAAAGGAGCCGGTGGAACCAAACTAATCAGCCAAACAAGCATGCTAGGCATATGCGAGGGGCCAAAAAGCCAAAAATGCATAAAGGTCGCATGAAAGGAGCCGGTGAAATCTAACTAACCGAAAGATAAAAGAAAGACTGAATCGATTACCTTTATAGTTTGTCTTTCTTACGGAGGAAGTAATGCTCGCTGCTCAAAAGTCGCGAGTGGAATGAAAGGCGATCGTCGAGGCCGAGATGTTTATAGAAAGGAATTGAGCGAAACGACGAAACGACGACGCATTTTTCTGGACCTTTTCTTTCTCATTACTCTTTCCCAGAAATTTGCGGGGAAGGGAGACTTCTCGGAATTCTTTCTTTTTTCTTTTGGAAGCAAATACTTTGTGTTTTTGTCTATTTTTCGATTCTTTCTGAATTTCTGACTGGATTAAAACAGCAATACTACTCTGCAAATTACGAAACCAAATTACGTGTTTGCTGCATACAATCTAGCCGCGTTTCTCAATTTAACTTGTCCTAGTCTAATTTTAACAAGCACTCCGCGAGCAGGCCCAAATAGCAGGCTTCGTGTGATGTGTCTTTTCGTGGGTGTTCTTTATAATGGTCAAATTAAACAAATAGATCGCTTTTATGGTTCGCCAGAATGATACAAATCGTTTAAATTCAACCGCAATGTTTTAGAGTTTGGGAGATAATCACTATATTTCAGGAAGGGTTTTCCACAAATAACAATTTTTTGACTCAAGTAAAAAAAATATCAGGATGGGTTAAAATCACCAATAAAATAAGCGTCAGATTGCCCAAAATCTCATCTTTCATACGCCCAACTTGCAATATTTTACAAACAATGGTTACAGAGCTAAAAAATAAATAAGAAATCCCTATATTTTGCCGACGTTACTGCTCATCATGGAGTCGCTCCTAGTCCCCTTGCTCAAAGGCCTACAGGGGAGGGGCGACTCGCTTTTGACTCGGCAATGGCCAGAAAAGTCGTCAAAATATAGGGACTTGCTAATAATTTTTTAGCTCAGTAACATTAAGTCGTAAAATATTGCTAGTCAGGCAAATGAAAGATTAAGTCCCGGGCTATCTGAGGCTTGTTTCAATTTAATTTTCATCTAATCATAGTTTTTATTGTTTTTACTAACATTGTAAAAAGTCACATCACACCAACTCGGACTGCCTGTTTAAGTAATAGACACATTCTTTTAATCGCCTAATTCATACTTTCACTTTTGCAGGTTTCTTTTCGTGCGTATTCCAATCGAGTACCTGATATCCGTTTTTACGCAACATCATCAGCCCCATTTCTGCTAGATGCGACGGTAAAACATTTTTCCAATTTCTCTTTTTTGACCTGACCAAATGTTAATTTAGAGTTTCTACCTAAAAACTAAAGAGGCCTGACCAGTCATTTCGTACCCACGAAACCGTACTTTAGTCCATCAGCGAGACGCATTCACAATTTCAATATGGAAAGGTCTACTATCTTGTTAAATCTATTCAGTCATGTATATGGTGTATCCTTCAAAAACAATACACAATTTTCCCATCTTTTCATTGACTCTGGTGCTTCCGAAAAAAAATCAGGCCAATACCTTAGCAATGTCAAAGCTTCTAAATCAAAAGAACGTAATGCTGATGGTTGAGCCTATCATATCGCAGCCTGTTGACCATTTAGCGTTGGAGTTAGGGGCCCCATGCGTGTTTCGCATGGGGTAACTCCAATGGAGGTTTACATTTCTATTTTTCCCTCCCCGCACTAACCATCGTAGGCAGGAAGGAGAATCAAAGATTTCCGGGGACGCTTTGGCCAGGGCGTGAAAGGCCGAGGCGTGAGCCGAGGGGTCGCCCGACGGCCAAATGCGTCCACGGTAACATGTCTTTGCTTATTAATTGTCTATACAGTTTTAAATTGTGTTTTTTGTGAAGTCGTCAAATAAACAATAACCGAAAAAGTCGTCAGCATCGATCAAAATAACTCTGTATTACATGAAACACATATTCTGAATTAACACCGCCTCCACTGAATACCTTTCTCTCTTGAAACGTAAAATCTTAACGTCTACAACCAAATTCTCTTGCCGCTGCGCGTAACTGAGATGCAGGTATAGACTCTTTCAGCTCGTAATCAACATGCCATGCTTCTGTCCGCGACCAATCAATTTTGTAGCATATGGCACCATCTCTTCGTCGTCTTTTAGCGTTAACTATTTTGTGGTAGGGGTAACAGCGATCAGGATTGCCAGCATCATCCATTTCCTGTTGATCAATTTCATCCTGCCTTTTTTGGGCCAAAGTACTGTGGCGCGCATGAGAGCTAGCCCTCGAGGTATGAGAGTTTCTACTCGTATTACTTGTTTCTGAAAAACATATTAAAATTAGTTTAAATAAATAATTGAAAACTATTTACAAAAGTTTAATCTACCTGAATCGTCGCTTTCAACCCCCTTGTCCTCGTTTTCTCTACGCCTCTTCCGTTGACCTTGTTGAGTTCTTTTCTCCTGTGTTGCTTTTTCGTTTTGTGGTGCCGATTTTCTAGCAGTTGGCAATGTTTTTCCCGCTGAAACGGGGTTTTTCCACGCTTTCCCCTTATTTGTTGTTGTATTGGTTCCTATGAAATCCACAAAGAATAGCGTTGATTAAGTGGATACAATACAAATGTCAACAATACAAATGTCAATAATGCAAGTTCCAAATTTTTCGTTTACCTCCTTGATTCGACGATGTTCCTTGAACAGGCTCTGTTGCCTCCTCGTTAGAAACTTGTTCGGTTGTGCCTGCAGGCGACGTAAACAAGGTATCGAATGATGGAATTTCTGAAGGATCCAGATCGTCGTACTCTTCTTCTTCGAAATTCGATACCATTTCATAATCCAAACTATTCTGATGATTCACGTTCGTGTAGGTCACCTCACCAGATGGCCCATGTACTTGAAGGTTTTGGTCAGGCAGCAAATTGAATTCTAAATAAATATAAGTAATGAGATTCGTGCAATGAATTATCTGATTTGCTGGCTTACCGTTCTGTTGTTGTTGATTGTGTTGAAGAAACTGCTGCTGCTGCCCTTGCTGTTGCTGCTGCCACTGCTGTTGCTGTTGCTGTTGTTGCTCCTGCTGCTGTTGTCCAATAGGCTGGTTCATGTTGTCCGGAACATGAAAATCTAAAAATTACACAGAGTTTAGGATTTATTTCATGTATATAAACCATATATTTTCTTACCTAAAGACCTTGGATGAAATTGATGTAATGGTGCAGGATTTACTATTTCAGTCATTGCATTCTGAAGATCTGGATAGCCAAGTGCATTTTCAAATACACTTTCTAGATTTTCATGTTGGATTTGGGAATTGCTGAACTGTGGTTCAATTGGATTCTGGTACTCCAATGGATTTGTTTGGAAATGGCCGGACGTATTCTGTTGTCCCTCGTAGTTTGGACTACTAGCCGGCGCATGAAAAGGGCTAGAAGACGGTGTGGTGATCTGCATGAATCTTGGCGGATGCATCGGACTTGCGTATGGCAAGGGTGCAGGCGTCTGATTGGGACTCGCCATCATATGATAGATTGGGTGGTTTGGGAATTCCTGTTGCGTCTGATTAGGGCACGGAGAATAATGCGCTGGGAAGTGGCTGGACGTACTTTGTAGTCCCTCGTAGATTGGACTACTAGCCGGCGCATGAAAAGGGCTAGAAGGCGGTGTGGTGATCTGCATGAATCTTGGCGGATGCATCGGACTTGCGTATGGCAAGGGTGCAGGCGTCTGATTGGGACTCGCCATCATATGATAGATTGGGTGGTTTGGGAATTCCTGTTGCGTCTGATTAGTGCACGGAGAATAATTTGCTGGGAAGTGGCTGGACGTACTTTGTTGTCCCTCGTAGATTGGACTACTAGCCGGCGCATGAAAAGGGCTAGAAGGCGGTGTGGTGATCTGCATGAATCTTGGCGGATGCATCGGACTTGCGTATGGCAAGGGTGCAGGCTGCTGATTGGGGCTGGAAATGAAATTAAATCCTTGTCCATATTGCCAGGGTTCCTGCCACAATGAGGGGCTCCGATTGCTCTGCGAGAACGGTGTTTGATACACTGGTGAAGATCCGAGTGGATAGATATGGTGTCTCGGCGACCTCAACCTCAACACATTTTCTGTTCTGGGCTCCTCCGTGATGGTGAATGTCTGTGTTGCGTTCCGATGGTTGGCTGATGTAGGCGCCGATTCAACCAGAGTTCTTCTCACTTGGCTTTCTTTGTATTGGTATCTATTTTTCTTGCTTTTGTTCTTGATGGTTGGTGGATTTTGCGGTGGCCCCATGCTGTTTGTTGACGAATTTGGAGTAACACTTTTCGTCCCAAAGTGTTCTCTACGTGGACTTGATGGTAAATCGTCGATTCCAAATGGCGCAATCGGTTGAATGTCCATGGAGGGAGCTGATAAATTCGACGGAATATGCCCTTCTCCTGTGCCTGTTGTTATTCTTGAACCCATTTTGGTCAAGTCAATCTATGTCTAAGCAATTCAAAGTTTCAAAATAAATACACTGCACCACACAAAATGAGTCTAAACATTGAAAAAGAAAAGAATAAAAAAATGGCTTACCTTTTTGCTTGAAGTGTCTGCTCTAGCTCGAGTCGTACTGGAGTGAGCAGCAAAGCGATTCGTGCTCCCTTTTTATATGAGATGAAATCCGACGATGCTACAACGTTTTGTCTTCAAACGTCTTTTTGATGTCATTCCTGGAATCGGTTACAGCGACAGGGTTGATGGGATTAAAACATTGTATTCATCATTAAATAAGACCTCTTCGTGGCGCCTTCGAGATTTTTGCGACAAATTTGAGTTAGCCTATTCTTTTTCGCCTTAATTTAGTTCATTCAATTTACAACCCCCGTCACAGAGAAAGAATCCAATTTTCGGAAAACAGAAATTCGTACAATAATTCCAGAATATTTGCTGCCCCCTCGGCCCTCACGTAGTTTTGAATTGTAGCTTTGTATTTTTGAACAGCAAGGGGAAAAATATTTAAAAAACAGAACATAAAAATAGGAATTTGTCCCGAAATTTAAACGAATATTCCCGAGAATTCACGTAGTTTGTCTGTTATTAATGTTCGTTCAATGAATTTGAATTCCAATGAGAAAGGAATTTTTTTTTGAAAAAATATATATATTCCCTATATTTTAATGGTTATTCCCGAAGATATGGCTCCCTCAGAGCAGTTTGAACTCTATGTGTAAGCTATTTTATTTCAATTCTTTAGATAAATTTGATAAAAATTGAAAAAAACATTATTCCCGATGACGGAACACTGATTCTCGATGATTCACGCTCCCTCCCGGTTAAAACATATGTGTTTTACGACCATATTATTGGCAAGTTAGCGTTATATGTGAAGAAAAACCGTGGAAAGTAGCGTTCCTCAATTAATATGTTTTTCATCAATGCTAAATGAATTGCAGTAGTCGTAGTACGGAATAAATTAAGTTTAGCAATTAGAAGGGAATTCCCGGGATATCCCTATTAAACTGAACGGCCGAATTTCGGGAAACGAAGAAAAACATGCCCAGGTATTGACACGTCATGAATATTAAGATTGAGTAGAAGAAAATTCATCGAGTACTTTCCGAGAAAAAGGTACAAAACAAAACAGCTATTTATCTGAATTTTTGGGGTCTTACGGAGAATTTCGGCAGCCGAGATAAAGCTTTTTGGACCCAGGTTCGGAGGTGGAGCCTAGTCTTAGCCCCTCCTCCCTGAAATTTAGCCCATTAAACGCCTCTAAGCCTTCGGCTTCTACTAACGTAGAATCTCTCAGGGATAAATTTTTCTTTGTTCAAATCAAATATCATGTGATAGTAAATTTTAAATTTTGAATACTTGCAGAATTGAAACATTATTCGGACGCTAAATCGTTAACTGGATGCTTTTTAAAGTGACCGTTTTTATTCATTTCACAAGCCACGTAATTCACTAAATTGATGCTCTAATTTCTGTAATAATTGAAAATTCCATTACAAACGTGATCAAAACAATCGCGAAATGATTCTGATTTGCGATAAAATCACTCACTATTAAAGACGAAGGAGGATCTCGGTGGCACAGTCATACCGAAAAATGATACCTGAAGGTCTGCGTCCTCTACCTCACCGGAAAAGAAATGTCAAATGTCTAGCTCAGTCAAACATTTATGCTATGTCGATTTCTTACAATGGTTTTTTGTAATCCAGCCGTTGCAATATGCAATATAGGAATTGATCAAGAATTCAAACTCTTTCATGTTTTGTTTTATATTACTAGTCTTCTTAAATGATAAAAATGAAGAGTTTTTTTCAGGGTAGTCTACAATCGACTTTGTTAATTTTTGATCATTATCCTATGATGTTGAAAATGTAATGGGCGATGATCAACAAGCAAAATATATTTTTCAAAGGCTTAATTAATGAAAAGCTTTTTATTCCTTGTACATAATCAAGACAATTCGCGTGTACAATGAAGAAACGAGACTCATGATTCAATTAAAAAGGACGTTTCTTGTAAAACAATTTGTGAATACAGTATTCTTCCAAAATTACGCGTTTGCTGCCCTCGTCGTACGCACGTCTCAGATCCTTGTCCAAAAGTACTCTCTCTGCCAATGCTACGACTTTTTCCTCGTCAGAATTGTCATCTAAATTATAACAAGTTGCATTTAAGAGACTTGTATACAAGTATTTAAATTATAAGGGAAATGCGTTTTACCTTTCAGTGAACTTCTTTTCTTTTCAATCGCCTTCTTAATTTTGGATTCCTTAGCCGCTGTGTCAATCTCCAATACATCGTAAAACCGGTAACGCTCCCGTTTGTACTTCTTGTATGCCTTGTTTCTCAACATAATGTCAAATGTCACTATGGAAGAAAACATTTAATTATTTTTGAATGAATTGATGTATTGCTACAGTAGCCTACGGCGATCTTGGAACAGCTCGTAAGATTCCCTGTAATCTTCAATGGCCTTTTCGTATTCTCCAAGATCAGAGTAAATTCTTCCTCGCAGGTTAAGCATTTCATGCTTGTACTTTCCGTCGTGTTTCGATAATGCCATATTAACGGATTCCAGGGCGTTTTCAAACTGTTGAAACTTGAAACAAGGAATGATCAACTCTATTTTCTTATTTCACAGTTTCTTATATAAATACTTTTTCTAGTTCCATTGCCATATTAAAGTCTAGTTTGAATAAACGGTCTTTATAAGTAACGTCCGATATCTCCTCCAAGCATTTTCTCGCTTCTTTATAATCGTCCAATGCCTGCTTAAAGTAACCGTTCTTGTTGTTTTCGTGCGCATTTTGCATCCATTCTTGAAACATTTTCTTCAGCGTCGTCTAATTTGTAATAGTTAAAAAGATGTTTAGCTCAAATTCCTTAATAAGAAAACATAAAAATCCTTTTAGTTACATCGTTTTTCATCCGTTTCTCGGGAGGAGAATATTCAACGTCTTCTTTCGTCTTTTCTTCATTCTGATCGTCGTCTTCCATTTCTTCTTCATTCTGATCGTCTTCTTTCTTTTCTTCCTCATTCTGGACGTCTTCCTTCTTTTCTTCTTCATAAGTCAGGACCTCTGCATTCGTTTCTACTTCATTCGTTTTGTCTGGAAGTATAGACTTGACTGCAATAGAATTTGCCTCTTCCATTTCTGTTTGGTCCATTTTGATTTTTCTCCTACCAGAAAATACAATAATAAAGTTCTGGTTAAGCTATATGAAAATAAATGGATGCAAACGCTCCAATACGTTCCAATGCTACAGTAGGCCTACTATTATTACATCAATGCGCTAGCAGTTAAGATGTTTTCGCAATAGATATGCAATACAGTATAATGTAGGTACACTTGACCAATATACCCGATCAAAGAAATAAACAAAACTGTTCTTCATTACCTTTATATTTGTCCTCGGTCGGATGTTGAGTAACGTCTTACTTTTGACGCGGTTGCTCGTCGAATGAGGGATCTAGGGGAATGCAGTCCACTTTTATAGGGAACCACTACGTACCCATTGCGTTGATTCAGTTCGACTGCACCACGATTGACAACGCTGCAAATCTCTAGAATTATTTTTTGCGGTTTCTCGTGTTTAGTCATATGTTGTAGAAACTGGAAATTATTTCGTTAACCTAGTGAATAAATGACGCAAATTCAGGGTTTAATCATATTTCTGTATTCTTTTTCAAGCATTACATTTTTTTAAAACCAAAAGCAACTTTTCAATGTGTAATTTGATTAATGCTTTTTGTCTTCTTCTTGTCACGCATCCGGTTTCGATGCCAAATACTGTATCTCTTCCGTGACACGTTCCTCCTGCTCCCACTCGGCTAGCATCTCCTTCACTTGATCTCTTGTAAATTCTTGTTCCAATTCCGATTGGCTGAGCCAAGTGTAAGTCGGCATGAACGAACAAAATTTGTGACAAATCATACCGTCTTTCATTCTTTTTTCAGTACGCACAATCCTGACGCGGTCGTGATTGGTAAAACTTTTCTCGTCTTGCATCTCCTTAATATTTTCTTTTGTAAGACTTTGTTTCAATTCCAATTCGGTGACCCAATAACTGTTAGTTGGTACCAGTTTAGATATTTTGTAGACAATTGTATTTTCCGCCTTGCGCCTTGAAGTACGCACAATCTTGTAGCTTTCTGTCATCTGTAACCAATCCAACAGTTAATTAATATAACATCTACAAAACGCAAAGGTGATATTGTCTAGAACACGGAGAATAAATCAAAAGTCGTCTACTAGTTTACCTTGATTTGTCGCAATAGCTGATTTCGTTAAATGTTCTGTCTCTGTCGCAAATACGAGTGACTCATTTTCGGTAGTGTGACCTTGTGTTATCGAGACCAATATATGGCGATTGACATTCGTCGTCTTTTCTTCACCAGAACTACAAGTTTCAGAAAATTCAAAACGTCGGTCCGACATTATTGTTTCTATTGAATTCTCCAAGGCTCATGAAATAAAGGACCCCTTTTTCCCAGTAAATTCTCAGTTGGCCACTGCTTTTGGTCTATGCAGCATCGCAAATTTGACTTACTGTGTCCTTGGACCTGGACCTATGAGTACTTAAAGTGGTTGGTTAAGAGATATATCCATGATGGAAGAATGCGCCGACCAAGTTCCAACGCTATTTTCACTGGCATCCAATGTTGTTAAGGAAAATGTCCTACTGTATTGTCACAATGATCCCAATGTGATCTCTATCCGTGATTTACGTAAGTGCCTATTCGTCAGGAAGAAATTAAACGTCCAATTAAATTTTTCGTTTAACTAGCCGCATGTTTGGCGTCATTGGCCCGTAAATCCCTAATTGATTGTGGAAAGCTCGACAGTCGACTGGCCAAAGTGATTTTTACAGAGTCAATTCAACATCTTAATTTGACTCAGTCGCATCGCAACACATTTAAGATCGGAGCTGAAATTGTTAAAGTGGCTACTTTACAATGCCCGGTAACTCCTATATCTATGCATTTCTTCCATTGCTGTTTCGTACTCTATTTTTTCTAAATTTCTCTTTTTAGTTACTCACTGTGCTCTTGTTCTCTGGATCTGGCCATCAATTCGACTCTTATTTGGGTGATTTCCTTACGTTTTCGAGATTCCAGCATTTGCGAGTATTGGATATTTCAAACTCTTCTGCCAACGATAACTGTATGTCTATCTTGGCCAACCACTGTTCTAAACTCCAGTAAGTGACGCTAGCATTATTCATTTGGAAATTTGAAGACGTTCTGAAAATGCTCATTATTTATTTATCAAAAGAGCTCTAAGTGTGTCGAAAACTACCGTTTCCCATGACGGATTGGAACACTTGCTCATCGGTCTCAAGTGTTTACAAGTTCTTTTCCTTCGCTATACGGAAATCAGCCAAGACAAACTTTGCACGCTTCTACACAGATGCTCGCCATCAAGATTGAATGTGTTGGATAGCGAATTTGAAATACCAGCCTTTGCCAATGGAACTCTCCAAAGACCCCCTACGATTCTCGTTTCAGCACATTTTGAGCAAAAGGGGATTATTCATTTTATGAGCCAAAATTTGTTGTTTGAAAATATTCAAATTACCCACCATCAATTGAGGTGTCAAGTAAGAGATGCAGATCTTTTACAGATGAATGATCAAATGATCTCACTTGGACAGCCATTTGATCCATATAATTTCTTTGGTCTTCTGGAAGGCGATATCAACATAACTTTTGAGGGTATCAAATCAGTACTGGACAAATTCGGGAGTACCATTGTCAATCTAAAAATTTCCGGGGTTTCCTTTGTCGACCTGGCCTACATACGATCAAACTGTTCCTACTTGACGTCTTTTTTTGTGGAACAGGTCGAGTCGATTTCCAACTTAGATGATAACGAATCTCTTTCATTTCCTCGACTGAAAGTGTTTCGTTGTATAGATGATCCACATCACTTGTCGTGGGGTGAGCGCCAGTTGGCGGAAATACTGTCGAATCCCAACCTTACATCGATAATGATCTCCCATTGCGATCGTCTTACCGATCGCTGTTTGAAATTTGCTTATAAAAAACATCATTTTAAAAAACTTGAAAATCTTGCACTGCGTCAGTGTAATAACATACACATAGAATCATTCATTCTGGTTTTCTTGAAAACAAAAAAATCCCTGAAAAAGATGACCCTTGTTCAATGTCACCCGTTTCAAACGGCGTCAAGCCAACGACGTTTGATTCAGAGAGTGAAACAAATTGACGAAAAAATTCAAATCGAATTCCCTTCTCTGCCTTACTTACCCATGTTTTAGCAATAAATTTACTCTTGCTGTTCTTACCAATTGTTTCTCTTTCTCAAACAAATACAAAATTGAAATATGATGCAATTTTGTTTTCCTTCTTTTGAAGCATTCTCAAGATTTTACCCTCGCCGTATGGTTTTATACAAGCGCAAGTTTTACACTAACAATAATTGGTGATGGGACATGATTTGGATAGCTGACCTCGATTACTATCTATCATAGTTTCCAGAATCGCCATTTTGGTTCAAGTCCACTGGGATGCTTTGGCGTACCCTTTAAAAGTCGGACGCTTGCCTTGTCAGGTTCATTCCAGGTCAGCCCGCCCTACAGTCAACATGTCTTCCGATTCCGAGCTACCTTCTTGTAGCATCCTCATCAACCCATCATCACCAAGATCGCCCACCTGTTCTACTATAACCCTGTCGAGTGACGAAGATATCGCTTGCGAGTCAGTAGTCGTCAATTTTGTTTAGTCGTTATCGTTTATTTGTTTAATGTTCTCCCTTTTTCCTATAGTGAGAATGAACGTAGCAGCGACGTCTCCAGCGACCGCGTCTCGACCATCACGTTGTCGAGTGAGAGGCAAGTGACAATTATTGAATTGTATTTTTTACTTGCCTAATAACATTTTCATTTTATACCTTAGTGAAGAAGATGATGTCGATAGTGACACCACCGTTTCTCTACCTTCCCATTATTATTGTATTCCCAAGGCAAGAACCCCATCTCCATACTACAACGACGATGATGTCTCTGATGTTCTTTCGACATAGTAAGTAAAAAACCTTGTATTCAGTATCACATTTTATTTGTCGAATCATGTTTTTTTCAAATCTATTTTCTTTTTTTGTTTCAGTGATGCAGATGTAGGGGATTGGATCGCTAACCAACAATTTGCAGCTGACGAGCAACACGGGTAATCCTAATTTGTCTTTTATCTGTGTTTTGAAATGGAAAATGAAATTATTATACATCAATATATACTATTATTTGCTAGACTCGAAGACTTTGCGAGATTCGAAGAAGAAGAAGAGGAAAATACTCTATTGGCGCTATCTCACTATCACGAAGGCGTCCAACAGTTTCAGCAGGATAATGAAGATGAACATCACTTCATCCCATTTCGTCTCCTGTAAATTATACCGAATCATTTCGTTCTCATATCTGTTCATGTTGTTTTGAAAGGACTGACCTTAATTGATCCATATTATCTGATAAGCTACAAAGAATAAAAGTATAAACATAGTTACCGAGTTGTAATTTTATTATTTTAGTACAACTAGTTTTATTTCAAAGATATCCTACTCTATATATACCCCCGCACAGCCTCATTTATTGGACTTTGTGCTAGCGGGGAGTAGCTCGTGTAGCGGGGCTTGATCTAGTTTTGTAGGCCTGCTTGAATCTAATGTTTCCGTAACTTTGGCAGCTTTTCCAAAAAGGGATGAGATTTCCTCTTGCTGGTCAAAGTCAGCATCAAAGCCAATGTTGGTACACAAATCCAAATTCAGAAACTGCTGTTGAATGGAATTATCAGTGTTATTCAGGTTTGTCACTATCTCTTGGCCAGCTAACTGAAGTTTATCTAGGATCAAATAGTTACATTCAAATGAATCTATAGATTTAAGATTTAACTTACAAGTTTCAAAGTTATTTTTATACCTTCTTCACTTTAGGAATTTGTTGTTTTCTTCATTGGAGCTGGTAGATCCCATAAGATATATTTTTGTACATGAATAGGGCCCTACCATAAAATATTAAGATACCTTTATAAATGGATCGAAAGAAAAAATACACTAAAAAATTACCTAAATATTCTGATGGAGAACTGAAAGGATTGAATAATGACAAATATGCAGCGGCCGTAGTAGGATACTGGGGGCTTGACGCACGACTATTACTAGCCGTAGCATCAAATATTGGTCCATTCGCTGTGGCCAAAACCTTTTGATCTGGAGAAGCAGCTCCCGTGCTCTGCGACCAGATTTCATCCTCATTGGATATGAGATAGAGAGAGCCGGATGAGTTTGAAGGAGTTTCAGTGGAACTGCCGCTCGCGGGTTACGATGGTGACAGCTTTTTTCTGTCTGAAAATTTTCCATATTTTTTATCATGTTTTGAGGCTTTAGATTGTCTGCCGTGTTTCTTCTTCCTCTTTTGAGCAGGGACGCTTGGCGGGTGCCCCATATTTCCGTGGTTTTGACGTTGGGTTTGACCAATGCCTACATCATTTCACATAGAAAAGAGTTTAACCAAAATACAATTTCAAAAAATTGAGTGTGGTCACAAAATGGCCTTGGAGATTTTGACTGATATTGCGACCCTATATAAGGCGGCCGCCTGCACAATTTTGCCTTTAAATAAACAATATTGCTTAATAAACACAATTTGAATGATAAGCTTTACCTTATTACAATTGTTTTCCGTCATGATATTTTTAATCATTTTAAGTTTATGAAAATTAGATAATTAGTGCCCTTAAACAGGGCCATATCAGTCTTAGTATAATGGTAAAAGAACCAACGTGTTCGATTGAATATATTTATATGATAAGGAAGATAATGTTTTAATTAACTCTATTCATCAAACCTTTTTTTCAGTTTAGTTAAATTATATATTCTTCAATTTTGTCCCTTGTATATTCTTTAAACAGTCAAACATGAATATAATTAAAATTCTTTTTATTCTTACCAGAACTAAACGTGTGCCGACACTATATTCTCCGTAAAATTGATTTATCCTTATCAATAAGTCTTTATATTTACACGACATGATCACAACATTTAGAACAGCTAGTTTTATTGCTGAAAGACGGGCTATTCTACATCATTTGGCCCTTTATAAACAATCAAATGAGTGCCAAATACTACGTAAACGCTGGATTCATCGTTAATAAAATGCTTACTTAAATTAGTATATGCATTACCTTGTTAGAATGGTACCTACTGGAATCTTGTTTAATATTTGATCACGATGGGGAGAAACGTTTCGAATGAGAGGCATAATATTGTAGTAGCATTTATCTCGATAATACATAATTTATTGCTCAAGTAACTACTACGCTATATTGACTTGTCAATAAACTTGTAGTGTCATTACATCATGTTTAATTTAACGTTGGGGTTGTCCCGCGGGCCGTGTTTCGGCCCCGCGGGCACCCCAATGGAGGTTTACCTGATGTTCTAACCTTCCCTGCACTCACCATCGTAGGCAGAGAGTAGAATCTAAAATTTTCCGCTGAACTTTGGCTTAGGGGCTTGAAAGGACGAGGCGATAGCCGAGTTCCTAGCCCCGACAGCCAAATGTGCAGCGGTAACATGCTTTTTTGTTATTCGATTTGTTTTATACGAGATAACATAGTAGCTAATATGCCTAACTGGGAAGCGCTGATCGTCTTTATTTTTGGTTTTTTACTATTAGCGTGGATGAGCAATAGGTTTATCGGATGTATCATCCGCAGGATAATATGAACCTTTACTAGAAATGAGCTACAAGAAAGCGATAGCCTGCAAGACCAAGCAGTTCTCATATTAACTTAACTAATCTTGGTCTCTATCATGTTTCACCAATAAATTTATTCTTGTTTGTATTTTGTTTATATTGTTTTCTTTCGCTAAAAAATTCACAATGGATTTACGTGCAATGTTGTGTTCCTTGTTATGAAGCACTCTAAAGATATCACCCTCATCAATGACCATACGTATAGTTTGATTTTAAGCGCTTCAGGATTCAAAGTTTCACACTTGTAGAAGATGGTACGTGTTTCAATTAGGACGCGTCTCAAATGAACCAAAGGTTAAGCATTTAGGACACTAAAATAAAAACTTTATTTTGAGTTAATTTATGTTATATCTAACTCAATAGTTGCCAATCAAATTAAAATTATCAAATATTTATAGCATTTAAAGTGTTTTGTATTTTTTGCCATTTTGGTTTCTTGTTTACTGCTTAACAAAATGGCGTTCGATGCGTCTTAATCAAGCTAATCTATTTCCGTTGAAAGACCATGTCGTTTTAATCTAAACGAAAGGACAGAAAAGGCTTTTAAATACAAAAGAAAATATTGTGAGTCACTTAGTGAAGAGCAGAGTGGGGCTTGGTTCCAGAAAGCGAGAAAAGGAATCCTTGGTTTCGACTGCAAAGAAACAGGGAAAGGGGGGATTTATACGGACTCTACGAAGAAAAGAGGAAGTTCTCAACGGTTAAGGGGAGGGGGAAGTCGGCCGACCAGAGGCTACTAACTAACAAGCCAAAAATAAACTGAAATTTAGCATTTAAATTAGCATAATATTCATTTCAAATCGGGCAAGGCATAGTCCAACGATGCGTCCCATAGCATACGAGAAACTAGAAACAGTGAGAGAACTATTCAATGAAATCATTGGTTTTCCTTCCATAATTCAACATGGAGCAGTTTGTCTACGGTGTAAACCTGAGACTCACTGGACATAAGGACGTTAGGGTCGTTTTTATAGGCGGTTTCAATCACAGCGGAATCGCTTACAAAGTTAATCGGCTCCAATTGAGAGACGAGCAGCTACAATTAGTGGATGATGCTACTGAGGATCAAGCGTACCGTACGTGGCTGCTAAGGTTGATACGCTGTATCGAAAGGTATATGAAACGTATGATACGGCCGAATCGTGCCATCGACTCCCTATCCAAATAGTATAATACACGTATTTCTAGCTGCTAATTTCGTCTTGATTAGAACATAAAACGAGACGATGTCGTCTTTCACTACTGACAATACTACTTTATTTACAGCGCAAATTCCTGTTGTATTAAAGTAAATTGTCCTGTATATTATACTGATCCTAATAATATTGTGAACTAATTGGTTTATAGTGTCCTGTTAATGATCCTGTAAAAATGTAATTAATAAACAATGTATTGACACGGGAAAGTTAAAAAACAAACTTAGGTTAGATAGTCTGAGCCAAGCTGACGGAAAATTTGAGTAATCTAATTAAAGTAAACGAGTCATCTCAGCCAATTAATATAAAAAGGTAAGAAATTAGATTAAATTTAACGAATTTGAGCCAAGCCGCCGCAAAACTTGAGTAATTTGATTATAGTTAACGTGTCATCTCAGCTAATCATCCTGAAAAGTTAAAAAATAAGATTATAGTTAACGAGTCATCACAGCAAATAAATATAAAATGTAAGAATTAAGATTAAAATTTACGAATATGAGCCAATCCACCGCAAAACTTGAGTAATTTGATTATAGTTAACGTGTCATCACAGGTAATCAATCTATAAATCTAAGAAATAAATATTAAGTTAATTAGTAATCACAGACAATCAATTTATAAAGTTAAGAAATAGACTCAAAGGTAAAGATTCTCAGCCGAAACAGCCGGAAAAGTGATAAGAAAGAGACTCAAAGGTAACGATTCGCAGCCGAAACAGCCGGAAAAGTTATAAGAAATAGACTCAAAGATAACGATTCGCAGCCGAAACAGCAGGAAAATATGAGAATATTGATGATAGTTTACGACTCTTGAGCCATTCCGCCGGAAAAATGATTTAATTGGATAAAAGTTAACTAGTCTGACCCAATCAACATGAAAAAATGAGATTATTGATGATAGTAAACGAGTCTGAGCCTATCCGCCGGAAAAATTAAGAAATATGATTAAGTTAACGAGTACGAGCCAATCCGCCGTAAAAATTAAGTAATTTTATGACAAAGTTAACGAGTATGAGCCAATCAGCCTAGAAATTTCTTGAAATTTGATTAAGTTATCGAGTTACAGTGGAAAAAGCTAAAAAAAGTCGAAAAGTTTAGCAATTTTATGAAAGTTGATAGGCCTTATATTGATGCAAGTTAACGAGTAAGAGCCAATCTGTGAAGTTGTCATAGATAAAAACGACAATTAAATTTATAAGCTGACATCGATTTGCGCAATACCACGAAATAAGTTATTATGGTTTTGTCTTGAATTTTTGTAAGGAATGGTTAGGTGTTTAGTCATTTTATCCGCTCGATTAAAAGACCATAGGATTAACATGGCGTCTTTTAATCTTATTACAGCGCCGCTTGTCTGTACTAGGAATCAATTACAATGATTCTGTTATGAGACGGAAATCGTCTAATCCGTCTGGGCCGTCTTGACTCACATCATTTCCGAGCTGCTAAAAACTTCTCCTGGGCCGTTTTGGATTTTACTGCTGTCTGTCTGAAACGAAACACAAGTTAACGACTCTCTGCCGAAACTTACGGAAAAGTTAAAAAAATTGGATTAAGTTAACGAATATGAGCCTAAACCTACTGAAAATTCACCTATTTATAGAACAAACATGACTAGGCTGGGCCAATCAACCTAGAAATGTCATGAAATTTGTTTAAGTTAACAAGCATGAGCCTAAACCTACAGAAAATTCATCTGCTCATAGATTAAAGTTAACGATTCTGACTAAATAAAACTAGAAAAATGAGAATATTGATGAAAGTTAACGTGAGTGAACCAAACCGCCGGATAAATTTTGAAATATGATTAAGTTAACGAGTACGAGCCAATCCACGGGAAAAATTAAGTAATTTTATGACAAAGTTAACGAGTCATAGCCGAAACAGCCGGACAAGCTACGAAATTTGATAAGAGTTGACGAGTATGAGCCTAAACCTACGGAAAAGCGAAGAAATTGGATTAATTTTAACGAGTATGAGCCGATCCGCAGAAGAGTTCAACTTTTTATCGATTAAAGTTAACGAGTCTGAGCCTATCCGTCGGGTAATATTGATGAAGGTTAACGAGTGTGAACCAAACCGCCGGATAAATTTTGAAATATGATTAAGTTAACGAGTACGAGCCAATCCGCCAGAAAAATTAAGTAATTTTATGAAAAAGTTAACGAGTCACAGACGAAACAGCCAGAGAACTCAACTTTTTATAGATTAAAGTTAACGAGTATGATCCAATCCGTCGGATAATATTGATGAAAGTTAACGTGTCTGAACCAAACAGCCGGAAAAATTATGAAATATGATTAAGTTAACGAGTCTGACTCAATCAACCTGGAAATTTCATAAAATTTGATTAAGTTAACGAGTATGAGCCTAATCCTACAGAAAATTTAACTGCTTATAGACTAAAGTTAACGAGTCTGACTCAATCAACCTGTCAAAATGAGAATATTGATGATAGTTAACAAGGTTGAGCCGATCCGCCGGAAAAGTGTAGAAATTTGATTAAGTTAACGATTACGAGCCTAAACATGCCAAAAATTCAACCGTTTATTTAATAAAAATGACTTGTCTGAGCCAATAATCCTAAAAATTGAATGATATTTGATTAAGTTAACGAGTCTGCCCCAATCAATCTAGAAATTTCATGATTTTTGATAAAGTTAACGAGTTTGACCCAATCAACCTGTTAAAATGAGAATATTGATGAAAGTTAACGAGTTTGAGCCTATCCGCTGGAAAAGTGAAGAAATTGGATTATTAGTAACGAGTGCGAGCCAATCCGCCAGACAAGTTAAGTAATTTCATGAAAGTTAACGAGTATGAGCCCCTAAACCTAGGTAAAAGTGAAAAAATTAGATTAATGTCAACGAGTATGAGCCAATCAGCCTAGAAATGTCTTGAAATTTGATTACGTTATCGAGTTACAGTCAAGTCATCGAGTTACAGTCGAGTTACAGTTAACGAGTATGAGCCAATCCGTGAAGCTGTCATAGATAAAACGACAATTAAATTTATAAGCTCACATCGATTTGCACAATACCACGAAATGAGTTTTTAGGGTAGGCCTATTGTGTTGAATTTTTCTAAGGAATGGTTAGGTGTTTAGTCATTTTATCCGCTCGAATAAGAAGACCATAGGATTAACATGGCGTCTTTTAATCTTATTACAGCACCGCCTGTCTGTACCAGGAAACAATTACAATGATTCTGTTATGAGACGGAAATCGACTAATCCGTCTGGGCCGGCTTGACTCACATCATTTCCGAGCTGCTAAAAACTTCTCCTGAGCCGTTTCGGATTTTACGGTCTGAAACGAAACATAAGTTAACGACTCTCTGCCGAAACTTACGGAAAAGTTAAAAAAATTGGATTAAGTTAACGAGTATGAGTCAGTCAACCTATATATGAGAAATTTGATTAAAGTTAACGAGTATAATACGATCCGCCGTAAAATTTAACTTTTTATAGATTAAAGTTAACGAGTATGAGCCAATTAACCAAAAAAGTTTAGTAATTGGATTAAATTTAACAAGTTTGAGCGAATCTGTCGGAAATATAATAAAAATTAACGAGTCTGAACCAAACCGCCGGAAAAGTTAAGAAAAATAATTTATGTTAACGAGTAACGACTCATATATTTGATTTAAGGTTAACAAAATGTTAAGAAATTTGATTAAGTTAACGAGTATCCGCGGGAAAAGTTTAGAAATTTGATTAAGTTAACGAGTCTCAGTCAAAACCGACGGAAAATTCAACTCTTTCTATAGAAAATTAACGAGTCTGATTTAATCAACATGGAAATATGAGAAATTTGAATTAGTTAAAGAGTTTGAGCCTAAATCTACAGAAAAGTGGGTTTAATAGACGAGGCCAAGTATTGTACAATAGGCTCCTCATCATGACCTACCCCAAGTAGACGCCATTTTGATTCGGGTCCGTGGGCGGAGTCAACTTTGTACCTTCCCTATATAAGTCGACCGGTCGTCTGGAAAAGGTCATATCAGGTCAGCCTTTAGTACTTTCAACATGCCTTCCTACTTTGAGCTTGTGTCTGGTAATACCTTGAGTTGTGACGACGCGACAATCACCCTGACGAGTGACAGGTAGGTTAATTTTCCTTTTAATTTTAATTTTTCTGTTTCTGATTTTATTTCTTTTTGATATTATAGTGATGAAGATTTCGAAACCAACGCCGATTCGACCATCACCCTGTCTAGTGACAGGTAGTAAATTTACTTTTCTTTTTTAATTTTTCATTTGTCTGATATATCATTTTATTATTATTTTATAGTGAAGAAGATGTCGATAGCGACGCCACTCTCCCTCTTGATTGGAAGTTTTTCCCACCATCTCATAACGAAGATCCATTTAAGTAAGTAATTGGTTCTTTTTAAGTAAAAGATGTCTGTTTCTATGACTTTTCTGATTGTGTTTCTAGTATTAGTGACGTAGAAGAGGATGACGAGATCGCCAATCTACACCTCGGAGGCGACGATCAGTTCGGGTAAGCAAGTTTAATTATTATTAATATTTCGTTTTAAATCTTAATAAGACATGATGTGTTTTATCTATTATTATTTTTTATAGACTCGATGAAGAAGCAGCTCGGGTGGGATTGTTTCAACCCATTGATGGCATCCAACAGCTGGAAACTGAAGAGGAACGACATAATCGCCATTTCCCGTTTCTTCACGGCACGGGCCTTAGCCCTACGCCCTCTGGGTAATAAAAATAACCTTCAGCAATAGTCATAATTTATACTATATTCATTTATCTTTTAGATTTTTTCAACTTGAGAGACCGGCCCGACTCGAACGCCCTATTCCACCTAGAGTAGACGACGAACCAGTGGAAAACGCCTGGGACCCTCACCCATTCATGCATTCACCTCGTGGGCAAGCGGCCAGGCGACCAAGGCCAATTAGAACTAACTGGACCAGAAGAGCCCTTCAAGAATGGAGAAACGCAACAAACCAGTCTGGACAACTCGATTTTACTCGACTCAATCATGGAAGAAGGAATCGTCGATTTACTCCCCTTTCTCGTCCGTTTTAATGTATTTTGTTATTTGTTTTACATTTTTTTCCTTTTAAATATTTTAGTTGTGACCCACTTTTTTCATATCGTGTATATTATACTCAGCAATATAATTTTAGTCCTCAATATATTCATAATGATCCTAAACCTGCGAAAAATTCAATTATTTATAGAATAAACATGACTAGTCTGAGCCAATCAATCTAGAAATTCCAAGAAATTTGATTAAGTTAACGAGTAGGAACTGATCCGCCGGAAAATTCAAAATGTTTATAGATTAAAGTCAACGAGTATGAGCCGATCCGCCGGAAAAGTTAATAATTTGGATTAAAGTTAACGAGTATGATCGAATCCGTCGGCAATATAATTATATTGATGAAAGTTAACTAGTCTGAACCAATTCGCCGGAAAAGTTAAGAAAGATGATTAAATTTAACGAGTAGCGAGTCATCTGTTTGATTTAAGGTAAACATAATGGTAAGAAATTTTATTAAGTTAACGAGTATGAGCCCTAGCCAGCGCATAATTTAACTATTTATAGATAAAAGATAACGAGTCTGAGCCAATTTACCTGGAAATATGAGAAATTTGTTTAAGTCAACGATAATGTAAACTTAATTAGTAATCACAAAAAATCAATCTATATAGTTAAGAAATAGACTCGAAGGTAACTTTTTTCAGCCGAAAAAGCCGGAAAACTTGAGGGATATCATAATAATTCACGTGTCATCTCAGCTAATCATCCTGAAAAGTTAAAAGATAAGATTATAGTTAACGAGTCATCACAGCAAATAAGTATAAAATGTAAGAATTAAGATTAAAATTTACGAATATAGGCCAAGCCGCCGCAAAACTTGAGTAATTTCATTAAATTTAACGTGTCATCTCAGCTAATTATCCTGAAAAGTTAAAAAATAAGATTATAGTTAACGAGTCATCACAGCAAATAAGTATAAAATGTAAGAATTAAGATTAAAATTTACAAATATGAGCCAATCCACCGCAAAACTTGAGTAATTTCATTAAATTTAACGTGTCATCTCAGCTAATTATCCCGAAAAGTTAAAAAATAAGATTATAGTTAACGAGTCATCACAGCAAATAGATATAAAATGTAAGAATTAAGATTAAAATTTACAAATATGAGCCAATCCACCGCAAAACTTGAGTAATTTCATTAAATTTAACGTGTCATCTCAGCTAATCATCCTGAAAAGTTAAAAAATAAGATTATAGTTAACGAGTCATCACAGCAAATAGATATAAAATGTAAGAATTAAGATTAAAATTTACGAAAATAGGCCGAGCCGCCGCAAAACTTGAGTAATTTCATTAAATTTAACGTGTCATCTCAGCTAATTATCCCGAAAAGTTAAAAAATAAGATTATAGTTAACGAGTCATCACAGCAAATAAGTATAAAATGTAAGAATTAAGATTAAAATTTACAAATATGAGCCAATCCACCACAAAACTTGAGTAATTTCATTAAATTTAACGTGTCATCTCAGCTAATTATCCTGAAAAGTTAAAATATAAGATTATAGTTAACGAGTCATCACAGCAAATAGATATAAAATGTAAGAATTAAGATTAAAACTTACGAATATGATCCAAGCCGCCGCAAAACTTGAGTAATTTGATTATAGTTAACGTGTCATCTCAGGTAATCAATCTATAAATCTAAGAAATAAATATTAAGTTAATTAGTATTCACAGAAAATCAATAGACTCAATATAGACTCAAAGATAACGATTCGCAGCCGAAACAGCCGGAAAAGTTATAAGAAATAGACTCAAGGATAACGATTCGCAGCCGAAACAGCCGGAAAAGTTATAAGAAATAGACTCAAGGATAACGATTCGCAGCCGAAACAGCCGGAAAAGTTATAAGAAATAGACTCAAAGATAACAATTCGCAGCCGAAACAGCCGGAAAAGTTATAAGAAATAAGATTATAGTTAACTTATCTCAGCCAAGCCGCCGCAAAACTTGAGTAATTTGATTATAGTTAACGTGTCATCTCAGCAAATCATCCTGAAAAGTTAAAAAAATACGAGTATAGTTAACGTGTCATCTCACCTCATCAGTATAAAATGTAAGAAATAAGATTAAAACTTACGAATATGATCCAAGCCGCCGCAAAACTTGAGTAATTTGATTATAGTTAACGTGTCATCTCAGGTAATCAATCTATAAATCTAAGAAATAAATATTAAGTTAATTAGTATTCACAGAAAATCAATAGACTCAATATAGACTCAAAGATAACGATTCGCAGCCGAAACAGCCGGAAAAGTTATAAGAAATAGACTCAAGGATAACGATTCGCAGCCGAAACAGCCGGAAAAGTTATAAGAAATAGACTCAAGGATAACGATTCGCAGCCGAAACAGCCGGAAAAGTTATAAGAAATAGACTCAAAGATAACAATTCGCAGCCGAAACAGCCGGAAAAGTTATAAGAAATAAATTAACAGTTTTGAGATCGCAGCCGAAACAGCCGGATAAGTTAAGGAAATCAAATTTTATATTGTAAGCACATGCGGAGTATGGCAAAACGTTTTTTCTATGTTTACAAAAAATAATAAAGAAATACAAGAACAAAATAAAAAAAAGAATACAGTCAAGGTGAAAAAAGCAAAATTCAGAACAGTGATTTCTTCATTTTCTTTTGTTGCGCTTTGATTTTTCGGCGGCCCTCAACTCCTTGGCTGGAACCGACCTGGCTAACTCTATTGGTGTGTGCCACGATTTCGTCGGCTTCCAGTGCATTTCGTAGACCTTAGTTCCATCAGATCGGATGGCGAAATCTGTAATCTCGTGGTAAGGATATCTACGATCCGCTTTTCCGGCTTCCATCATGGCTGCCTCTCTCTCGCGTTCTTGTTTTCTCTCCTTCCTCGTTCTCTTGCGTTCTTCTTCTCTCTCCTTCCTCTTTCTCTCGCCTTCTTCTTCTTCCTCCTTTCTCTTTCTTCCGGCTTTCACGCGCCTATCCCGAATGGAGTCTATAGAGCTGAGTGTGCTGGCATCTAAAAAGATAAAAACACAATAATTAATACTCTATCTTAGATGAAAGCATTGAAGGATAAATATCAGGATTAAAGGATTAATATTACCTGTAGAAGTACCTTCTGCTGGCTCCGTATGAGGCTCAGGTTCCATTTGTAGGTCCAGCAGTCCAGCAGAATCTTCAGGCGCATCAGTAGCAAGAGGATCGTCAGCTAGCGGGTTGTTGTGTGATGGTTCCACTGGTAGGTCCAGCAGTCCAGCAGAATCTTCAGGCGCATCAGTAGAAAGAGGATCGTCAGCTAGCGGGTTGTTGTGTGATGGTTCCACTGGTAGGTCCAGCAGTCCAGCAGAATCTTCATGCGCATCAGTAGCAAGAGGATCGTCAGCTGGCGGGTTGTTGTGTGCTGGTTCCACTGGTAGGTCCAGCAGTCCAGCAGATTCTGCAGGCGCATCAGTAGCAAGAGGATCGTCAGCTGGCGGGTTGTTGTGTGCTGGTTCCACTGGTAGGTCCAGCAGTCCAGCAGATTCTGCAGGCGCATCAGTAGCAAGAGGATCGTCAGCTGGCGGGTTGTTGTGTGCTGGTTCCACTGGTAGGTCCAGCAGTCCAGCAGATTCTGCAGGCGCATCAGTAGCAAGAGGATCGTCAGCTGGCGGGTTGTTGTGTGCTGGTTCATGGCTAGACAACAAAGATAAATTAAATTGTGGTATCATATCTGATTGATCGATCACATCTCCAGGTCCCATTTCTTCCATTTCACCCAAGATGGCTTTGAAAACTGCATCCACTATTCCTACTATAAAATTTAAAAAACGATCAATTAGAAAGATAGGCTTTAAGGGACACGCACTAATTATGACAAATGTTTTCTTACGCTCCGTAATAGATGCGTCGGTAGGTCCATTGGTAGGCTGGGGTAAGGCTGCAGGCGCGGTTTGGTTACCCAAAACCTCCGCTGGTGACGGCACGGAGCTAGATGACTGGCTTTGCCTCCAGTTTGCCGCTCGTTGGCGTTTCTTGTCCCGCGATGACTGAGACGGTCGTCCGTGTTTCCGCTGCCATGATGACTTCGATGAAGAATTGAGTGATGACAAGGACGAGTTTTCATGGAGCAACGGAAGCGGGCAACACGGCGACGGCAAAGGATTAAACGGCGACGGCAAGGGTGAAACCGGGGGCTGCAATGGTGAATACGGCAGCTGCAACGAAGAATTACGCTCGAACATTTGTTGCCTATCCGGATGAGGAGACGAAGTAATCGGATAAAACCCTTCCATTTTGATGAATAAACTTGTTAGAATGGAAAAATACTTAGCTCTGACTGATGAAGACTGAAAATCGGATGAAGCACCGTTCTGGTCGTGATCAACTTCAGTACTGAACTATTCTTGACCAAGATGAACCACTTTATAAAGGAATGTCGTACGAAGAAACGACGGAATATCGTTAATTCTCAGAATCTAGTGACTACGGTAGAACACCCCCCCCCCCCCCCAGCGGCCGCTTCTTTGGAGTTCGGAAACAGAAGCCGCTTGGGGATTGCGTAAGTTTTGGGGGTACCCTCAGCACAGGGCTCGAAATTTTCTGAGAAGCAACGGAATTCCGTCGTCTTTTTGTTCAATGTTTCTTGGTAAATTCGCTCTTTACTGTAGTTTTTCTAAACTTATTCTAGAGTTTTCCTAGCTCGTTTACCTGTATGGTTGTCTCAGCCGATTGGATAGCGCATGCCAATATATCATATTTTTCCGAATAAAATTTATCGAAAATAATCCAATATTGATTTTAAACTTCATAATCCTATTAATTAACCACATTAGAACCTAATTCAATAATAAAATTTCATTTTCGAATGACGAAATACGAAGTAATTTGATTAAAAAGTTAACGAGTCACAGCCGGACAAGCTAAGAAATTTGATGAAAGTTGACGAGTATGAGCCTAAATCTACGGAAAAGCGAAGAAATTGGATAAATGTTAACGAATATGAGCCAATCAGCATAGAAATGTCTTGAAATTTGATTAAGTTAACGAGTTACTGTCGAAAAAGCTAAGAAAAGCCGAAAAGTTAAGCAATTTACTGAAAGTTGATAATATTGATGCAAGTTAACGAGTATGAGCCAATCTGTGAAGTTGTCATAGAAAAAATGATAATTATATTTTATGACACTTTATAAGTGTTTAAAGCTATCTCATTTGACGGCTTAATAAGTTGGTCTAACAAAAAGAAGTCTAAATAACCAAACGCTAAGTTTTCTTTTAGATTTGCTATCTACCAGTAAACTCATGAATTTTATCGTATTCTTTTTAAGCATTATAAATTTGTTGAATCTACTAACAAGTCTTTATGAATTTGAACTGTAACTAACTAATTTGTAAGCCTAATTGTAAAGTTAATAGCTTGATCATAAAACTTTTTCAAAATATCTCGAACCGAAATATTTCTGTGCAATATCCGGCCAACAAAATAGTTAAAGTTCATGATTATAGATATTATGATTCCTAATAATATAGATCCCTATTGGTTATTGCAATTTGTTCCAGGTATAAAAAATCTTGGCAACGTTCCTATTACAGCAGACCGTTTATTGTTCGTGAATCGTGATTCGGCATTCTGCAAGTCTCGATTTGGTGAGTATAGAGTTTTATTTTTTTTTAAGTGAGTTCGCACATCAGCCAAGTCGTCTATCAAAGGTCCGTCAACGTCTTGCTCGTCTTCTCCTCAAATGGGCCAAAGGATACCGAAATCAAAGTTGTTGTTCTAGACACCAAACTCAGTCAGTCTGGCATCACCAAGTCCTGCCAGCTCAGAGTCCCTGGTGCCAGATGAGACAGCTTCCTCTGCCCCATTCAAAGGTAAAGAAAAAAAAACAGTCATTACCTATCATTCCGTCTGCTTATGCTAATGGTATTTCAATTTTCCAATCCAGATCCCCTCAAATGCATCTCCTTTTCAGAACGGGGCACCTAGATGGTTCCTCAGAAAGGCCTGCTGCGAGTCAGAGAGAATTTTGGCCGTGCCCTGCTGTTGGAATTCATCCTCAGACCTTCTGTGATCAGCTAAGGTGATTGTGCAAATTTAACTACCCCACAATAAGGTAAGACATTGTCTGCAGCACAGTGTAAACAACAGACTGATTGGTTTTCAAATTTCTTTTTTTTTAGAACGGGGCACCTTAGGTGACCACATAAGGTTTGAGGATGGATTCAGAGCTGGGCCACACGCAGACTCAAGTGATTGCCCTAGTACTCACCAAACTCATGTCTTCCAATGTGAGTTTGTCCTAGCTTTGACTTTTATTGAGTCACGTGCTGACTGTTTCTTTCTCAATTTCCTATTGGTACAGTGGTGCATAGTGAATTTGGAGCTGCCCCTGAAAACTCTGAAAGCGGTTTGCACCGAGGCCGTGCTCGAATTGAAGAAGAACAATCGATGTATCCCCGCCCTTCCCATCGCATCTTCGATTGTGGTCCGATTGGCTTTGCTCCAGCAGCCGGCCAACCAGCACAACCATCATCATCCAATACTACCCCATTCCTCTTCTGGTTTCGGAGTTAAGGAACAAGACGTCGCGGCGCCATTTTACCACTCGGCCATCAGCAGCAGCGGCAACAACAACAACAGCGGCGGTAGTGGCTTTAGTAGCAACAGCTCTTGGTAGCCGAGCTCTTGCCCGGCCCTGCACCCGATGACGAGCGAGGCGGCCAGGAGGGAAACGTTCGCCAGTTGGCCCCACATGAACTACAAGTGGGTCTTGCCGGCTCAGATGGCCGAGGCCGGCTTCATCACCAGCCGAACACGCCGGAAAGCGACAGGGCCGTCTGCTTCCTCTGCAACGTCTGCCTCATCAAGTAATTTCCCCTTTTTCAAACGTTTTCTGCCCGTTCTAGCGTCTTAACTGTTTTCATTTTTCCAACAGCGCTAAGTGTTATTTCAACGCAGCTCACACGAGTCAATTAACCGGGCCGGTTCGAGTCACGGCTCTGTGCGTCGTTTCGTCTGGGACGTCGACGACTCTGACGACTCCGCAGTCGGTCAGGTGCTCGCTGGTGGTCGGCGCTTCGTTAGGAGACGAGTCAGCGGAGCCTTTGCTAGTCGTTTACGACGTGGCGTGGATTAGAGCTTACCAGGATGCCCAGCCGGAATAAGCAGCCGGGCAGTCCGACGGCCATTTCGACCTCTGGTTCCACCATCAAAAAGAGAGGGACGACCAAGAAAGCCTTCCTTCCAGCTCCGCAGATGCACAACCCAAACAGCAGCGGGTAATCATCAATATTGTCCAGTCAATTTAGAGTTGCCCAGTCTAACGATTCAATTTCTAATTGAACAGCCTTGGATCCAGCAGTGCCAACGCCGAGTCGAGTGCCAATCCCGGTCTCTTTTTCTCTACGAGAAGATGCGCCTCTACCAGCAGCGAAGACGGACTCCAGATGGCCCGACTCATTAAATTGCTGGCCTCGTCCAATTCCAGCGGCCAGACACTAGAATTCGGTTTCCAGTCGGCATTGGGGGCACGAGCACGTCATGATCCTGACCATCCTCAACTGGAAGATGGCCACCCATTAAGGAGCCCCTCCAGGTAAATTGAGTTTTTCTCTTTGTCCGTCTCTTTTTCTAATTCTTTGACTGATTAAATTTATTCTGTGTGAAGGCGCAGCAACCGGTGACCCAATCAATGGCGACGGTCCAGTCGAACCAGCAACTTTTATCTTCGGCCTTTAACAACGTTAACAGCTCAGTTGGCTGTCTCAAAATGAAGACGGACGTTATCGCCTCTCCAAAATCATCATCAACAGCAAACAGCGGATTGGGCATCCGGCAATCAATACTATATATAAAAATTATATAGAACGTCTAGTCGACGGATGATCTCTTCGGTGATGTCGATCGATGCCACCGCCCAAACCAAAAAGCTTCTCCTTTATTACTCAAAAAGAAGAGAAGAGAATCCAGAGACATCTAAATCAACGACGAGCTAGACAATCTCTTCGCACAGTTTTTCCAGATGATTCAAAGTTTTCCTCCTGCGACAGTTATGGGATCACGCACGGCCCAACTGGCCATCCGGTTGGTATCGCTGGCCGAATACGGGCCGTCGCTCAACGTGGCCGTCAAGCTCCTCTCTACTCGCTCGCTGATGGACTAGCTGCTGGACGCGGCCAACTGTTGCCAGGCCTCTTCGTTCGCTTCGAGTTTGGGGGCTTCGGCCCTGGGCGACGCCGACGTGGCCTTTAGTCACTTGCACACGGTGGCCGACTACACGCTGGAGCTGCTCCACCAGATGCTGGTCAAAACGTCGGACGTGAAACTCCTCTTTGACCGCGTCATCGAGTACATCCGGCCGGACGTTGGTGCCTCTGCCTTGTCCAGTCACGGCTCGTGCCCCGATCTCTCTGAACCTTTGCTCATTTTCATCCTTTACGTCCTCAGGACCAAAGAGAACGTCGACGTTTTCCACCAGGTCGACGGATTCAAGGTAATTTGGCCCAGTCAATTTAGTTTCTCCATCAACTCTTTTACATTTTTTTCTGTCCGTTTTTATTTCAACAGGAAGTCTGTTTGGCTCTGGTCAGGACGCCGGTCCAGCTCTTCAACACGCACAACCGACTGGTCAGCAATGTTTAGTCGTACGTCAGTCAGACGACGGCCGCCAACGGCCAAGGAGCCAACAGCCCAAGTGGCCGCTTTGCTCTTGTTGCGCCTCTTCAAACCGCGCGACTCGTCCAACATCGGCCTGGCTCAAATCAGAGTCTTGTGCAGCTTGGCGCTTCCTTCGTCTGACCAGCAGGCCGTCGGTTCCGGGCCAGCAACCGCCCAAAAAATCTTGGCCGACGTTGTCCAAATGGCTTCCGACATTTTACTCCACCTCGGCCGGCATTCCAGCGCCCTGGCCCATCAATTTATCCGTTTGCAACTGCAAGACTCTCCCCGTTTGCTCCTGGGTTGCACGCCTCCAGTGGCCAACGTCCTCTACGAGCTGTGCAGCGCCGAGAACGAGAGCATCGCCACATTCGCCACTCCGCCGACGGGAGGATCTGGCCAGGCGTTGCTCCTCCGGTGGCTTCATCGTGCGGCTGGGCAAGGGTCTTCGACCCAGGCCGTGTCTACTTCCATGGTCCATTGCGCCGCCGTCGTCCTCTGCAACAACAATGTCGTGCCAGCCAGCACAGACACGATTCTTCCTCTTGATTTGTTGGTAATTTGTAATTTGACTTCATCTTTTCCTTCTTTCCTTCGTCATTTATTAGACTTTCCTCTTCATCTTGAAACCCATTTTCCGCCTTCCATTCATCATCTAACCTCATTCAACCCTCTCGTGCTGTGAGTTTTTGATCCTACTATTTCATGCCTTTTATCGTGCCTTCTCATTGTTTGATGATCGTGGCGACCAGAATCTCTATTCATTTCTTACCTGTGCATGATCAGCCCACCGCCTCTCTCTCTCTCCCACCCTCTCTCTAATCGCCGTTGCCTGGCCAATTTGGATTCATTTGAAGGCTCTTTCTCCTTCATCCCCCCTCCTTCTCTCGCTCTCATCCCGTCCACTTGTCATAGATAAAACGATAATGGCATTTATAATAGGATGACACGGGGAGTGCACTTGTATCGAGTCATTTGATCCGCTCGATTACGAAGGCTATAGGATTAACATGGCTTCTTTTAATCTTGTTACAGCGCCCCCTGACTGGACCGAGAATCAATTGTACGATGATGCTGCTATGAGACGGAAATCGCCTGACCCGTCTCGGCCGTCCTGACTCAAATCATCATCTGAGCTGTACGTTTACAATTAGTTACATTTTGACTGTTCCTCCTGTAACTGATGAACTGGCATCGGCCCGCTCGACGCCCAGATTTGCGTCGCCGAATCCCTTTTGAAACAGAGCGTTCAGGGACTGGACGAAACGTGGTCGATTCGAATCATCGAGCGTCACGCGGCCACTTGTCCCTTAGTCAAAGGTGACTACACGTCCAACGTGCCCGTGGCCGTCTCGATGGCCACCCAGCCGGCCGTCTTCCAACAGGATGCCGCTCTTGTTTCCGAGACGATAGCGTAATATATTTTTTTTTGTTCCTCCTCCTCCCCCCATTTACATATAATGTCTGTATTTTGCTAGAGCGAACAAGAAACACATTAGACAACGTTTGGACCATAAACGGACAAATTCCGATCGGGGAAAGCGCGATGCATACTAATTGGTTGGTCGCCGTCTATTTTTATAGACCTTCGCCATGGCTACGCCGCTTCTATTTGGTCGTGAGGGCGGCCATGTTTGATTTCGTCTGCTAGACAAGTTCTCTCCGTTCGTTATCGCTCTTCCTCATACCTTTTTTTTCCCTCATCGAATCAAAGACTGCCGTGTCCAAACTGCTTTGATTTCTTGACGCCGGACGACAGGCCTGCTCCAAAATGGTTGTGAAATTCTACATCTCGATGATTTCGGGGAATAAAGAGGTAAGAAATACGTCAATATTCAAGTCCGTTGGGCGCCGCCCTTATGCCACTTGAACTGACAAGTTATTTTTGTCTTGCATAACCCTAACGACTCGACCTTTGTGTGATTTTCAGATGAAGAAGAAACAGATGAAAGCCCAGCTCATTATGGAGAGCAAGGGAGTGGAATTCAAGTTGATTGACATAGCAGACCCCGGCAGTGAAGACGAGAGGAGTTTCATGCAGAAGAACGCCTCAGCCAAAAATAATGCCAGGAATCCGGTCCCACCTCAGTTCTTCAATGATGAAGAGTACTGCGGGGTGAGTTGATGCAGAAGAGGTGACTCGATCTTTGTTGTCTGGTTTTTAATCCCTGTTTTGTCTTCTCAGGATTACGAGGGCTTTGATGAAGCCAATGAAAATGATTGTCTGGATGAGTTTTTGAAGCTTCCTCGTGGTTCTCTGCCTCAAGTACCTGTCATCAATCACAGTCTTTCCAATTTCAGCAGTAGAGATGCAAGTCCTTCTCTTCCTAAATTTTGTAAATTGTATTGTGACTCTTGATTTTGTGTGTTGCAGGTCTCGTTGGAGAAAGAGGTTGTGGTTCCCCAACTCAATGGAGCCCCTAGTCCAAGACAGACTCCCGAGAATGATGAGCAAGGGAATGGAGTGGTCGAAGAAGTGCAGGATGACACGGGAGATGATGCTGCAGGAGATGCAGGAGCTGATGATGGAGGTGAGTTTAATTTGGACTGGCACAGAGCCAGGCTGATGTTGTCAAGTCTCTCTCAATCTGCTGCTGGTGCTTGTTCTATGTCTCTGTTTGGTGGTTGGCGGCAGGAAGCTGCCCGTCAGTGGATGGAGGAGCAGATCGACGAGCTGGAATCGACGGCCAACCGGACGCCGAAACAAGAAGAGCAGCTGAGAGCCTTGAAACTGGAAATGGAATTCCGCAAACGGGCCATGGAAGCGGCCTTTCCCTTTTGAAGAATCTTTTCAGAGGGTAAGCATATATTTTAATATCCTATTGTAGTACAACAAACAACTTTCCAATGATACATGTTTCAGAACCTGATGAAACTTGCTAGGAATATTTATGTTTAGTCATCTAGTCTATCTAAAAATTGCTTCTGCTATGATGAGAAATAAATTGTCCCCCTTCAATGTCATAGAATTTCATGCCAGACTATGGATCTGCATCTGTGGGAGGACCATCAACCAATCCATATCAACACATGCACAAACATGTCCACCTTCATCAGCACAGGGGTAACCACGGAAGAGAGGAAAGAATTGATCAACAACATGGTACTTCCCTCCATCCTTATTTGTACCCAAACCAACCTAGTTTTTTTTTTTGATTAATAGTTCATTCATGAGAAACAATCGAGAGGTATGCCGGTACCAATTTTTATCTAAGCTTGGTTCGTTGTCATTATAAAATTTTTAAATTATTTTAATAGCTTTGGGGTGCAACAGAAGTAGCAGTTCCACCTCCTCCCCCTGGTGGTGATGCCATCAACTTGGCTGCTATTCCTCTTCCTGGAAGCCCCGTTCAGCAGGAGCCGATGATTAAAACCGAGCAGGATGCGAATGAATCTCCACCCGGTGACCGGTCCGTCTCCGCCTAAAGATCCGAGGTTGCAATCTAATGCTCGACACGGAGCGGTAAATGTTGTTCAGCACCGCAGCGATTCAGCACCCCCAGGAATATCCGATTCATTGCAGTCACGTCAAGCGAGACCTTCTAAATGGGACATGACTACTCTTCCCGAGTCCTGCTCAGTTCCTCGAGTTCCATAAGACTTGAACGAGCAATCCCGCCCGAGCAGCAGTGCGTCTGACATTGGAATTCGCTTAGTTTCAACTCAGCTTGATCTTAAATTGGAACCAACCGACGAGATGAATGCAGTTCAATCGAACGAGAGTAACCAAGAAACTCGTACTGATTGCACTGCGCTCCAAGACTCTGTACCGCAAGTTGTGACTAACGGCAACAAAGTTCCGCCGCTTGCTAATGGATGTTGTTGCTATACAATGTCGACTGAGAAAACCAAAGATAAAGCTTCAGAAAGTGGCTTCATCGATTGCATCACTCTGTCCCATTCGTCCGATTCCGACTCGGAAACGTCACAATTTGAGCTAAATGCTGCTGCTGCTGCTGGATCCAATTCGATGAGGAAAAAAGGCGGTCGTTCTTCCTCAGAGACTCCTTCTCGGACCAGGCAACAATCTCCTTCCTCACCGTTTTCATTGATAGTCTCGCTGCCCTTACAGCCTTACAGTCTCTGAATTGTTCTACTCCAGTTATATCTGAAGGTTAGATTTTTTAAATTGATCTTTTATGTTTATGGTAAATTTACTAATCTATTTTTTTGGCCTTTAGACAAGATTACAAGGAAGCCAGAGTCGTGTAGTCCTCCTTCAAACAGATCGAGGGATGTTGAATCGACTCCCAGCACCTCTTTCTCGTCAATCGAGTCCGTGCCCACTCAGTCTCGGCTACACGTTTTCCCACTCCAGTTCCACCCGGCGAAGGTTCGTTCTTTTGAAATTGATTTTATTAATTTACAACTTTTTTAATTGTTTGGATTGAATAGGTAACATGCCAAAGAAGCCCTTGAGCTCCACACCACAAATTTCAAGACAAAAAGAAGATGATGAACCGAGACCCAGCATGTCACAGCCAATCAATGTGAGGCCGAAAAAGTCTCTATTCTCCACTCCAACCGGCAGAGAAGGTACGAAAGAATTGACCTTAAATAAAATCGTTGCGCCAATCGATGTTGACTTTGAATCATTTGAATTTTCAGGTTGTGGTTTCAAGTGCCATTCAGAGCCACCGAAGAGATCCAAAGATGCAGAGCCGATTCCCGGCACTTGGTCGCAAAACTGTCAGCCCAATATACCGGGATCGATCCCCGCCCATCGTGCCGTTCGTCAGGTACCAAATTTAGCAATTGAAATTCCTTTTTTTGTGTGAATATTAATCAAACAATCTCTCAAATAGGAAGCCGAAGCTTACAGTTTGATAAAAGTCCCAGGACCGAGAGGAGGCCCTTTATCGATATTTCGATATCAACGAATGGCATTTCTACAGAGACCTGAAGTGCGTTGACGTGCAATTCCTCTCGACAAACAACTCTGTGAAAATTTGCAATAACAGCATGAGGTGTCAGGCGAAACCGGGCGCTGTCCACAACCACGAGAAGCTCCCTCGCGAATCGATCGAGTATTCCATCCTTCGATGTGCCTGCATCCTAAGAGTCATTCGCCATCACGCGACGGAAAAGCAACTGGCAGTCGGCCAATGTTGTCTTGTCTTCCTGGCCGCACAAGCTCCCGTTCGACGCCGGCTTTCTCCAGTCGAGATTCCTGTGCTCGCTCAAGAGGTACCGCAAAGGGATCGAGAATAACTCGTGAAGGATTCGTACACGATTATTTGACACGCTTCGGGGAAGCCCAGCTTGACCGTTTCCGCCAGATTTTCCATCAGTCTGCTGCTCCAGCAGGCCCTGGAGAAGGTCAGTTTGAAACAAGAACTCGACATCAATAGTCTATTTTTAACTTTTCTTTTCCTATAATTAGGTTCGATCCCGCCAATGAAGAGATCTCGTTTAGAGGAATCTCCGTCTCAAAAGGGTTCTAATCCTTCGTTGTTTTCGTCTCCTGCGCCGCCGTCCGATTGCCACCAGGAAGCTTCTAGCGATCTGAATGACCGCGGCTCTTTGATATTGGATGCACTGGACACGTTCTTCAATGACGTGTCCCGACGAGATGCTCGTCGGAGCCCGTCTGGAATCGGATATCACCTCTCTGCGGCAATTCAAAGAGGCCGTCCTCGGATTCAAATTCAAATTCATGGAGAGTCTGGAGAGCGATGAAATGAAATAATCGGCGACGATGAACATGAAACAAGGCCGAAGAAGATCACTGGCTCTTTGGGCCGAAAAGATTGGAAAACTGGCTATATCAGCTACAAGCAGTCAGAGATGGAGCTGTACCGCAAGATGTCCCAGTTGGAAGGCGTCGCCAAAGTCGCCGAATTGGCCTGCCACGCGGCCAGCAACAAAGATGCCAATTGTTTTGTCGTTGACAAAGCCCGCGGAAAGAGATTTAGTTGCTGTTATTCCGTTGACGAAAATGGCAAACGCGTCAAGAAGAAGAATCTAAAAGAATTGCCCAGTCATGTCCAGCCATCGAATCAGCGCGCTGAATCTAGTCCGACTCCTGGAACATCTGCGAGTTCAGCTTCACCCAGTACCTTGCAGCCAGAGAGGATCGCCGAAAAGTTTTCTAGACGCTGGGAGATGATGGGTAGGAAGAATGGGAAAGAACTTTTTCGCCGTCCCCTTCAAGAAATCTGCCGGACCGGACCGGACCGGACCAAACATTCTATCGCTTCATTTTCGGCGCTCAAGATGGAGTCGATCAAAAACACTGAGAAGACGATTTTGTTGATCGGAGCTGTCGATTCTGGCAAGACGCTTCTTCTCAACGCCATCATCAATTACGTCTTTGGCGTCGAGTTCGACGATCCATTTCGTTTCCAGCTGTTGCCCGTCGATGGCGAGCGTATTCACGTCTACGACATTCATCACGTCGCTGGGGTGATCCCGTGTCCCTTTTTCTCTAACCATCGTCGACACGCCCGACTTCGACGACAGCAACGCGGAGCAGCTCACTGACGCCGTCCACCTGTTTTTTGCAAGATAAAACGGGCATCCAACAACTGGACGTGGTCGGTTTTTGTGTTGTTGTCCAATCCGATTCACCGCCACAGCTGACGCCTACACAACGGCACGCCGTCGACACAATTTTTTCTCTTTGGGGCAAGGACGTCGAAGACAACATTAGTTTCCTCTTGTCGACATCTTTTGACGGAAAAACACCGTCCGTTCTCAGCGCCATCGCCGCGGCCGGCCTTCCCTGTCCTATCGACGTCGAGACGCAAAAACCGATCCATTTCAGTTTCGACAGTTCAGACTACGTGAACTCTTCTCGTTGGCAGATGGAGAGGAAGAATTAAGACAGTTTTTTCGCTCATTTGACAGCGAAGAAGCCAACGACTTTGGAAGAGCGCGAATGGCTGAAAGCGACGACGTGGAGAAACTCTAGCCATCTATCAATGCCGCCCTGGAAAAGCTGAAGGATCTTAAGGACACGAAACGGGCCATCAACAACTGCCAGGCCGAACTCGACGCCATCAAAGCGGAGGAAATTGCAGAACTAAAAGTTCCGCAAGAAGTGGAGCTCGGGCCCGAAGAGTACGTGACCAATTTGCCGTATTATGTTTGTATTGTTATTGGGGTTGGGCGCCAGAAGGTTGTCACATGACTTTGAAATTTCTATAATTTGCGGATTGCGGAAAGCCGGAAACGTTCACAGCAGACGACAGAATATCTAATTGAAACCTCGTGACGGTTAAGAGTTAAGACAGTCAAGAGCACAAAAGATCTTTCTAGTTACCAGTTCTCTCTCTTACGTTGGCGTCTGACAGATAGTTTGAACATTTTTGGGGGGGGGAGGGAGTTCGCATTTATTCAAATCAAGGCAGTGTTTACTACTTGGCTAGTTCGAAGCAGCAAGGCGGATTGTAAAGTTCTCCATGGAGCATAACTTGGAAGAGAATAACGATCGAATTGAACCCCTTGAAGAACTTGGTAACATGTCCATCTCTCTCAATTGTTGTCTAGTTTGGCCTTATTTCTTGGTCTACCAGTGCAACGGCCAAGCTCGATGCTGTAAAATTAATGACTACCTCACACTAACTTTGCAAAAATCTCAGGTTCCGATGCCCAGGTATCCCAAAAGCCAGAAAGTTTCCATAGAAGTGTTGCCAGCACGGAAGATGCAAATATTTCTGCTGGAACATCTACTCAGTCAGAAGAGCAACAGCAGTTGCAACCAACGGGGGCTGTTTTGAAAGAAGTTCGATTCCAGAAATTCCCACCCCAGGTACGACTAGCTGTGTAATGTTCCAATGAAGCAAGTACTACATCCTTTTTTGTTTTACCTAGGTGGCAATTGAAGGTACCCAACAGGATGTCCAAGTAGTGTGGGCTTTAAACCCCAAAAGTTTCTGTTGCCAACTGGTTGACAAATCGACACTTTTTCTCCTGTTCATGGAGAAATTGGAAACCTTTTATAGAAGTAATACTTGTATATAATCTAAAATATTGCTTTCCCTTATTTGAAATTTGCATTTTGCATTTTGCTTTAGATGAAACTTCCGAAGTGGAAGCCATTTCTTATCCACAAGCGGGCATGGCTTGTGTTGCCAAAGTCGACTCATTTGACGCAGCCGAGGACAAGCACGACGGTTTCTGGTACCGTGGAGAAATTGTCAAATGCATCGCCGATTCCGGCGTATCAGGCCAAGTGAAACTTGTTGAAATCCTTTTTGTGGATCTCGGAAGATACGGAAGAAACGGACCACCCACATCAGCATGGTGAAACGGATCACAAACGAGTTTCTCACCCTGCCACCACAGGCTTATCACTGTTCCCTAGACGGTGTTCCATCCTGTCCCTGGACTTCAAAAGAGATCGCCCGTTTCAAAAATGCCACCTTGGATAAGCGGTTTACCGAAACATTTATCAACCGATTAGGGGGGACCCCAAACAGCCGTACGAAATTCTCAGTCCTTTTGAGCGAGGATTTCCCTGATGGCACGTCAATCTCGATCAACAACATGTTCACGCCTGCGGATTTGCATCCGGCACCTGCCACTCCATCCAGTTCTGGATATTCGACTGGCTTGGATTTCAGCCAAAAAGAAGAAATTCAGTTTCTCCTACGGTCGTCGTCCAGCAGCCTCCGCCGCCACAACAACAACAGCCAGCTCCGCTGACGAACGGGACCAACAACAACAACACGGCGACGGTGCCAGACAAAGAGCGCAGGCGCTAAATAGAGGCGTTCCAGCGGTTCAATTTCTAATTGAACAGCCTTGGATTCAGCAGTGCCAACGCCGAGTCGAGTGCCAATCCCGGTCTGTTTTTCTCCTTTGGGGACGACCCGCTCGACGAGGAAATGTACATATGGTCGTCGATGGACGCCAACGAGAAACTGGGCAAAGCTACGGGTAAATTGACTCAAGTCTTGTTTCAGTTATTGTTGTTTTTTTTTCTCTCTCTCTCTTTCTGACTATTATTCTATATTTTCCTATTTTTCTTTGGCGTCAATAGGTCCTTCTACGTGGGGCAAGAAGGTCGGCCGCAAGTGTGAACAGAATACGAAAGTAGTGAATCATCCGTCACTGCTGGGCGATTCGACTCCGCTGATGGATGACGTCGCCGCGCTGGCCAAACAACAAGAGTCTGACGGACCGGTCGAGTCGCCTCCGACGACTCGGACGGCGATTCAACCGCCAGCGCACGAGAATTGCCTGACATTCTCCGGGCAGCCGGAGGGTGTGGCCCCGTTGCCCAGCAAGAAACAGAAGCAGCAGTCTCAGCAACGGTACCGTCCGGCCGTTGTGGAATAATAAGGCCGGCGCCACGAGACGAGTCAGCCGGGTCGAACCGCTACGCAATCTGTTTCTACGCTCGACGTCGAGGCCGTCTTCTTCTTCATCCAACTCGTCCATCTTGGCGCCTCCGGCAACATCAGCAGCAGCAGTTGAGCATCCGCAGCAGGACGCTGTTGCCCTCGCCCAAAATGTTGGCCGACGCGCCGGCACTCGTCATTCAAGAGCCGCAAAAGAACATTTTGACACGCAGCATTGGCGGGACCAACAACCGACTGCAACCCAACCGTTCCATCAGTTCAATGGAGTACGTCTCCGCCGGCGGGATGGAAACGCCGGATGTGGCGGGCAGCACGGCCAGCAAGAAGAGCCACTTCCTTTATTCATTCATTCATTCATTCATTCGTTCGTTCCCGTCTCCATCGACCTCTACAAATGTCCAGCTGCTCAGAAGCGTCCATCGTCCAGGCAACCTTTAAATCCGGTGAACTCTCCAGCGCCAGTTGCGACGATCTGATGACACTGAAACGGCCCGTCAGTCGGACCCGGATCTTCACTTGGCCTCCATTCGCTACCGCAGCGTCGTCAGCGTCAGCCAAGAGGCACCCGACGGACCTTTTAAACTCGTCCGCAGGCCGCTCTGCCGAACAACTTTTTGCATCATACCTGTCTGCTGGGCGAGTATGTCCACGATAACGCTCCTCAGAACCCGGCTACGTTGCAACACTTTAAGCAACAATTGGTCCAACTGACGGAATGGAAGGTCACTATCCGCCAGTGCATCAAAGACTTGGAAAAAGTGGGGAAAAACTGCAAGCTGAAGCTCAACGTCAAACCATCCGTTCTGGTATTTACGCATTTATAAATAGAAACCGTTTTCGGATGTTGAATAAATTCCTTTTTTTTTTTTTTTTTGACAGAGTATCACAAATATCATGCAATCGTGGAGAATTCTCTTGCTGGAACACGTCACCAACTACGTCATGGACAGCGTCGTCGATCTGGAGACGTTCTTGCAAGAGGCCGAAGAAGGCCTGGTCTGGCGAACGGGCGAAAACGAACATGGCGACGCTCACAGCAACGGACGCGATGCTCTGCTAAGAATGATGGGCCATCTTGCCGAAGTTCGTTCCAGACAATCTGGAACGGATGCCCTATTTGCTCCACTTCAAGAGGTTCAAACAACAATTGAAGCTTTGTTTCGACATCGACTAATCTCGTTCGTCAATTGTTTGTAGGCCGCGACTTTGTTGAAAGAATCGGAGAACGAGCTGTCGGAAGAGATCCTTTTAAAGTTGACACATTTGCCAGAACGATGGGAAGACATCAAAGAGTCGGCTTGTGTCGCTAAACAGCAAGTGGCTTCGTTGCAGGCCAACGAAATCGCCGCCGTCCGGAAGAAGTTGGGCTCTTTCGAATTGCGGCAACTCCAGTTCAGAGACGAATTCCGATTGTGGGATTATTCGTACGTCATTAGATCGAGCGTCGACAACTGGAAAACGACGCACTGGAAAGAGATTGACGTCGAGCGGATGGAAATTGAATGCAAACATTTCGCTAAAAACATTCGCGGTCTCGATAAGGAAATGAGGGCCTGGGATGCATACGTCGGTCTCGACGCATCTGTTAGGGATCTCCTTACTTCACTCAAGGTACATCTTTTACTATTATTTTTTTTTATTGCACCATCAATAACGAACATTTTCTTAGGCCATTTCCGAACTGCAAAATCCTGCCGTGCGAGAACGGCACTGGATTCAACTTATCGAAGCTACGAAACGCAAGACTTTCCTCGGGTAAAAACATTGAAATCTTTGTGCTTCATTGGATAAAACACATTTTCTGATCAACAAATTAGGGACAACTTCACAGTCAGTCTAGTGACGGGCAGCGATACTACATTAGCAGATTTGTTAGCTTTGGACCTGCATCGATACGAAGACGAAGTGCGGTCGGTAGTCGACAGAGCCGTTCGAGAAGTGTCGATGGAAAAGACAATGCGAGAATTAGAGGCCACCTGGGCGACGCTCGAACTGGGTAAAGAGGAACACGCTAGAACAGGATTGACTTTGCTGAAAGCTTCAGATGAACTCATCGCTACTTTGGAAGACAATCAAGTTTGTTGATTGAATTCATATTAACGACCAGAAATGTTAAACTCAACTTGTTTATTCGATTTAAAAGGTCCAGTTGCAGACTTTGGCGAGCTCCAAGTACGTTGCCCACTTGATGGGCGATGTCTTGGACTGGCAACGTCGTTTGGGTCTTGCCGATCAGGTGCTGGCCTTGTGGTGCGAGGTCCAGCGATCCTGGTCTCATTTGGAGTCTATCTTTGCTGGATGGGGCACGGATGACATTCGTCAACAATTACCCGAAGATTCAAATCGTTTCGATGCGACGAATGCCAGTTTCAAAGAATTGCTCAGCCAGTTGCTGATCAAACCGACGAATGTCATCAGCGTTGCTACTCGTCCCAACGTCCTGGACGACTTGCACCGTATCGACGTGCAACTGCAACTTTGCGAGAAGGCGCTGGCACAATATCTCGAATCGAAACGTGTCGATTTCCCGCGCTTCTATTCCGTTTCTACGGCCGATTTACTCGATATTCTCTCCAACGGCAATAGTCCGCAGTTGATTCAAAGGTTCGTTAAATCTGAGCAAATTTACCTCGATCGATTGTACCTATAAAATGTTTATACCTTTTCAATAGGCATTTGACGAAGCTGTTTGACGCGGTGGCTCGTATCAAATTGGACCCGATCGATAAGAATCGCAAGGATAAAAATAATGGGTTGTATCAGGTAAATTGGAACAACAAACCATCAACAACGAACAATCGACCAAATATTCAACAACCGGAAATATTTCAGGCGGTCGGACTGTGGTCCAAAGATGGTGAATATGTTGCACTTTGCAAGCCGATTCAGTGCGTCGGGCAGGTAGAAGGCTGGCTTAATGCGCTGGCCGACGCCATGCGCGACTCGTTACGGGCGCTACTGCACGACGCCGTGGGAATTCTTGAAGAGAAGACGAAAGATGCCTGGATTTGGGATTTCCCCGCCCAAGTGACTCTGACGGCATCGCAAATCGCCTGGAACGCAGAAGTTAGCGCTGCCTTTCAGCGGCTCGAAGAAGGATACGAAAACTCGATGAAAGATTTACACAGGAAACAGGTTTCTATATAATTAATTTCCAACTTTTTCAAAAAGTTTCGATTTCTTCAATTTCTTCTTAATCTATAAATATAGATTGTACAACTAAACACACTAGTCGGCTTGTTGGGTGGGGATCTTACTCCAAACGACAGACAGAAGGTTATGACACTTTGTACTATCGATGTCCACTCGCGAGACGTAGTGGCCCGGCTGGTCCAGCACAAAGTTGAGAGTAGTCCAGCTTTTGCTTGGCAGTCGCAGCTTCGTCACAGGTGTTAACTTTATTTTTTTTGTATCATTCTACAACTATTTTGACCGAATATGTCATTTGTCAGGTGGAATTACACAGAAAAGGACTGCTTTGTCAACATTTGCGACGCCCAATTTCGTTACTGGTAAAACCGAAATTGATTGAGTTATTTAATTGCTGAATAACTATTAAAAATGAAAATCTAGGTACGAATATCTCGGAAATACCCCGCGACTTGTGGTGACTCCCCTGACGGATCGTTGTTACATTACGCTGACGCAGAGTTTACATTTAACAATGGGCGGTGCTCCAGCTGGCCCTGCCGGTACGGGTAAAACGGAAACAACTACAGATCTTGGTCGAGCCCTGGGCATGTTGGTCTACGTATTCAATTGCTCGGAACAAATGGACTACAAGACTTGCGGCAACATTTACAAAGGATTGGCCCAGACGGGCGCATGGGGTTGCTTTGACGAGTTCAATCGTATTTCCGTTGAAGTCCTCTCGGTTGTTGCCGTCCAAATCCGTTCGATTCTCGACGCCCTCCGCCAACATAGGGAACGCTTTTTCATGATGGAAGAGGAAATAGCACTTAAGCCCACCGTACGTCTCAATTGATATTGTCAACACAATATTGTGACAACTCTTATATTAAATCATTTGATCTCTTCAACAGGTCGGTATGTTTGTGACGATGAATCCTGGCTACGCCGGAAGAACAGAACTTCCGGAGAACTTGAAAACACTTTTCAGACCTTGTGCTATGATCGTCCCGGATTCCGATCTCATTTGTGAAATCATGTTGGTCGCCGAGGGTTTCCTGGAAGCCCGTACTCTCGCCCGCAAGTTGGTCACTCTCTACTACTCGCTGTGCTGTCGCCTGTTGTCGAAACAGGACCATTACGACTGGGGATTGAGAGCTATCAAGTCTGTGTTGGTCCTGGCCGGAACTTCGAAACGGAACAACTCTATTCACAATTTGAGCGAAGAGCAGTTACTTTTAGGTAAGAAACTAAAATCTTATAATTTGAGATAATGAATATTTAAAAGGCCTGCACTTGTTTACTCAGGTGCCCTTCGTGACGCTAACTTGCCTCGTTTGGTCTCGGATGATGTACCCGTGTTTCTGGCTTTGCTGGGCGATCTTTTCCCTTCGGTTGAATTGAATCGCATCACGGATGCTACAATGGAGAGAACTATCCGACAGGCCGCATTGGATCTGAAACTACAACCGGAAGATATTTTCGTCACCCGAGTGGCCGAGTCGTCCAGTTACACGAATTGCTTCAAGTTCGACATTCCGTCTTTTTGCTCGGTCGAGCCGGAACGGGCAAAACGCAAGTTTGGCGGACACTTTTACGGACTTATGCACTGATGCGCTTGCGGCCCGTCTGCGTAGACATCGACCCCAAAGTACATTATGCCATTTTGTAAAATGTTTTCACTCTATTTTCATTTAATGGCTCAACATTTTTCCAGGCCGTAACATCTGACGAACTGTTTGGCTTCGTCAATCCAACAACACGAGAATGGCGCGACGGTTTGTTGTCATCGATCCTTCGAGAACAAGCTGCTCAAAGCGCAAACAAACCCAATGCCGGGCCTAAATGGATCGTGCTGGACGGTGACATTGATCCCGGCTGGATTGAATCTCTCAACACGCTCATGGACGACAGCAAAATCCTGACGTTGGCCAGCAACGAACGCATCGCCCTGACGCCGCAAATGCGTTTGCTGTTTGAGATTTCTCATTTGAAATGCGCCACTCCGTCGTCAGTATCTCGAGCTGGAATCGTCCATTTGAACGTCCAAGATCTCGGCTGGACACCTTACATTACAAGTTGGATTGAATCTCGAACGGAAGGATCCGGTACTGATCCTGGACCGATGGAAGATATCGATTCACCTGGCGGAGCGCTCCATCAAGGCGAACGACAACATTTGACAATTTTGATGGACAAATACATTCCTAGTTGCCTGGACAAAGTCATCCGCACCCGTTTCCGGACCATATTGCCCATTCCGGAGATCTGTCACTTGCAGATGCTCTGTCGTCTGCTGGACTGCTTGTTGACACCCGCCATCATGTCATCTGAAAATCCTCGCGAACTCTACGAACTCTATTTCGTCTTTGCCTGCGTCTGGGCATTGTCTGTCCCGATTGGGTCTCGATCACGGTCGACGTCTGGAACCGGACGGAACGCAACGCCAATGGTATGTGCCCGTCCATCATTTGGAATTTTGGCTCATCTTATTATTGTTTATTATTGATTTTACTCTTATTAGATACGGATCTGGTCCGGCTGGCCGTCAGTTGCGACATTCATCGACGGCCTGTGGTCTTGCACGATTTTCAACCACCGCTCGTCTGTCGATTCCTCCGACTGACGGTGACTGGACGCCAGGGATTGAGCGCCTCCAGCTGCAAAACGTCTGTCGGTTCCTACTACGGATATTCGCTCATTTTGCCCAACGATTTGATGCCGGCCATCCAGTCGGTCGACGGCATCGCCGTTCTCACCAAAGAAGAGATTGTCGTAAGTCGTTTTGTTTCTCTCAAGTTTTCAATTGAAACTTTTAATTTGATCGTTCGATTTGGAACGCAGGAAAATATTGCTACCCTGGAAGTGCTGGCCGATCACAGTCAGTGCCACTACAATTTGGCCGGCGACCGACTGCGCAGTCTATTGAGGCCTTTGTTGACCCTTTGGCACAAAGAGGCGTCGGGCTCGTCGACCCACCACATCGATCACTATTTACAGTCGCAAGTCAATGCCGCCCAATCGGGCGGCAACGGCGACGAGGACGCCAAAATCGTCGACGCTTACGAGGTACTTTTTCTGACGTCTTTTGTGTCCATTAATGTCGTTTTATATCCTCCCCCGTTCAATTAGGAATGCCTGAAACTGCAACGACAGCAGAATTCATTGTGGAGCGCTCTGCGGAGACTGCGACGCTGTCTGGCGGAAATGGACCCCAATGAAGAGCAGCGGAGTGAAGAGAAGGAAGGCGAGTCGATGGCCATCACCCACGCCTCGTCTCACAAACTCCACTTCATCGCCCAGAGTTTGGTCAATGTCTTGCTGGCCTCGACGGCTCTAAAGAAACAGATCAAAATCGAGAGGAGGACGGCCGAGCAGCTCTTCCAGCATCTCTACGTCACTTCGTGCCCGGCGTCGCAGCTCTCGACGGCCGCTTTGCTTTCTCAATCGGACGACACTTATCGTTGGATGCCTAATTTCCTGGCCGACATGTTGAGAAAGACGTTGTCGTCCGACCCGTCCACTTGTCTCATCCCCAAAGACAGGTACGAGACGAGCGAACAGTGTTAGTTCCAGCAACTGATTTTTAATTGAATTTTTTTGGTGACGACAGGGTGTTTGTGACGCTGCTCTTTATGGTATTCAAGGCCATCCAGCTCTCGTCCGGCATTCACTTACTGGACCCGATCCTGGCCGTTTTGAACGAGCAGTTGTCTGTTTTGGAGAACCGCATCAACAGCAGCCCGCTGGCCCTGTCGCATCTCGATTTGCCGTTCGTCAATTGGCTCCTCTTGTTCTGTTGTTGCTGTCTGGACAGAACGGCCTCGGCGTCGACGGGCAAAGAGGCCAAGGCTCGCGACCAGCGCTGGGATTTCATGCAGGGCGAGTCGTTGCTGTCGCGCGACGGCGCAGCAGCCGGCGAGCCCAAAAGCGGCGGCGGATCGGCCGCCTCGCGCATCTACCGGCGTAAATTCCAAAAGAAATTGATGCAACAGCCGCACTACGGCGTCTCGTGGCCCAGCGGCGGCGTCCTCAGTGGCAGCAACAAGGCCAAATTCATCCTGGCCCATTCCAAACAAAAAGGTATAGACGCCCCTTATTTTGCCCAGTCGAGACGGACTGAAAATATATTTTGATTGGTCCAGGTGGAGGATTCGCTATGGATCCGGGCGTCGCCATGCGCCGTGCCGCCATGATGGACGATGACATGGACTCGGCGGGCGTCGAAGACAAGGACGGAACCAGCGGGAATCGCTACGACGATGCCTTCGTCTTGCGGCCAGCCCATCTGCTCGTCGAGTGGGGCCGCCCGAGTGGCCAAAAATCTCATTTCCTTCCTTTTGGTCATCGGCGCTTCCGGCGCTCACGAAGAGACTTTTCTGCTCACCTGCAAGCAAGTCCTCGCCCGGCTCATCGGCGCCTCCCAAAACGGACTGAGACTGGGCCACATTGCCGACGAGACGCAACTGACGACTCTGTTGCGACTGGCCGCCTCGGCCAGCGGACAGCCCAGTCAATTGTGGCTCAATCACGCCATTTACTGCTTACTCATCGATTACTTACGGGCCAGCTCCTCGTCCGGCAAATCAAGCGGAGGAGGCAGCGGCGAGTCTGGCGCTTCCATCAAGAGCTGCTCGTCCGTCAATTCCATGTTCACGCACGGAAGCGCCGGATCGAGATACGACGAAATCCTCCGATCGGTCGTCTCTGAGCCGGAAGCCGGAAGTAGCGGAAGTCACGGAGCAGCAGGGAGCAGTCCGAAGGGAAGCTGCAGCAGCAGCCACCACCACCTCTCTAATCTGCTGGCCCTGAAACCCAAAATGAAGATGGGCCAAGTCTCCAAGAAATTACCACCCATGACTGTGCCTCCCGAGCTGCTGGCCTACGAACAGGCCAAACTGGCGGCCGAATCGCTGAAAGTCGACCAGCACGTCGACGACCTCCTGGAACTCTTTGAGAATCCCAATTCGGAATCGGTGCCGCCCGTCTTGAAGAAAGCCTGGCCGTCCATTTCGAGCGTCATGAAGAATTTGGCCGAGTGCAAGAGCAGCCTCTCGGCCGGCGGATACGGCGGCCCAGGCGGCAGCAGCGGATCCGGAGGGATGCTCACCTCTGAAGAGGCGACATCGTCGGGCGTTTGGGATCTGCGAGACGAGTCGCGCAGCGACGGACCGTGGAAACACAAGAGCGACATCCTCAGCGACGCGAGACAACTGATGGTCGAAGGCTATGTAAAATAGCTGTTTCCTTCTGTTTAGAAAAGATTTATTGTGGCTACAGGATCAATTGTGTAGGCTAATAAAGAAGCAAACATGATTTCCAAGCAAACTTTCTAAATATAAGCTTAGAATTAAAAAACGAACCTACTGTTTAGCAATAAATAAAGCTTGTTTTCCATCAATCTTTTAGTCGATTAAAACGTTGTAATTTAAAAAAAGTTTCTTTTTAAACTATTAGATTAAGACTCGTAGACCTTTTGATACTGATAGGCTACTTGTAAACAAATAAACTGACCGAACTATTGGCAATTTCTGTATCGCGTACGCATAATGCCTTCGTTATATCTGATATTCTTTGACACCAGTAGGTGTCCTATACAGACGCCTAACTGTAATTCGTTATCAGCGTATTGATAACTAAGAAATTACGTCAGCTACGTATCCGAACAAAACTTTGATGCCCCGATAGAGAATGACTATAGGCACCAGAATAAACACAACAAATGCAAGACCTAATTTTTTACTGATGTGGTTCTTCACTGAGAGTCTAAACAGGTCATGTCAAAAACGAGCTTTTCCATAACTGATCGATGCATTAAAATAATCGGTCTTTCTCATGCGTACACTAAATCAACGAATATATTATTTCCATCAATCTAATTATTGATAATGTTTTAAAGGCTCAAACTCCAAGTACTTCTATTGATCAAATGAATACATGTGGGAGCAAAACGTCACTTTAGGATTCATTTAACGTTGGGGTTGTACGCGGGGCGTCGTTTCGCCCCCGCGTACGCCCCAATGGAGGTTTACCTTTTGATGTATCCCTCCCATCGCTCAGCATCGTAGGCAGAGAGTAGAATCTAAATTTTCCGATGCACTTTGGCATAGGGGCTTGAAAGGACGAGGCGATAGCCGAGTTCCTAGCCCCGACTGCCAAATGTGCAGCGGTAACATGCTGGTTTATACATTTTAGTTGTCCGAGTGCTTTAATTTACAAGCTAGAAAGCAAACTAAATAGTACGCGATGACCGTTATTTAAAGTCCTAGGCCTAGACTAAAAATCTTGATTTTTCAGGCTAAAGATGATGTAATAATTGATTTCAACTATAAAGTATAAATAAGAGTATGAGTAGCAGTATGAGAATTAGAAACAAGAACACGTATCGTATTTGTGAATGGAAGAAGAGTTATCCTCATTTCAGTACCGAGCATACACTTTTAGCCTAGTATATATATTTCATCGACATTTCCCCCTTAACATGTGTCTGTAAAACGAATCTTATCTTAATTTTTACCAATCCGGTGTGTCATAGTGTGGGCTATATTTTAACGCCAAAAACAGCCTTATAGCTTATAATTTATTTTTGAAAGGGGCCGTGGCTAGTACGCCAATTCTGTGTTTAAAACATCGATGCCGGGATTTAAGAATCGATCGTTAAAAGCCAGCAGACGACTCGTCAAGTCGTCGTCAGTTCATCGCAGACTCGCAGTATTGCTGTATCGGCTCGGGCTTGCCGGCTTGGTAGACTTTTAGAAGTTTGTCATTCAACTCTGCTGTAATAACTGCGGTTCGGAATAGTTTAAATTCTTGATTAAAATTGCTGTTCTTTTCTTTCGTGTCCCGGTGTGTGTGTGTAGATGAGAGATTATGATAATGGATGATTCTTGTTTGTAGGATGATGATTCAAAACCTTGGCCGGCTACATTCAGATATGAAAGTCTCGATGGCAATGAAAAATACGACACAGGAGAGCATGGTCTGCAGGAAGCTGAGAAATCTTCACCAGGTTCCCTCTCGTACTTCACCTTTACCTTCACCTTATGAGGTTCCAATATGATCTTGTCGTGAACTGCTCTATCAAATCTGATGACAGGTTGGCTAGTTGGCTCACGCAATTTCTAAAATCAAAATCAATTTCATGAGCAGTGTTTATATCTCTATTTATTCGAATTTTACTACAAGCTTCACTTGTTCCCTTACCTGCAGGCGCTGTAGTCTTCCACTGCCACTTCCAGAGTCATCACCCCAACAAGACAGAGCACTTTAAAACTTCTCGGCTTCTTTTTCCAGTGTAATGGGGAATCAGAATCCTATTCATGGTCCTGCAATGCAGTAGGTTGAGGTATCAAACCTTAGGTAGTATTTTTCATGAATAATTCAACATCTGTTTTTCAGCAAAGAAAATGATTGGGGATTTCAGTCACGTTAAAAACTGGGATGCAGTTCTTGATCCAGAAAAGGGCATTTGCAAAGATGACACCATCACACTTATGTGGTATAAGTGCTGGAATTCTATAAGAAACACTTGTTTTGCTGGTCTCGAGAACCAAGGAGCGACCTGCTAACTACTATATGAACTTGCTGCTTCAGACACTTTTTTCCCAATCAAGTAAGCTTTCTTTAACATGTTAAAAGGATGATTTTTCATGATATTGTATCGGCAGTTGCGCAAGGCTGGTTACAACTTACACGAGAGCGATGACACCCAACGAAGTGTTGCCTTGGCTTTGTAGTGAGTCTTTTTTTAACTTTAGACCGTCCTTTCGGATCGAAAAAGCTGACAAAGAGCTTTGGTTGGGAAACGCTCGATTCCTTCATGCAGCATGACGTCCAGGTAAGACACATAAGTCCTAACCATTAGAATGGATTGTTCGAACAAAAAAGAATGTATGCTATTTAGGCATTCCTATCCTGCTGGATTAGTGGGAGAGCAAGATGAAAGGAACCTGCGTTGATGGCACAGTCCCTCGACTTTTTGCCGGAAAAATGGTTTCATTCATCAAATGCCTCAACGGATTTTCTTCTCTCTCAACCGCCTCTGTAGGCCACACCTTGCTCAGTAACCGTGTTATATTCCTTGCCTCTTGTAAAAATGCTAAATATTGAACTTTTATAAATTCCAAGTGACTCTTTCAATATAGTAATCGGCACCCAACGTGGCTCTCCAACTTGAGAAGCCGTAGAGTTCCTTGGAACCTACAGGGGGCTAACCAAGCCTCCTCTTCCTCACAAATCTTTTGCGTTTAATTAATAAGGACGCTATTGAATTTCTTAAATGAAATTTTGTAAAAGATGATGTCGATAATATTTTTCTGCTTCAAATTTTACAAGTTTCACTATTGTTGTTGTTGAAAGTTGGCTAAGTTGACAGACTTTCAACAACAAGGGTTGAATGACCGATGATGCATCATTTATTTCTTTTTTTAATTCGAAAAATTAATGTTTTGTCATCAAAAATCGAAACCAAGAGTGACTCCTTATTTAGTTTGACTCGGTGTAGCCTATACAGCTCAACCGTTCTTGTAATTTGTATATTAAATGAGATTTGTTCTTTAAAACTTTTGACAGCCTAGTGAATCGCTTATCCGTTTGAACCATATTTTGGAACCTATAGTATGGCACTCTAGTTAAATGTGTCTAGTCTTGGTAGAAATTATTAAATACAATGAAAAAGGTGAACTACAATGGCCTAATGATGCGACTGCCTAAGGCTTATATATATATGTGGTGCTGAATATGGGAACTGATACGTCTGATTCATCTATTAAACGACATGCAGGAGGTCAGTGCCATCACATTGGCAACCATTATTTGCCAGCCTGTAACTGAATCAAGATTTCGACTAGTTTTGATCTTTTGTTTCTTACATTTTAAAGCTATCGGTTATTATACACACGCTATACAAGTTTACATATGCCAATATATAGACGTCCAGTCATATGCGCTGCTTTCTAGCCTTGTCGATTGAATTCGTTCCAAAAACCTTCGAGGTCGGGTCTAATCCACCGAATAAACATGGTGACTGCAGCAAAGACGTTCTGGAAGACGAGGTCAAAGCTCATGCGGGCGGCAAGGATGTACCAAAGATCGGCACTAGACTCGTACTTGTTTTCGACCCATGGTGCATGGCTCTCTTAGATCACGTTACTATATCAGACATCAGAACGGTAGTTTTCCTCTACAGTATGAGCAAAGCATTTTTGTAAAAGTTTACCTGCAACTATAGAATTCTCTGTCCGATTGAGTTTGCTGAATGTGTGTAAAATCGTATGTACTGAAATACGCTCAAGTGTAATTGCCTTCACGTAAATGAACTGGACTAAATTTTAAGCTGTCAACTCGTGGGATTCAAAATTCGTGCGTCATGGCAGATAAGCGTGAGAGAAAAACAATACACTGTTGCGTGATTAAGGATTGGGTTACCTGTTCTGTCATACAGAATAACAAAAACAAGAACTTTCTGAACAAAAAATATGTGTTTTGTTTAAACTTAACGATTTCCAGAGATAGACTGTGATACACTGGGCGTTTATTAAACATCCCATGGCTATTATGGTTGATGGTAATAAGAGCTGAACAAGAGTAGACAGACATAAGATAACAGTCTTGGAAATCAGCATAATGATAGCCGCCGCATTAACTATTACTTGCACAGCCGTATTTCATTCCATACTTAAACAGCGGTTCCTGCGCATCAAATCATCAGCAATCGCTGAGATATAGTTTTCAGTTTAAATATCGAAAACACGGGAAATTTTGCACGTACGCATCGACTTTAAATTAAAAATTCAATTACAACATTAGCTTGTTTTTCATTTTTGCCTATGCGAGCCTTTTGGCGATCTACTACAGCGTGCTTTCTTTTGTGGTCTGTGGCTGCACTCTTGCCTACGCGACCTGTCCGGGGATGTCCCGATAAACAAATCACACAACTATAATCTATATTGATCAAAGAAACAATCGAGAAGATGATGACGGTTCAGAAAAATCCAAGTTTACTCGATCCTCTTTGAGCTGCAGGACGTCATGTTGTCCATCTTGGGTCGTATCCCCCAGGAGAGATTCCAGCATCAGAAAGTTTTGATGCAATTGCTGTAAAGCTTGAAAGCAGCTGTGTAGGAGAATCAATTCAGTTTCTTTCATCACGTAGCTTATTCTAGTCTAGAAAGGCAATTTTTTGTGGTTCTTGTGTTTCTTTTGATTTCGTTATACATATTGCGTCTTTTTATTGGTGTATCAGCATAGTTTATCAAGACTTCTTGATACCTCTTATCACCGTGGGCAGCGTATCCAGGAAACCACAGCAGTCATTTGGTCGTTGTCTACTCAATTCAGAAGGTATATCCTGAAATACCCATCATTTTGTGTGAATAAGGATGACGCTCCTCAGTCCCGAATCCCGACCCAATAACTTCCGCTGCTAACTTCCGACGTCATTTCTGTTGACAAACAGTGTCTGACCGATAAATGTTTGCAGATTTCCATCTGGAAACTCTATTTTAATTACAGATGGCAATGCGAGCCAAATGGTTTGTCTCTCCGGTCTTTCAAATACACTTTTCTACTTGATGTATTCTTCTATAGTTCTGTTGCAAAAACGTCTCTTGACCAAGATGAAATAAGCAAAAATCACTTGCAACTTATGGCTTGACGTTCTTGTGTTATAGTAAACCTCACACTCTTTTATTATAGTAGATGACAAAACATATTATGAAAATGTTTCTCATTAGGCTAGTGGCGAGTAATAGGCTAAGGAGAAAACATAATGAGAAGAGTACTATCCCTCGTATAATCCGAAAGAAGATTAAAGACGTTAGCCTATTAGGGTGTGCACGTGTTTCGTCTAAAAAAGAAACGAGAGGACGCATATTTTGGCCTTGAATAACTTTCATAATTTAGGCTAATAGAGGTGGAATGTGGATTGGTCGGATCTAGTATACAAAGGGCAAAAATATCAGGAAATATGATCACAATTTTATTAGCAGCTGAACTCGACTAGCCTTTCTTTGAAATCATGGCCAAATTGGAAATAGCCTAAGATAAAAATCCAAAATTATCTTGTACAGCAATGATTATAAATGTTTTTATATTGCCGCGAAGGACTACTATATAGAGGGAAAGAATAAGTCTTTTTAAAATCACATAAGTGTTGTTTATTACCTTTTATCCAAAATCGGTTTGATTCGGCCGTTCTTTGGCAAAGCAAAGGCAAAATGTATCGACGTGTTTTGTATATTTTATAATTGATTGTACTTAGTTTTAAAAGTAGGATATACAGGATAATAAGGTTAAGGAGTCTAATTAGGCTACTTAAATGAAAGCGTAGCTTCCAATAAGAAAATATTATCAAAATTTTCTTAGCAGCTGAACTCGACTAGCCTTTCTTAGAAATATCGATAATAGCCCAAGTAAAAAATCCAAAATTAACTCGTAGCAATGATTATTTTTGTTTATATTGCCACGTATACGCTTGTTTAGCTTCTTACGATTTTGATGGTGTCTTTGGTGCTACAGGCAAATACGATTCTCCTACCTTTTTTGTTATTGGTAGATTGGTCGATCTCCGGAAGTAAGGATGCGAAGACGTGCTAATGGAGAACTTAAGAGCCTATAATTGGACACTCTACCTCAAGTGCTACGATGGTCGGAATTTCCGACGCTGCTTGCTGACGATGGTCCGGGTATGTGCTATTAGAGAGTGGTTTGTTTTGATAAGTATCATTTTGACACTAGCTGGAATCGGCCGCCCTCCCAGTTTGCCAAAGAGGCTGAGCATTTGCCGACAATAGACGACAGTGTTGGGAAATTATTCTACTTTTTCCTTCTACCGCAGTTTGAAAGCTTCAACCACGATTAAATTAACGTTGGGGTTGTACGCGGGGCGTCGTTTCGCCCCCGCGTACGCCCCAATGGAGGTTTACCTTTTGATGTATCCCTCCCATCGCTCAGCATCGTAGGCAGAGAGTAGAATCTAAATTTTCCGATGCACTTTGGCATAGGGGCTTGAAAGGACGAGGCGAACGCCGAGTTCCTAGCCCCGACTGCCAAATGTGCAGCGGTAACATGCTTGCCCTCTTGCCCCTTACTCTAACTTATAAGCCGACCAAATCCTTTATGGAATCCTTTATAAATGATTGAATTGAATTTCCTACGATGAAAATTCTTCCGTGAGATGTCAGATCGACTAGCCTTTTTTAGAAATATGGCCAAATCAGTAATAGCCTAATTTAAAAATCCAAAATTATCTTGTAGCAATGATTATTATTATAGGCCTACTATATAGAGGCAAAATAAACCAGATGTAACGGTTTATTAAATGGGTGCGGGACGATGGCCAGCCAGTCGTGAGTTTTATTTCCACTTTTTTCGCTTATTTCATTGATGGTCATTTGATTTCTAAATTTAAAAACCTTTAGCGGGCCGAGCTGATGTCTGACGTGCGATTCGGTGGCCCAGCCGAGCTGCTCTCGCCGCGACCACGGGCTCCTCAACCTGACGACGAGCACGATCAAGATCGTTGAGTGTCTTGTGAGTCTTAAAAATGAGTTTAAATCGATGAAGGACCGGCTGACGTTGGCCATCGAGAAGCGCAAGGACATCCAGGCCCACTTTATCGAGCTGCTCGACGCCATCAAGGCCGTCGAGCGCGACATTGTCGTCGAGGGGAAGGAGAACGAGCGGCAGCTGGCCGACTGGTCGGCCCTCTTGGAGAAGAACTGCATGGCCGACGACGAGTCGCTGCCCGTCACCGAAGTGGCCATCGATCTCGACGAATACTTCCTCTCGGAGCCCTTCACTTTTGTCGGCCACTCGCGTCCCGACGACACCCTGGAGACGCTTAAACGCAGGTTTCAGAACCGATCGGTATCAGAAAATCAGAAAATTGAACTATGCAGTGGGAATACAGACTGGTCCATGGCTTGCAAACTTCCTACGATAAAAATTCTTCCGTGAGATGTCAGATCGACTAGCCTTTTTTAAAAATATGGCCAAATCAGTAATAGCCTAATTTAAAAATCCAAAATTATCTTGTAGCAATGATTATTATTATAGGCCTACTATATAGAGGCAAAGAATAAGTCAATTTAAAAAGATGTACGTCTTGCTTATTACTTTTTATCCAGAATCGGTTTGATTCGGCTGTTCTTTGGCAAAGCAAATGCAAAATTGACCTTGAAGAATTCGTGTCGGGCGATACTCGGACGACAAACACCCGAACGGACGTAATCTTCCTCTACGGCAAACTCTAGAAACGATTTCTCCTGTTGGATGTGGACGTGTTTTGTATATTTTATAATTGATTGTACTTAGTTCTTTATAAATGAATGAATAAAAACAAATCAATAAAATAAAAGAGCACAGATGGGGAAGCTAAAGACTTTTCGTTTATTTCGTCAGTTCACGTTCCCGAATGATATTTCCATAATTGTGCCCAGCCAATTGCCATGTCAATCAGACCTTTTTGACAATTTGCACGACATCTTCATCGTTGAGGACGTGATCTTTTCCAACTCGTTGGGGTTGATGTTTCACAGAAGATCCCCAGACAAGAGCGCTATTCAAAAGAACGAGAAAAAAATGTTACGTCTGTGAGACAGAAGGCACCATCGATAATTGAGAAACAAGCCTACTATTTGAATTCCTTGATGATGGTCCGGTGAAGTTTGTTGCAGAAATCCTCCATGGTGCACCTGTCCGATTGCAAGACGACTGGCGAGTTGTAGTCGGGTAATTGTCCCTTGGGTTTCGTGTAACTAAATAAAATCAAACGCCATCAAATTGTTTACCTCGAAATAAATTAACGAAAACGAAAATAGGCATGAACATACATTCACAACCTTCACACATACAAGCACGACCTTTTGTAATCTCGCGTTTTGGATGAAGGCAGTTGGGAAGTTGATAGACGAGAAAATGCTGATGAAACATAGCATACTCCATACTCTAATCGCCCTTTCTTTCCTCATAAGCCAAACATTAAAAAGATATGCATAGAACATGTAGAGGAGATCAAGAGCTTCAAATTGGGACCAAGTTCGACCTTTTCTAATCTCGCGTTCAGGATTGAGCTCATTCGGAAGATGATAGGCTACTCGAAAAATCGCTGATGTAAAATACTGCAATCGTACAAGACTTTTTCAGAGACAAGACCAACTAATGATATTTATGGAACACGTAGAGGAGATCAAGCGCTTCAAATTGGGACCAAGTTCGGGAAAATAAAAGTTTTCCATGGCATGGAAGTTTCCTGCGTTCATTATCATACCGCAAATTGTTGGGCCGGTCATTTAATGCCTCGGAAAATTAAGAGGAAGAGCTGTTCTACTAGATGCAGGTGAAAAATCGACCGACCGGCAAGTTTTCAGTGACCATCACTAAGAAAATCCACCTCTGCAGTGGGAAAATAAAAGTTTTCCATGGCATGGAAGTTTCCTGCGTTCATTATCATACCGCAAATTGCTTGCAAGCCATGGATCAGTCAGTTTTTCACTGGTTAAGGTCAATTTTCCCATTTTTGGATACCGATCAGTTGAATCTCAGTCGATTTTTTATCATTAGGTGGTAGAATAGACTCTATTTCACACATTTGAGGTGTTGAAATGACCGAGGACTCCACCTATTCTCAGAGTAAGACTGCGATACATGAAAGTAAGGGTTTATTTAAACATCCCATGCCTATTATGGTTGATGATATCAAGAGCGAATAGACAGACAAGACAGCAGTTTGTTGGAAATCAGCATCATCATCGCAGGTACGCATGGGTTTTGAATCAAGGATACAAAATATAACTTAAAGTTTACTTCTTTTTTATTATTTCCTACAAGAGCCTTTTGGTGATCTACTACAGCGTGCTCTCTTTTGTGGACTGGGGCTGCATTCTTGCCTACGCGACCTGTCTGGGGATCTCCGTCGCTCTCGATGATCCCGATGGCCATCCCGGTGCTCTCGATTGTCTCTGCGCTCTCTATGGTCCCGGTTGTCGCGACTATCGCGATCGCGATATGGTGATTCGGTTCAAAGCAACACATCTTCTTAAAAGAAAGGAAATTTCTTATCCTTGCAACTCAGATGACAGAAATTTATAGGACAAACAACAAAAACTAGGCTGTTAATGATGACCTCGGCTTGTTAAAAATATGCTTGAAGTTATCATGGGTTGCTAACTTCACTGCTGGTGTGTAAGTTGTACTAGAGGGAAAAACGTCTTTTTTTAAATGTGATAAACTGCTTAACAAATGTGTGCTTCGATTGAGATAAACACAATAATAATGTAATGCGGCTATCACGTGTTAAGTTGGGGAAAGCAGACAAAACAAAGTAACGAACCTATAAATGATTGCCAATTCTCTTGACGTCGCGCTTGATGTTCACGCCAATAAATATGATGCGATTAATATGATCGTGATCGACTGGAATTGATCAAGTATTAAAATAAAAGATAGTAACTAGATAAACTGAATTTGTTTCTTTTCTTCCGATTTGTTGGAAATGAAATATTAGCTTCAAGTTGATCAGGTTGATCACTGTCAGAGCTGTCACAGTGGTTGGTTGAAATAACAGAAAACAGGTGTTTGATATGTAAGAAAACAAGTAACGCGACAGCATGATAAACTTTTGTTGAATAATTTATTTCGTCCGTTTATACGGTCTAAAGAGGGACAAGGGTACATTAACTTCCCATAGTAAATCAATTTACACTTCTTTTTACACTTTGATTAATAAAATATTTCAAAATTCGGAACATCTAGAACGGTGACATCTAGCTGTCTGGACGCACCAGGCGCACTGACCCAGTTTCAAAAAGTCTACGTTGCGAGCTGTTAATGCGCTTCCGTGGACGGTACAAGCGTAGCAGTCGGCCAAGGCTGGATAAATTCCCGGACACTGTGTTGTCTGCAAATTACTGGTGCAAATGGCACCCGACGTACGTTGGTAGCAAACTCCATCAGCTGGACGGCTGGGTATTTTATGGGTGATCAACCTTCCGAGTTGGACTGGGCAATGTTCGGTTTGCTGGCTCAGCTTGTTTGAATTTACTGGGATCTCCGCCGTTTGAGTGGCCTTTGAACAGTAGGGCATCTTCCTATTATTTTGCCATCATGTTATCTAAACTAATAACAATTCAACGATGTTGGCTATTTAGATGAATTTTTAAATTTAAAACTTTTTTTGTGAACGAATGAGGGATGACCGTTTCTGGCCAAATTGGAATCTGGTGTTAACTACCTGTGACGAAAAGAACCTTCCCTTGAACATTATTGTCATGTTCAAACCCAAGAATCAAGCTTAAATCAGTTAATTCACAGGAGATTTCATCGGAAATTTCCTTTCTTGACGCTAAGAGATATTAAATTAATAAGAATAGATACAAAATTGTTGGTAAATTCAACAGACAAAGTTTGTATTGATTTCAAACACAAGCACCCCATAGAAGAGAAAACCAATTTGTCTCGATCAACGCCAGGGCCATTTGGTACTAGCAAGTGCCAGTGTCCGTTCAAATCAATAAGAGAATTCACCGTACACTAAACGGCCGAATAAACCTATAAAATAAAGTGAAAAATAATTATACGCTTGCTGAGTAACTTGCGAACAAGTAAAAACTACTAGAGTTATTGAAGTATAACCAATCTACATTGTCCTACAGACTGGGGCGGTATATAATAATCATTCGAGTCATAGAAACATTGACGAGAAAAAATGCATTACCTATTTAGCAAGTTGGTAAAATAAAACAGGAAAATCCCCGGGAAGATCGCAACGGGCACTGGTATAATGTAGCAGTAACTTGGTATAATGTAGCAAACTGCCACCGGACATTTGCTGTCTTGCCACTGGGCCCTCGACAAATTTTTTGGTATTTACGGACATCCCCTCTTAGGGTGTAGCTACTAACAAATATTCAGCGTGCAGCTAAAGAAACGATGACGTTGGGGTTGTACGCGGGGCGTCGTTTCGCCCCCGCGTACGCCCCAATGGAGGTTTACCTTTTGATGTATCCCTCCCATCGCTCAGCATCGTAGGCAGAGAGTAGAATCTAAATTTTCCGATGCACTTTGGCATAGGGGCTTGAAAGGACGAGGCGAACGCCGAGTTCCTAGCCCCGACTGCCAAATGTGCAGCGGTAACATGCTTGCCCTCTTGACTCTTATACTCTAACTTATGCTTATGCTGCTTTTAGTTCATGTTCTTAAAATAGTTTAAAACTGTCCTGCTTCTAGTTTAGTATTTCATTTAAAAGTGAATGGAATAGGCTAAATATTGCAATCTTTGCTGCGCGTACAACGGGCTAAACATCGCCACGATATTTTGAGAGAATAAAAAAGAGACCCAAAGCTTCAAATTGGGACCAAGTACGTCCCAACAGGTCTGTCCTGACAGGTCTCTTATAGATGACGACCCCCCCCCCCGTTCCACGATGAAAAAGGTAACATATAACTTTCCCTGCAATTCATAGATATATATATTTGGGTATTTGACACACGATGATATACACAATCGGAGATGGAATGTGTGTGCGAGGAGAGATCAACAGTCAAGTAGAGATTTGGGATAGTTTAGTTATTTTTTCATAATTTTTTTTTCGTTTTCGTCGTTTTTTTTCAATTTTATTTAGTTTGATGCCGTATTCCAAATCGAGGAGAGATTAGGGCGCCACTTTATTTACTTATTTATTATTATTATCAATCATTATTAAGATTTTGAAGGAACTAAAAATACTCGACGACGTCGCATTTGATAGAGAGATTAGGACAGGAGGACATTTGGCGGTGACTGTTGTGGTCTCAATTTGAAGCTCTTGGTCTCTTGTAAGTGCTCCCAAAATATCGTTGGTATGTAAAGCTCGTGGTAGGCGCAGCAATGATTGCAGTGTTACTTATTTCATACACACCGTACTTCAACATCTGGCGACGAATTACAGAGAAGGAGAGAAGATAGGAGGACGTACTTGGTCTCAGTTTGAATCTCTTGGTCACTTGTATGTGCTTCCAAAATATCGTTGGTATGTAAAGCCTGTGGTAGGCGCAGCAAGGATTGCAGTGTTGAAATGACCGTACCATCATTGTACGTGAATATAATGAACGTAGGGTACTGTCAGGCTATTGAATACTTGAGATTTCCATCTCCTTTTTGAATCTACTCAGTATTGGATACCGTACCGGTCGATTTTTCTTCTGTGGACGGTAGAACAGATTCTTTTTACCGTTTCTGAAGCGTTGAAATGACCGTACCATCATTGTACGTGAATATAATGAACGTAGGGTACTGTCAGGCTATTGAATACTTGAGATTTCCATCTCCTATTTGAATCTACTAAGTTTTGGATACCGTACCGGTCGAATTTTCTTCTGTGGATGCTAGAAAAGATTCTTTTTACCGTATCTGAAGCGTTGAAATGACCGTACCATCATTGTACGTGAATATAATGAACGTAGGGTACTGTCAGGCTATTGAATACTTGAGATTTCCATCTCCTTTTTGAATCTACTCAGTATTGGATACCGTACCGGTCGATTTGAAGTTTCCTGCGTCCATTATCATACCGCAAATTGTTGGGCTTGTCATTTAATGCTTCGGAAAATTAAGAGAAAGAGCTGTTCTACTAGATGCAGGTGAAAAATCGACCGGCCGGCAAGTTTTTAGTGCCCATCACTAAGAAAATCCACCTCTGCAGTGGGAAAATAAAAGTTTTCCATGGCATGGAAGTTTCCTGCGTTCATTATCATACCGCAAATTGTTGGGCCGGTCATTAAACACCTCAGAAAAATAAGCTTAGAGCTGTTCTACTACATTCAGGTGATGCAATATGTTACTTGTTTCATAGACAACGTTCTTCAAATTCTTACTACGAATTACAGAGAAGAGAAGAAGATAGGAGGACGTACTTGGTCTCAATTTGAAGCTCTTGGTCTCTTGTATGTGCTTCCAAAATATCGTTGGTATGTAAAGCCCATGGTAGGCGCAGCAAGGATTGCAAAAATACTTGTTTCATAGAAACCATTCTTCAAATTCTGACGCCGGTTAACAGAGAAGGCGAGGAGATAGAAAGACGTACTTGGTCTCATTTTGAAGCCTTTTTTTTAATGTATGTGCTCCCTAAATATCGTGCATATGTAAAGCTCGTGGTAGGCACAGCAAGGATTGCAAAGTTACTTATTTCATACACACCGTTCTTCAACTCCTGGCGACGAATTACAGAGAAGGAGAGAAGATAGGAGGACGTACTTGGTCTCAATTAGAAGCTCTTGGTCTCTTGTATGTGCTTCCAAAATATCGTTTGTATGTAAAACTCGTGGTAGGCGCAGCAAGGATTGCAATATGTTCGATATTTCATCCACACCGTCCTTCAACTACCGACTGGGTTTTACATGGAACGCAACATTAGAAGAAGACGTCCTTGGTCTCAATTTAAAGCTTTGGGTCCCTTTTATGTGTTTCGAAAATATGGTGGTGATGTTCAGCCCGTGAAACGCGCAGCAAGGATTGCAATATGATCGATATTTCATCCACACCGTCCTTCAACTACCGCCTGGGTTTTACATGGAACGCGACATTAGAAAAGGACGTCCTTGGTCACAATTTGAAGCTTTGGTTTAATGTATGTGCTCCTAAAATATCGTGCGTATGTAAAGCCCGTGGTATGCTCAGCAAGGATTGCAAAGTTACATGTTTCATTGAGACCGTTCTTCAACTTCTGACGCCAATTTACAGAGAAGGCGAGGAGATAGAAAATTTTACTTGGTCTCATTTTGAAGCCTTTGTTTTCATGTATATGCTTCTTAAATATCGTGCGTATGTAAAGCCCGTGGTATGCTCAGCAAGGATTGCAAAGTTACATATTTCATAGAGACCGTTCTTCAACTTCTGACGCCGATTTACAGAGAAGGCGAGGAGATAGAAAGACGTACTTGGTCTCATTATGAAGCCTTTGGTCCCATGTATGTGCTCCTTAAGTATCGTGCGTATGTAAAGCCCGTGGTATGCTCAGCAAGGATTGCAAAGTTTCATGTTTCATAGAGACTGTTCTTCATCTTCATAGACAACGTTCTCAACTTCTGACGCCGATTTACAGAGAAGGCGAGAAGATAGAAAGACGTACTTGGTCTCATTTTGAAGCCTTTGTTTTCATGTATATGCTCTCTAAATATCGTGCGTATGTAAAGCCCGTGGTATGCTCAGCAAGGATTGAAAAGTTACATGTTTCATAGAGACCGTTCTTCAACTTCTGACGCCGATTTACAAAGAAGGCGAGGAGATAGAAGAACGTACTTGGTCTCATTATGAAGCCTTTGGTCCCATGTATGTGCTCCTTAAGTATCGTGCGTATGTAAAGCCCGTGGTATGCTCAGCAAGGATTGCAAAGTTACATGTTTCATTTAGACCGTTCTTCAACTTCTGACGCCAATTTACAGAGAAGGCGAGGAGATAGAAAATTTTACTTGGTCTCATTTTGAAGCCTTTGTTTTCATGTATATGCTTCTTAAATATCGTGCGTATGTAAAGCCCGTGGTATGCTCAGCAAGGATTGCAAAGTTACATATTTCAAAGAGACCGTTCTTCAACTTCTGTTCTCATGTATATGCTCTCTAAATATCGTGCGTATGTATAGCCCGTGGTATGCTCAGCAAGGATTGCAAAGTTTCATGTTTCATAGAGACTGTTCTTCATCTTCATAGACACCGTTCTCAACTTCTGACGCCGATTTACAGAGAAGGCAAGAAGATAGAAAGACGTACTTGGTCTCATTTTGAAGCCTTTTTTTTCATGTATATGCTCTCTAAATATCGTGCGTATGTAAAGCCCGTGGTATGCTCAGCAAGGATTGCAAAGTTACATGTTTCATTGAGACCGTTCTTCAACTTCTGACGCCAATTTACAGAGAAGGCGAGGAGATAGAAAATTTTACTTGGTCTCATTTTGAAGCCTTTGTTTTCATGTATATGCTTCTTAAATATCGTGCGTATGTAAAGCCCGTGGTATGCTCAGCAAGGATTGCAAAGTTACATATTTCATAGAGACCGTTCTTCAACTTCTGACGCCGATTTACAGAGAAGGCGAGGAGATAGAAAGACGTACTTGGTCTCATTATGAAGCCTTTGGTCCCATGTATGTGCTCCTTAAGTATCGTGCGTATGTAAAGCCCGTGGTATGCTCAGCAAGGATTGCAAAGTTTCATGTTTCATAGAGACTGTTCTTCATCTTCATAGACACCGTTCTCAACTTCTGACGCCGATTTACAGAGAAGGCAAGAAGATAGAAAGACGTACTTGGTCTCATTTTGAAGCCTTTGTTTTCATGTATATGCTTCTTAAATATCGTGCGTATGTAAAGCCCGTGGTATGCTCAGCAAGGATTGCAAAGTTACATATTTCATAGAGACCGTTCTTCAACTTCTGACGCCGATTTACAGAGAAGGCGAGGAGATAGAAAGACGTACTTGGTCTCATTATGAAGCCTTTGGTCCCATGTATGTGCTCCTTAAGTATCGTGCGTATGTAAAGCCCGTGGTATGCTCAGCAAGGATTGCAAAGTTTCATGTTTCATAGAGACTGTTCTTCATCTTCATAGACACCGTTCTCAACTTCTGACGCCGATTTACAGAGAAGGCAAGAAGATAGAAAGACGTACTTGGTCTCATTTTGAAGCCTTTGTTTTCATGTATATTCTCTCTAAATATCGTGCGTATGTAAAGCCCGTGGTATGCTCAGCAAGGATTGCAAAGTTACATGTTTCATTGAGACCGTTCTTCAACTTCTGACGCCAATTTACAGAGAAGGCGAGGAGATAGAAAGACGTACTTGGTCTCATTATGAAGCCTTTGGTCCCATGTATGTGCTCCTTAAGTATCGTGCGTATGTAAAGCCCGTGGTATGCTCAGCAAGGATTGCAATTTTTCATGTTTCATAGAGACTGTTCTTCATCTTCATAGACAACGTTCTCAACTTCTGACGCCGATTTACAGAGAAGGCGAGAAGATAGAAAGACGTACTTGGTCTCATTTTGAAGCCTTTGTTTTCATGTATATGCTCTCTAAATATCGTGCGTATGTAAAGCCCGTGGTATGCTCAGCAAGGATTGCAAAGTTACATGTTTCATTGAGACCGTTCTTCAACTTCTGACGCCAATTTACAGAGAAGGCGAGGAGATAGAAAATTGTACTTGGTCTCATTTTGAAGCCTTTGTTTTCATGTATATGCTTCTTAAATATCGTGCGTATGTAAAGCCCGTGGTATGCTCAGCAAGGATTGCAAAGTTACATATTTCAAAGAGACCGTTCTTCAACTTCTGTTCTCATGTATATGCTCTCTAAATATCGTGCGTATGTAAAGCCCGTGGTATGCTCAGCAAGGATTGCAAAGTTTCATGTTTCATAGAGACTGTTCTTCATCTTCATAGACACCGTTCTCAACTTCTGACGCCGATTTACAGAGAAGGCAAGAAGATAGAAAGACGTACTTGGTCTCATTTTGAAGCCTTTGTTTTCATGTATATGCTCTCTAAATATCGTGCGTATGTAAAGCCCGTGGTATGCTCAGCAAGGATTGCAAAGTTACATGTTTCATTGAGACCGTTCTTCAACTTCTGACGCCAATTTACAGAGAAGGCGAGGAGATAGAAAATTTTACTTGGTCTCATTTTGAAGCCTTTGTTTTCATGTATATGCTTCTTAAATATCGTGCGTATGTAAAGCCCGTGGTATGCTCAGCAAGGATTGCAAAGTTACATATTTCATAGAGACCGTTCTTCAACTTCTGACGCCGATTTACAGAGAAGGCGAGGAGATAGAAAGACGTACTTGGTCTCATTTTGAAGCCTTTGTTTTCATGTATATGCTACTTAAATATCGTGCGTATGTAAAGCCCGTGGTATGCTCAGCAAGGATTGCAAAGTTACATGTTTCATTGAGACCGTTCTTCAACTTCTGACGCCAATTTACAGAGAAGGCGAGGAGATAGAAAATTTTACTTGGTCTCATTTTGAAGCCTTTGTTTTCATGTATATGCTTCTTAAATATCGTGCGTATGTAAAGCCCGTGGTATGCTCAGCAAGGATTGCAAAGTTACATATTTCATAGAGACCGTTCTTCAACTTCTGACGCCGATTTACAGAGAAGGCGAGGAGATAGAAAGACGTACTTGGTCTCATTTTGAAGCCTTTGTTTTCATGTATATGCTACTTAAATATCGTGCGTATGTAAAGCCCGTGGTATGCTCAGCAAGGATTGCAAAGTTACATGTTTCATTGAGACCGTTCTTCAACTTCTGACGCCAATTTACAGAGAAGGCGAGGAGATAGAAAATTTTACTTGGTCTCATTTTGAAGCCTTTGTTTTCATGTATATGCTTCTTAAATATCGTGCGTATGTAAAGCCCGTGGTATGCTCAGCAAGGATTGCAAAGTTACATATTTCATAGAGACCGTTCTTCAACTTCTGACGCCGATTTACAGAGAAGGCGAGGAGATAGAAAGACGTACTTGGTCTCATTTTGAAGCCTTTGTTCTCATGTATATGCTCTCTAAATATCGTGCGTATGTAAAGCCCGTGGTATGCTCAGCAAGGATTGCAAAGTTACATGATTCATAGAGACCGTTCTTCAACTTCTGACGCCGATTTACAGAGAAGGCGAGGAGATAGAAAATTTTACTTGGTCTCATTTTGAAGCCTTTGTTTTCATGTATATGCTTCTTAAATATCGTGCGTATGTAAAGCCCGTGGTATGCTCAGCAAGGATTGCAAGTTACATATTTCAAAGAGACCGTTCTTCAACTTCTGTTCTCATGTATATGCTCTCTAAATATCGTGCGTATGTAAAGCCCATGGTATGCTCAGCAACGATTGCAAAGTTACATGATTCATAGAGACCGTTCTTCAACTTCTGACGCCGATTTACAGAGAAGGCGAGGAGATAGAAAGACGTACTTGGTCTCATTATGAAGCCTTTGGTCCCATGTATGTGCTCCTTAAGTATCGTGCGTATGTAAAGCCCGTGGTATGCTCAGCAAGGATTGCAAAGTTACATATTTCATAGAGACCGTTCTTCAACTTCTGACGCCGATTTACAGAGAAGGCGAGGAGATAAAAGACGTACTTGGTCTCATTATGAAGCCTTTGGTCCCATGTATGTGCTCCTTAAGTATCGTGCGTATGTAAAGCCCGTGGTATGCTCAGCAAGGATTGCAAAGTTTCATGTTTCATAGAGACTGTTCTTCATCTTCATAGACACCGTTCTCAACTTCTGACGCCGATTTACAGAGAAGGCAAGAAGATAGAAAGACGTACTTGGTCTCATTTTGAAGCCTTTGTTTCCATGTATATGCTCTCTACATATCGTGCGTATGTAAAGCCCGTGGTATGCTCAGCAAGGATTGAAAAGTTACATGTTTCATAGAGACCGTTCTTCAACTTCTGACGCCGATTTACAAAGAAGGCGAGGAGATAGAAAAACGTACTTGGTCTCATTATGAAGCCTTTGGTCCCATGTATGTGCTCCTTAAGTATCGTGCGTATGTAAAGCCCGTGGTATGCTCAGCAAGGATTGCAAAGTTTCATGTTTCATAGAGACTGTTCTTCATCTTCATAGACACCGTTCTCAACTTCTGACGCCGATTTACAGAGAAGGCAAGAAGATAGAAAGACGTACTTGGTCTCATTTTGAAGCCTTTGTTTTCATGTATATGCTTCTTAAATATCGTGCGTATGTAAAGCCCGTGGTATGCTCAGCAAGGATTGCAAAGTTACATATTTCATAGAGACCGTTCTTCAACTTCTGACGCCGATTTACAAAGAAGGCGAGGAGATAGAAAGACGTACTTGGTCTCATTATGAAGCCTTTGGTCCCATGTATGTGCTCCTTAAGTATCGTGCGTATGTAAAGCCCGTGGTATGCTCAGCAAGGATTGCAAAGTTACATATTTCATAGAGACCGTTCTTCAACTTCTGACGCCGATTTACAGAGAAGGCGAGGAGATAGAAAGACGTACTTGGTCTCATTTTGAAGCCTTTGTTCTCATGTATATGCTCTCTAAATATCTTGCGTATGTAAAGCCCGTGGTATGCTCAGCAAGGATTGCAAAGTTTCATGTTTCATAGAGACTGTTCTTCATCTTCATAGACACCGTTCTCAACTTCTGACGCCGATTTACAGAGAAGGCAAGAAGATAGAAAGACGTACTTGGTCTCATTTTGAAGCCTTTGTTTTCATGTATATGCTCTCTAAATATCGTGCGTATGTAAAGCCCGTGGTATGCTCAGCAAGGATTGCAAAGTTACATGTTTCATTGAGACCGTTCTTCAACTTCTGACGCCAATTTACAGAGAAGGCGAGGAGATAGAAAATTTTACTTGGTCTCATTTTGAAGCCTTTGTTTTCATGTATATGCTTCTTAAATATCGTGCGTATGTAAAGCCCGTGGTATGCTCAGCAAGGATTGCAAAGTTACATATTTCATAGAGACCGTTCTTCAACTTCTGACGCCGATTTACAAAGAAGGCGAGGAGATAGAAAGACGTACTTGGTCTCATTATGAAGCCTTTGGTCCCATGTATGTGCTCCTTAAGTATCGTGCGTATGTAAAGCCCGTGGTATGCTCAGCAAGGATTGCAAAGTTACATGATTCATAGAGACCGTTCTTCAACTTCTGACGCCGATTTACAGAGAAGGCGAGGAGATAGAAAATTTTACTTGGTCTCATTTTGAAGCCTTTGTTTTCATGTATATGCTTCTTAAATATCGTGCGTATGTAAAGCCCGTGGTATGCTCAGCAAGGATTGCAAGTTACATATTTCAAAGAGACCGTTCTTCAACTTCTGTTCTCATGTATATGCTCTCTAAATATCGTGCGTATGTAAAGCCCATGGTATGCTCAGCAACGATTGCAAAGTTACATGATTCATAGAGACCGTTCTTCAACTTCTGACGCCGATTTACAGAGAAGGCGAGGAGATAGAAAGACGTACTTGGTCTCATTATGAAGCCTTTGGTCCCATGTATGTGCTCCTTAAGTATCGTGCGTATGTAAAGCCCGTGGTATGCTCAGCAAGGATTGCAAAGTTACATATTTCATAGAGACCGTTCTTCAACTTCTGACGCCGATTTACAGAGAAGGCGAGGAGATAAAAGACGTACTTGGTCTCATTATGAAGCCTTTGGTCCCATGTATGTGCTCCTTAAGTATCGTGCGTATGTAAAGCCCGTGGTATGCTCAGCAAGGATTGCAAAGTTTCATGTTTCATAGAGACTGTTCTTCATCTTCATAGACACCGTTCTCAACTTCTGACGCCGATTTACAGAGAAGGCAAGAAGATAGAAAGACGTACTTGGTCTCATTTTGAAGCCTTTGTTTCCATGTATATGCTCTCTACATATCGTGCGTATGTAAAGCCCGTGGTATGCTCAGCAAGGATTGAAAAGTTACATGTTTCATAGAGACCGTTCTTCAACTTCTGACGCCGATTTACAAAGAAGGCGAGGAGATAGAAAAACGTACTTGGTCTCATTATGAAGCCTTTGGTCCCATGTATGTGCTCCTTAAGTATCGTGCGTATGTAAAGCCCGTGGTATGCTCAGCAAGGATTGCAAAGTTTCATGTTTCATAGAGACTGTTCTTCATCTTCATAGACACCGTTCTCAACTTCTGACGCCGATTTACAGAGAAGGCAAGAAGATAGAAAGACGTACTTGGTCTCATTTTGAAGCCTTTGTTTTCATGTATATGCTTCTTAAATATCGTGCGTATGTAAAGCCCGTGGTATGCTCAGCAAGGATTGCAAAGTTACATATTTCATAGAGACCGTTCTTCAACTTCTGACGCCGATTTACAGAGAAGGCGAGGAGATAGAAAGACGTACTTGGTCTCATTATGAAGCCTTTGGTCCCATGTATGTGCTCCTTAAGTATCGTGCGTATGTAAAGCCCGTGGTATGCTCAGCAAGGATTGCAAAGTTACATATTTCATAGAGACCGTTCTTCAACTTCTGACGCCGATTTACAGAGAAGGCGAGGAGATAGAAAGACGTACTTGGTCTCATTTTGAAGCCTTTGTTCTCATGTATATGCTCTCTAAATATCTTGCGTATGTAAAGCCCGTGGTATGCTCAGCAAGGATTGCAAAGTTTCATGTTTCATAGAGACTGTTCTTCATCTTCATAGACACCGTTCTCAACTTCTGACGCCGATTTACAGAGAAGGCAAGAAGATAGAAAGACGTACTTGGTCTCATTTTGAAGCCTTTGTTTTCATGTATATGCTCTCTAAATATCGTGCGTATGTAAAGCCCGTGGTATGCTCAGCAAGGATTGCAAAGTTACATGTTTCATTGAGACCGTTCTTCAACTTCTGACGCCAATTTACAGAGAAGGCGAGGAGATAGAAAATTTTACTTGGTCTCATTTTGAAGCCTTTGTTTTCATGTATATGCTTCTTAAATATCGTGCGTATGTAAAGCCCGTGGTATGCTCAGCAAGGATTGCAAAGTTACATATTTCATAGAGACCGTTCTTCAACTTCTGACGCCGATTTACAAAGAAGGCGAGGAGATAGAAAGACGTACTTGGTCTCATTATGAAGCCTTTGGTCCCATGTATGTGCTCCTTAAGTATCGTGCGTATGTAAAGCCCGTGGTATGCTCAGCAAGGATTGCAAAGTTACATGATTCATAGAGACCGTTCTTCAACTTCTGACGCCGATTTACAGAGAAGGCGAGGAGATAGAAAATTTTACTTGGTCTCATTTTGAAGCCTTTGTTTTTTACTTAAATATCGTGCGTATGAGCCCGTGGTATGCTCAGCAAGGATTGCAAGTTACATATTTCAAAGAGACCGTTCTTCAACTTCTGTTCTCATGTATATGCTCTCTAAATATCGTGCGTATGTAAAGCCCATGGTATGCTCAGCAAGGATTGCAAAGTTACATGATTCATAGAGACCGTTCTTCAACTTTGATTTACAGAGAAGGCGAGGAGATAGAAAGACGTACTTGGTCTCATTATGAAGCCTTTGGTCCCATGTATGTGCTCCTTAAGTATCGTGCGTATGTAAAGCCCGTGGTATGCTCAGCAAGGATTGCAAAGTTACATATTTCATAGAGACCGTTCTTCAACTTCTGACGCCGATTTACAGAGAAGGCGAGGAGATAAAAGACGTACTTGGTCTCATTATGAAGCCTTTGGTCCCATGTATGTGCTCCTTAAGTATCGTGCGTATGTAAAGCCCGTGGTATGCTCAGCAAGGATTGCAAAGTTTCATGTTTCATAGAGACTGTTCTTCATCTTCATAGACACCGTTCTCAACTTCTGACGCCGATTTACAGAGAAGGCAAGAAGATAGAAAGACGTACTTGGTCTCATTTTGAAGCCTTTGTTTCCATGTATATGCTCTCTACATATCGTGCGTATGTAAAGCCCGTGGTATGCTCAGCAAGGATTGAAAAGTTACATGTTTCATAGAGACCGTTCTTCAACTTCTGACGCCGATTTACAAAGAAGGCGAGGAGATAGAAAAACGTACTTGGTCTCATTATGAAGCCTTTGGCCCCATGTATGTGCTCCTTAAGTATCGTGCGTATGTAAAGCCCGTGGTATGCTCAGCAAGGATTGCAAAGTTTCATGTTTCATAGAGACTGTTCTTCATCTTCATAGACAACGTTCTCAACTTCTGACGCCGATTTACAGAGAAGGCGAGAAGATAGAAAGACGTACTTGGTCTCATTTTGAAGCCTTTGTTTCCATGTATATGCTCTCTAAATATCGTGCGTATGTAAAGCCCGTGGTATGCTCAGCAAGGATTGAAAAGTTACATGTTTCATAGAGACCGTTCTTCAACTTCTGACGCCGATTTACAAAGAAGGCGAGGAGATAGAAAAACGTACTTGGTCTCATTATGAAGCCTTTGGTCCCATGTATGTGCTCCTTAAGTATCGTGCGTATGTAAAGCCCGTGGTATGCTCAGCAAGGATTGCAAAGTTTCATGTTTCATAGAGACTGTTCTTCATCTTCATAGACACCGTTCTCAACTTCTGACGCCGATTTACAGAGAAGGCAAGAAGATAGAAAGACGTACTTGGTCTCATTTTGAAGCCTTTGTTTTCATGTATATGCTCTCTAAATATCTTGCGTATGTAAAGCCCGTGGTATGCTCAGCAAGGATTGCAAAGTTTCATGTTTCATAGAGACTGTTCTTCATCTTCATAGACACCGTTCTCAACTTCTGACGCCGATTTACAGAGAAGGCAAGAAGATAGAAAGACGTACTTGGTCTCATTTTGAAGCCTTTGTTTTCATGTATATGCTCTCTAAATATCGTGCGTATGTAAAGCCCGTGGTATGCTCAGCAAGGATTGCAAAGTTACATGTTTCATTGAGACCGTTCTTCAACTTCTGACGCCAATTTACAGAGAAGGCGAGGAGATAGAAAATTTTACTTGGTCTCATTTTGAAGCCTTTGTTTTCATGTATATGCTTCTTAAATATCGTGCGTATGTAAAGCCCGTGGTATGCTCAGCAAGGATTGCAAAGTTACATATTTCATAGAGACCGTTCTTCAACTTCTGACGCCGATTTACAAAGAAGGCGAGGAGATAGAAAGACGTACTTGGTCTCATTATGAAGCCTTTGGTCCCATGTATGTGCTCCTTAAGTATCGTGCGTATGTAAAGCCCGTGGTATGCTCAGCAAGGATTGCAAAGTTACATATTTCATAGAGACCGTTCTTCAACTTCTGACGCCGATTTACAGAGAAGGCGAGGAGATAAAAGACGTACTTGGTCTCATTATGAAGCCTTTGGTCCCATGTATGTGCTCCTTAAGTATCGTGCGTATGTAAAGCCCGTGGTATGCTCAGCAAGGATTGCAAAGTTTCATGTTTCATAGAGACTGTTCTTCATCTTCATAGACACCGTTCTCAACTTCTGACGCCGATTTACAGAGAAGGCAAGAAGATAGAAAGACGTACTTGGTCTCATTTTGAAGCCTTTGTTTTCATGTATATGCTTCTTAAATATCGTGCGTATGTAAAGCCCGTGGTATGCTCAGCAAGGATTGCAAAGTTACATATTTCATAGAGACCGTTCTTCAACTTCTGACGCCGATTTACAGAGAAGGCGAGGAGATAGAAAGACGTACTTGGTCTCATTATGAAGCCTTTGGTCCCATGTATGTGCTCCTTAAGTATCGTGCGTATGTAAAGCCCGTGGTATGCTCAGCAAGGATTGCAAAGTTTCATGTTTCATAGAGACTGTTCTTCATCTTCATAGACAACGTTCTCAACTTCTGACGCCGATTTACAGAGAAGGCGAGAAGATAGAAAGACGTACTTGGTCTCATTTTGAAGCCTTTGTTTCCATGTATATGCTCTCTAAATATCGTGCGTATGTAAAGCCCGTGGTATGCTCAGCAAGGATTGAAAAGTTACATGTTTCATAGAGACCGTTCTTCAACTTCTGACGCCGATTTACAAAGAAGGCGAGGAGATAGAAAAACGTACTTGGTCTCATTATGAAGCCTTTGGTCCCATGTATGTGCTCCTTAAGTATCGTGCGTATGTAAAGCCCGTGGTATGCTCAGCAAGGATTGCAAAGTTTCATGTTTCATAGAGACTGTTCTTCATCTTCATAGACACCGTTCTCAACTTCTGACGCCGATTTACAGAGAAGGCAAGAAGATAGAAAGACGTACTTGGTCTCATTTTGAAGCCTTTGTTTTCATGTATATGCTCTCTAAATATCGTGCGTATGTAAAGCCCGTGGTATGCTCAGCAAGGATTGCAAAGTTACATGTTTCATTGAGACCGTTCTTCAACTTCTGACGCCAATTTACAGAGAAGGCGAGGAGATAGAAAATTTTACTTGGTCTCATTTTGAAGCCTTTGTTTTCATGTATATGCTTCTTAAATATCGTGCGTATGTAAAGCCCGTGGTATGCTCAGCAAGGATTGCAAAGTTACATATTTCATAGAGACCGTTCTTCAACTTCTGACGCCGATTTACAGAGAAGGCGAGGAGATAGAAAGACGTACTTGGTCTCATTTTGAAGCCTTTTTTTTCATGTATATGCTTCTTAAATATCGTGCGTATTTAAAGCCCGTGGTATGCTCAGCAAGGATTGCAAAGTTACATGATTCATAGAGACCGTTCTTCAACTTCTGACGCCGATTTACAGAGAAGGCGAGGAGATAGAAAATTTTACTTGGTCTCATTTTGAAGCCTTTGTTTTCATGTATATGCTTCTTAAATATCGTGCGTATGTAAAGCCCGTGGTATGCTCAGCAAGGATTGCAAAGTTACATATTTCAAAGAGACCGTTCTTCAACTTCTGACGCCGATTTACAGAGAAGGCGAGGAGATAGAAAGACGTACTTGGTCTCATTTTGAAGCTTTTGTTCTCATGTATATGCTTCTTAAATATCGTGCGTATGTAAAGCCCGTGGTATGCTCAGCAAGGATTGCAAAGTTACATGTTTCATTGAGACCGTTCTTCAACTTCTGACGCCGATTTACAGAGAAGGCGAGGAGATAGAAAGACGTACTTGGTCTCATTTTGAAGCCTTTGTTTTCATGTATATGCTTCTTAAATATCGTGCGTATGTAAAGCTCGTGGTATGCTCAGCAACGATTGCAAAGTTACATGATTCATAGAGACCGTTCTTCAACTTCTGACGCCGATTTACAGAGAAGGCGAGGAGATAGAAAATTTTACTTGGTCTCATTTTGAAGCCTTTGTTTTCATGTATATGCTTCTTAAATATCGTGCGTATGTAAAGCCCGTGGTATGCTCAGCAAGGATTGCAAAGTTACATGATTCATAGAGACCGTTCTTCAACTTCTGACGCCGATTTACAGAGAAGGCGAGGAGATAGAAAGACGTACTTGGTCTCATTTTGAAGCCTTTGTTCTCATGTATATGCTTCTTAAATATCGTGCGTATGTAAAGCCCGTGGTATGCTCAGCAAGGATTGCAAAGTTACATGTTTCATTGAGACCGTTCTTCAACTTCTGACGCCAATTTACAGAGAAGGCGAGGAGATAGAAAATTTTACTTGGTCTCATTTTGAAGCCTTTGTTTTCATGTATATGCTTCTTAAATATCGTGCGTATGTAAAGCCCGTGGTATGCTCAGCAAGGATTGCAAAGTTACATATTTCAAAGAGACCGTTCTTCAACTTCTGTTCTCATGTATATGCTCTCTAAATATCGTGCGTATGTAAAGCCCATGGTATGCTCAGCAACGATTGCAAAGTTACATGATTCATAGAGACCGTTCTTCAACTTCTGACGCCGATTTACAGAGAAGGCGAGGAGATAGAAAGACGTACTTGGTCTCATTTTGAAGCCTTTGTTTTCATGTATATGCTTCTTAAATATCGTGCGTATGTAAAGCTCGTGGTATGCTCAGCAAGGATTGCAAAGTTACATGATTCATAGAGACCGTTCTTCAACTTCTGACGCCGATTTACAGAGAAGGCGAGGAGATAGAAAGACGTACTTGGTCTCATTTTGAAGCCTTTGTTTTCATGTATATGCTTCTTAAATATCGTGCGTATGTAAAGCCCGTGGTATGCTCAGCAAGGATTGCAAAGTTACATGTTTCATTGAGACCGTTCTTCAACTTCTGACGCCAATTTACAGAGAAGACGAGGAGATAGAAAATTTTACTTGGTCTCATTTTGAAGCCTTTGTTTTCATGTATATGTTTCTTAAATATCGTGCGTATGTAAAGCCCGTGGTATGCTCAGCAAGGATTGCAAAGTTACATATTTCATAGAGACCGTTCTTCAACTTCTGACGCCGATTTACAGAGAAGGCGAGGAGATAGAAAGACGTACTTGGTCTCATTTTGAAGCCTTTGTTTTCATGTATATGCTTCTTAAATATCGTGCGTATGTAAAGCCCGTGGTATGCTCAGCAAGGATTGCAAAGTTACATGATTCATAGAGACCGTTCTTCAACTTCTGACGCCGATTTACAGAGAAGGCGAGGAGATAGAAAGACGTACTTGGTCTCATTTTGAAGCCTTTGTTTTCATGTATATGCTTCTTAAATATCGTGCGTATGTAAAGCCCGTGGTATGCTCAGCAAGGATTGCAAAGCTACATGTTTCATTGAGACCGTTCTTCAACTTCTGACGCCAATTTACAGAGAAGGCGAGGAGATAGAAAGACGTACTTGGTCTCATTTTGAAGCCTTTGTTTTCATGTATATGCTTCTTAAATATCGTGCGTATGTAAAGCTCGTGGTATGCTCAGCAACGATTGCAAAGTTACATGATTCATAGAGACCGTTCTTCAACTTCTGACGCCGATTTACAGAGAAGGCGAGGAGATAGAAAATTTTACTTGGTCTCATTTTGAAGCCTTTGTTTTCATGTATATGCTTCTTAAATATCGTGCGTATGTAAAGCCCGTGGTATGCTCAGCAAGGATTGCAAAGTTACATGATTCATAGAGACCGTTCTTCAACTTCTGACGCCGATTTACAGAGAAGGCGAGGAGATAGAAAGACGTACTTGGTCTCATTTTGAAGCCTTTGTTCTCATGTATATGCTCTCTAAATATCGTGCGTATGTAAAGCCCGTGGTATGCTCAGCAAGGATTGCAAAGTTACATGATTCATAGAGACCGTTCTTCAACTTCTGACGCCGATTTACAGAGAAGGCGAGGAGATAGAAAATTTTACTTGGTCTCATTTTGAAGCCTTTGTTTTCATGTATATGCTTCTTAAATATCGTGCGTATGTAAAGCCCGTGGTATGCTCAGCAAGGATTGCAAAGTTACATGATTCATAGAGACCGTTCTTCAACTTCTGACGCCGATTTACAGAGAAGGCGAGGAGATAGAAAGACGTACTTGGTCTCATTTTGAAGCCTTTGTTCTCATGTATATGCTTCTTAAATATCGTGCGTATGTAAAGCCCGTGGTATGCTCAGCAAGGATTGCAAAGTTACATGTTTCATTGAGACCGTTCTTCAACTTCTGACGCCAATTTACAGAGAAGGCGAGGAGATAGAAAATTTTACTTGGTCTCATTTTGAAGCCTTTGTTTTCATGTATATGCTTCTTAAATATCGTGCGTATGTAAAGCCCGTGGTATGCTCAGCAAGGATTGCAAAGTTACATATTTCAAAGAGACCGTTCTTCAACTTCTGTTCTCATGTATATGCTCTCTAAATATCGTGCGTATGTAAAGCCCATGGTATGCTCAGCAACGATTGCAAAGTTACATGATTCATAGAGACCGTTCTTCAACTTCTGACGCCGATTTACAGAGAAGGCGAGGAGATAGAAAGACGTACTTGGTCTCATTTTGAAGCCTTTGTTTTCATGTATATGCTTCTTAAATATCGTGCGTATGTAAAGCTCGTGGTATGCTCAGCAAGGATTGCAAAGTTACATGATTCATAGAGACCGTTCTTCAACTTCTGACGCCGATTTACAGAGAAGGCGAGGAGATAGAAAGACGTACTTGGTCTCATTTTGAAGCCTTTGTTTTCATGTATATGCTTCTTAAATATCGTGCGTATGTAAAGCCCGTGGTATGCTCAGCAAGGATTGCAAAGTTACATGTTTCATTGAGACCGTTCTTCAACTTCTGACGCCAATTTACAGAGAAGACGAGGAGATAGAAAATTTTACTTGGTCTCATTTTGAAGCCTTTGTTTTCATGTATATGCTTCTTAAATATCGTGCGTATGTAAAGCCCGTGGTATGCTCAGCAAGGATTGCAAAGTTACATATTTCATAGAGACCGTTCTTCAACTTCTGACGCCGATTTACAGAGAAGGCGAGGAGATAGAAAGACGTACTTGGTCTCATTTTGAAGCCTTTGTTTTCATGTATATGCTTCTTAAATATCGTGCGTATGTAAAGCCCGTGGTATGCTCAGCAAGGATTGCAAAGTTACATGATTCATAGAGACCGTTCTTCAACTTCTGACGCCGATTTACAGAGAAGGCGAGGAGATAGAAAGACGTACTTGGTCTCATTTTGAAGCCTTTGTTTTCATGTATATGCTTCTTAAATATCGTGCGTATGTAAAGCCCGTGGTATGCTCAGCAAGGATTGCAAAGCTACATGTTTCATTGAGACCGTTCTTCAACTTCTGACGCCAATTTACAGAGAAGGCGAGGAGATAGAAAGACGTACTTGGTCTCATTTTGAAGCCTTTGTTTTCATGTATATGCTTCTTAAATATCGTGCGTATGTAAAGCCCGTGGTATGCTCAGCAAGGATTGCAAAGTTACATGTTTCATTGAGACCGTTCTTCAACTTCTGACGCCAATTTACAGAGAAGGCGAGGAGATAGAAAGACGTACTTGGTCTCATTTTGAAGCCTTTGTTTTCATGTATATGCTTCTTAAATCGTGCGTATGTAAAGCCCGTGGTATGCTCAGCAAGGATTGCAAAGTTACATGTTTCATTGAGACCGTTCTTCAACTTCTGACGCCAATTTACAGAGAAGGCGAGGAGATAGAAAGACGTACTTGGTCTCATTTTGAAGCCTTTGTTTTCATGTATATGCTTCTTAAATATCGTGCGTATGTAAAGCCCGTGGTATGCTCAGCAAGGATTGCAAAGTTACATATTTCATAGAGACCGTTCTTCAACTTCTGACGCCGATTTACAGGCGAGGAGATAGAAAGACGTACTTGATCTCATTTTGAAGCCTTTGTTCTCATGTATATGCTCTCTAAATATCGTGCGTATGTAAAGCCCGTGGTATGCTCAGCAAGGATTGCAAAGTTACATGATTCATAGAGACCGTTCTTCAACTTCTGACGCCGATTTACAGAGAAGGCGAGGAGATAGAAAGACGTACCTTTGTCTCATTTTGAAGCCTTTGTTTTCATGTATATGCTTCTTAAATATCGTGCGTATTTAAAGCCCGTGGTATGCTCAGCAAGGATTGCAAAGTTACATGTTTCATTGAGACCGTTCTTCAACTTCTGACGCCAATTTACAGAGAAGGCAAGGAGATAGAAAATTGTAGTTGGTCTCATTTTGAAGCCTTTGTTTTCATGTATATGCTTCTTAAATATCGTGCGTATGTAAAGCCCGTGGTATGCTCAGCAAGGATTGCAAAGTTATATATTTCATAGAGACCGTTCTTCAACTTCTGACGCCGATTTACAAAGAAGGCGAGGAGATAGAAAGACGTACTTGGTCTCATTATGAAGCCTTTGGTCCCATGTATGTGCTCCTTAAGTATCGTGCGTATGTAAAGCCCGTGGTATGCTCAGCAAGGATTGCAAAGTTTCATGTTTCATAGAGACTGTTCTTCATCTTCATAGACAACGTTCTCAACTTCTGACGCCGATTTACAGAGAAGGCGAGAAGATAGAAAGACGTACTTGGTCTCATTTTGAAGCCTTTGTTTCCATGTATATGCTCTCTAAATATCGTGCGTATGTAAAGCCCGTGGTATGCTCAGCAAGGATTGCAAAGTTACATATTTCATAGAGACCGTTCTTCAACTTCTGACGCCGATTTACAGGCGAGGAGATAGAAAGACGTACTTGGTCTCATTTTGAAGCCTTTGTTCTCATGTATATGCTCTCTAAATATCGTGCGTATGTAAAGCCCGTGGTATGCTCAGCAAGGATTGCAAAGTTACATGATTCATAGAGACCGTTCTTCATATTCTGACGCCGATTTACAGAGAAGGCGAGGAGATAGAAAGACGTACTTGGTCTCATTTTCAAGCCTTTGTTTTCATGTATTTGCTTCTTAAATATCGTGCGTATGTAAAGCCCGTGGTATGCTCAGCAAGGATTGCAAAGTTACATGTTTCATTGAGACCGTTCTTCAACTTCTGACGCCAATTTACAGAGAAGGCGAGGAGATAGAAAATTTTACTTGGTCTCATTTTGAAGCCTTTGTTTTCATGTATATGCTTCTTAAATATCGTGCGTATGTAAAGCCCGTGGTATGCTCAGCAAGGATTGCAAAGTTACATATTTCATAGAGACCGTTCTTCAACTTCTGACGCCGATTTACAGGCGAGGAGATAGAAAGACGTACTTGATCTCATTTTGAAGCCTTTGTTCTCATGTATATGCTCTCTAAATATCGTGCGTATGTAAAGCCCGTGGTATGCTCAGCAAGGATTGCAAAGTTACATGATTCATAGAGACCGTTCTTCAACTTCTGACGCCGATTTACAAAGAAGGCGAGGAGATAGAAAGACGTACTTGGTCTCATTATGAAGCCTTTGGTCCCATGTATGTGCTCCTTAAGTATCGTGCGTATGTAAAGCCCGTGGTATGCTCAGCAAGGATTGCAAAGTTTCATGTTTCATAGAGACTGTTCTTCATCTTCATAGACAACGTTCTCAACTTCTGACGCCGATTTACAGAGAAGGCGAGAAGATAGAAAGACGTACTTGGTCTCATTTTGAAGCCTTTGTTTCCATGTATATGCTCTCTAAATATCGTGCGTATGTAAAGCCCGTGGTATGCTCAGCAAGGATTGCAAAGTTACATATTTCATAGAGACCGTTCTTCAACTTCTGACGCCGATTTACAGGCGAGGAGATAGAAAGACGTACTTGGTCTCATTTTGAAGCTTTTGTTCTCATGTATATGCTCTCTAAATATCGTGCGTATGTAAAGCCCGTGGTATGCTCAGCAAGGATTGCAAAGTTACATGATTCATAGAGACCGTTCTTCATATTCTGACGCCGATTTACAGAGAAGGCGAGGAGATAGAAAGACGTACTTGGTCTCATTTTCAAGCCTTTGTTTTCATGTATTTGCTTCTTAAATATCGTGCGTATGTAAAGCCCGTGGTATGCTCAGCAAGGATTGCAAAGTTACATGTTTCATTGAGACCGTTCTTCAACTTCTGACGCCAATTTACAGAGAAGGCGAGGAGATAGAAAATTTTACTTGGTCTCATTTTGAAGCCTTTGTTTTCATGTATATGCTTCTTAATTATCGTGCGTATGTAAAGCCCGTGGTATGCTCAGCAAGGATTGCAAAGTTACATATTTCAAAGAGACCGTTCTTCAACTTCTGTTCTCATGTATATGCTCTCTAAATATCGTGCGTATGTAAAGCCCATGGTATGCTCAGCAACGATTGCAAAGTTACATGATTCATAGAGACCGTTCTTCAACTTCTGACGCCGATTTACAGAGAAGGCGAGGAGATAGAAAGACGTACTTGGTCTCATTTTGAAGCCTTTGTTTTCATGTATATGCTTCTTAAATATCGTGCGTATGTAAAGCCCGTGGTATGCTCAGCAAGGATTGCAAAGTTACATGTTTCATTGAGACCGTTCTTCAACTTCTGACAATTTACAGAGAAGGCGAGGAGATAGAAAATTTTACTTGGTCTCATTTTGAAGCCTTTGTTTTCATGTATATGCTTCTTAAATATCGTGCGTATGTAAAGCCCGTGGTATGCTCAGCAAGGATTGCAAAGTTACATATTTCATAGAGACCGTTCTTCAACTTCTGACGCCGATTTACAGGCGAGGAGATAGAAAGACGTACTTGATCTCATTTTGAAGCCTTTGTTCTCATGTATATGCTCTCTAAATATCGTGCGTATGTAAAGCCCGTGGTATGCTCAGCAAGGATTGCAAAGTTACATGATTCATAGAGACCGTTCTTCAACTTCTGACGCCGATTTACAAAGAAGGCGAGGAGATAGAAAGACGTACTTGGTCTCATTATGAAGCCTTTGGTCCCATGTATGTGCTCCTTAAGTATCGTGCGTATGTAAAGCCCGTGGTATGCTCAGCAAGGATTGCAAAGTTTCATGTTTCATAGAGACTGTTCTTCATCTTCATAGACAACGTTCTCAACTTCTGACGCCGATTTACAGAGAAGGCGAGAAGATAGAAAGACGTACTTGGTCTCATTTTGAAGCCTTTGTTTCCATGTATATGCTCTCTAAATATCGTGCGTATGTAAAGCCCGTGGTATGCTCAGCAAGGATTGCAAAGTTACATATTTCATAGAGACCGTTCTTCAACTTCTGACGCCGATTTACAGGCGAGGAGATAGAAAGACGTACTTGGTCTCATTTTGAAGCTTTTGTTCTCATGTATATGCTCTCTAAATATCGTGCGTATGTAAAGCCCGTGGTATGCTCAGCAAGGATTGCAAAGTTACATGATTCATAGAGACCGTTCTTCATATTCTGACGCCGATTTACAGAGAAGGCGAGGAGATAGAAAGACGTACTTGGTCTCATTTTCAAGCCTTTGTTTTCATGTATTTGCTTCTTAAATATCGTGCGTATGTAAAGCCCGTGGTATGCTCAGCAAGGATTGCAAAGTTACATGTTTCATTGAGACCGTTCTTCAACTTCTGACGCCAATTTACAGAGAAGGCGAGGAGATAGAAAATTTTACTTGGTCTCATTTTGAAGCCTTTGTTTTCATGTATATGCTTCTTAATTATCGTGCGTATGTAAAGCCCGTGGTATGCTCAGCAAGGATTGCAAAGTTACATATTTCAAAGAGACCGTTCTTCAACTTCTGTTCTCATGTATATGCTCTCTAAATATCGTGCGTATGTAAAGCCCATGGTATGCTCAGCAACGATTGCAAAGTTACATGATTCATAGAGACCGTTCTTCAACTTCTGACGCCGATTTACAGAGAAGGCGAGGAGATAGAAAGACGTACTTGGTCTCATTTTGAAGCCTTTGTTTTCATGTATATGCTTCTTAAATATCGTGCGTATGTAAAGCTCGTGGTATGCTCAGCAAGGATTGCAAAGTTACATGATTCATAGAGACCGTTCTTCAACTTCTGACGCCGATTTACAGAGAAGGCGAGGAGATAGAAAGACGTACTTGGTCTCATTTTGAAGCCTTTGTTTTCATGTATATGCTTCTTAAATATCGTGCGTATGTAAAGCCCGTGGTATGCTCAGCAAGGATTGCAAAGTTACATGTTTCATTGAGACCGTTCTTCAACTTCTGACGCCAATTTACAGAGAAGACGAGGAGATAGAAAATTTTACTTGGTCTCATTTTGAAGCCTTTGTTTTCATGTATATGCTTCTTAAATATCGTGCGTATGTAAAGCCCGTGGTATGCTCAGCAAGGATTGCAAAGTTACATATTTCATAGAGACCGTTCTTCAACTTCTGACGCCGATTTACAGAGAAGGCGAGGAGATAGAAAGACGTACTTGGTCTCATTTTGAAGCCTTTGTTTTCATGTATATGCTTCTTAAATATCGTGCGTATGTAAAGCCCGTGGTATGCTCAGCAAGGATTGCAAAGTTACATGATTCATAGAGACCGTTCTTCAATTTCTGACGCCGATTTACAGAGAAGGCGAGGAGATAGAAAGACGTACTTGGTCTCATTTTGAAGCCTTTGTTTTCATGTATATGCTTCTTAAATATCGTGCGTATGTAAAGCCCGTGGTATGCTCAGCAAGGATTGCAAAGCTACATGTTTCATTGAGACCGTTCTTCAACTTCTGACGCCAATTTACAGAGAAGGCGAGGAGATAGAAAGACGTACTTGGTCTCATTTTGAAGCCTTTGTTTTCATGTATATGCTTCTTAAATATCGTGCGTATGTAAAGCCCGTGGTATGCTCAGCAAGGATTGCAAAGTTACATGTTTCATTGAGACCGTTCTTCAACTTCTGACGCCAATTTACAGAGAAGGCGAGGAGATAGAAAGACGTACTTGGTCTCATTTTGAAGCCTTTGTTTTCATGTATATGCTTCTTAAATCGTGCGTATGTAAAGCCCGTGGTATGCTCAGCAAGGATTGCAAAGTTACATGTTTCATTGAGACCGTTCTTCAACTTCTGACGCCGATTTACAGAGAAGGCGAGGAGATAGAAAGACGTACTTGATCTCATTTTGAAGCCTTTGTTCTCATGTATATGCTCTCTAAATATCGTGCGTATGTAAAGCCCGTGGTATGCTCAGCAAGGATTGCAAAGTTACATGATTCATAGAGACCGTTCTTCAACTTCTGACGCCGATTTACAGAGAAGGCGAGGAGATAGAAAGACGTACTTGATCTCATTTTGAAGCCTTTGTTCTCATGTATATGCTCTCTAAATATCGTGCGTATGTAAAGCCCGTGGTATGCTCAGCAAGGATTGCAAAGTTACATGATTCATAGAGACCGTTCTTCAACTTCTGACGCCGATTTACAAAGAAGGCGAGGAGATAGAAAGACGTACTTGGTCTCATTATGAAGCCTTTGGTCCCATGTATGTGCTCCTTAAGTATCGTGCGTATGTAAAGCCCGTGGTATGCTCAGCAAGGATTGCAAAGTTTCATGTTTCATAGAGACTGTTCTTCATCTTCATAGACAACGTTCTCAACTTCTGACGCCGATTTACAGAGAAGGCGAGAAGATAGAAAGACGTACTTGGTCTCATTTTGAAGCCTTTGTTTCCATGTATATGCTCTCTAAATATCGTGCGTATGTAAAGCCCGTGGTATGCTCAGCAAGGATTGCAAAGTTACATATTTCATAGAGACCGTTCTTCAACTTCTGACGCCGATTTACAGGCGAGGAGATAGAAAGACGTACTTGGTCTCATTTTGAAGCTTTTGTTCTCATGTATATGCTCTCTAAATATCGTGCGTATGTAAAGCCCGTGGTATGCTCAGCAAGGATTGCAAAGTTACATGATTCATAGAGACCGTTCTTCATATTCTGACGCCGATTTACAGAGAAGGCGAGGAGATAGAAAGACGTACTTGGTCTCATTTTCAAGCCTTTGTTTTCATGTATTTGCTTCTTAAATATCGTGCGTATGTAAAGCCCGTGGTATGCTCAGCAAGGATTGCAAAGTTACATGTTTCATTGAGACCGTTCTTCAACTTCTGACGCCAATTTACAGAGAAGGCGAGGAGATAGAAAATTTTACTTGGTCTCATTTTGAAGCCTTTGTTTTCATGTATATGCTTCTTAATTATCGTGCGTATGTAAAGCCCGTGGTATGCTCAGCAAGGATTGCAAAGTTACATATTTCATAGAGACCGTTCTTCAACTTCTGACGCCGATTTACAGGCGAGGAGATAGAAAGACGTACTTGATCTCATTTTGAAGCCTTTGTTCTCATGTATATGCTCTCTAAATATCGTGCGTATGTAAAGCCCGTGGTATGCTCAGCAAGGATTGCAAAGTTACATGATTCATAGAGACCGTTCTTCAACTTCTGACGCCGATTTACAGAGAAGGCGAGGAGATAGAAAGACGTACCTTTGTCTCATTTTGAAGCCTTTGTTTTCATGTATATGCTTCTTAAATATCGTGCGTATGTAAAGCCCGTGGTATGCTCAGCAAGGATTGCAAAGTTACATGTTTCATTGAGACCGTTCTTCAACTTCTGACGCCAATTTACAGAGAAGGCGAGGAGATAGAAAATTTTACTTGGTCTCATTTTGAAGCCTTTGTTTTCATGTATATGCTTCTTAAATATCGTGCGTATGTAAAGCCCGTGGTATGCTCAGCAAGGATTGCAAAGTTACATATTTCAAAGAGACCGTTCTTCAACTTCTGTTCTCATGTATATGCTCTCTAAATATCGTGCGTATGTAAAGCCCATGGTATGCTCAGCAACGATTGCAAAGTTACATGATTCATAGAGACCGTTCTTCAACTTCTGACGCCGATTTACAGAGAAGGCGAGGAGATAGAAAGACGTACTTGGTCTCATTTTGAAGCCTTTGTTTTCATGTATATGCTTCTTAAATCGTGCGTATGTAAAGCCCGTGGTATGCTCAGCAAGGATTGCAAAGTTACATGATTCATAGAGACCGTTCTTCAACTTCTGACGCCGATTTACAGAGAAGGCGAGGAGATAGAAAGACGTACTTGATCTCATTTTGAAGCCTTTGTTCTCATGTATATGCTCTCTAAATATCGTGCGTATGTAAAGCCCGTGGTATGCTCAGCAAGGATTGCAAAGTTACATGATTCATAGAGACCGTTCTTCAACTTCTGACGCCGATTTACAGAGAAGGCGAGGAGATAGAAAGACGTACTTGGTCTCATTATGAAGCCTTTGGTCCCATGTATGTGCTCCTTAAGTATCGTGCGTATGTAAAGCCCGTGGTATGCTCAGCAAGGATTGCAAAGTTTCATGTTTCATAGAGACTGTTCTTCATCTTCATAGACAACGTTCTCAACTTCTGACGCCGATTTACAGAGAAGGCGAGAAGATAGAAAGACGTACTTGGTCTCATTTTGAAGCCTTTGTTTCCATGTATATGCTCTCTAAATATCGTGCGTATGTAAAGCCCGTGGTATGCTCAGCAAGGATTGCAAAGTTACATGATTCATAGAGACCGTTCTTCAACTTCTGACGCCGATTTACAGAGAAGGCGAGAAGATAGAAAGACGTACTTGGTCTCATTTTGAAGCCTTTGTTTCCATGTATATGCTCTCTAAATATCGTGCGTATGTAAAGCCCGTGGTATGCTCAGCAAGGATTGCAAAGTTACATATTTCATAGAGACCGTTCTTCAACTTCTGACGCCGATTTACAGGCGAGGAGATAGAAAGACGTACTTGGTCTCATTTTGAAGCCTTTGTTCTCATGTATATGCTCTCTAAATATCGTGCGTATGTAAAGCCCGTGGTATGCTCAGCAAGGATTGCAAAGTTACATGATTCATAGAGACCGTTCTTCATATTCTGACGCCGATTTACAGAGAAGGCGAGGAGATAGAAAGACGTACTTGGTCTCATTTTCAAGCCTTTGTTTTCATGTATTTGCTTCTTAAATATCGTGCGTATGTAAAGCCCGTGGTATGCTCAGCAAGGATTGCAAAGTTACATGTTTCATTGAGACCGTTCTTCAACTTCTGACGCCAATTTACAGAGAAGGCGAGGAGATAGAAAATTTTACTTGGTCTCATTTTGAAGCCTTTGTTTTCATGTATATGCTTCTTAATTATCGTGCGTATGTAAAGCCCGTGGTATGCTCAGCAAGGATTGCAAAGTTACATATTTCATAGAGACCGTTCTTCAACTTCTGACGCCGATTTACAAAGAAGGCGAGGAGATAGAAAGACGTACTTGGTCTCATTATGAAGCCTTTGGTCCCATCTATGTGCTCCTTAAGTATCGTGCGTATGTAAAGCCCGTGGTATGCTCAGCAAGGATTGCAAAGTTTCATGTTTCATAGAGACTGTTCTTCATCTTCATAGACAACGTTCTCAACTTCTGACGCCGATTTACAGAGAAGGCGAGAAGATAGAAAGACGTACTTGGTCTCATTTTGAAGCCTTTGTTTCCATGTATATGCTCTCTAAATATCGTGCGTATGTAAAGCCCGTGGTATGCTCAGCAAGGATTGCAAAGTTACATATTTCATAGAGACCGTTCTTCAACTTCTGACGCCGATTTACAGGCGAGGAGATAGAAAGACGTACTTGGTCTCATTTTGAAGCCTTTGTTCTCATGTATATGCTCTCTAAATATCGTGCGTATGTAAAGCCCGTGGTATGCTCAGCAAGGATTGCAAAGTTACATGATTCATAGAGACCGTTCTTCAACTTCTGACGCCGATTTACAGAGAAGGCGAGGAGATAGAAAGACGTACTTGGTCTCATTTTTAAGCCTTTGTTTTCATGTATATGCTTCTTAAATATCGTGCGTATGTAAAGCCCGTGGTATGCTCAGCAAGGATTGCAAAGTTACATGTTTCATTGAGACCGTTCTTCAACTTCTGACGCCAATTTACAGAGAAGGCGAGGAGATAGAAAATTTTACTTGGTCTCATTTTGAAGCCTTTGTTTTCATGTATATGCTTCTTAAATATCGTGCGTATGTAAAGCCCGTGGTATGCTCAGCAAGGATTGCAAAGTTACATATTTCAAAGAGACCGTTCTTCAACTTCTGACGCCGATTTACAGAGAAGGCGAGAAGATAGAAAGACGTACTTGGTCTCATTTTGAAGCCTTTGTTTTCATGTATATGCTTCTTAAATATCGTGCGTATGTAAAGCCCGTGGTATGCTCAGCAAGGATTGCAAAGTTACATGTTTCATTGAGACCGTTCTTCAACTTCTGACGCCAATTTACAGAGAAGGCGAGGAGATAGAAAATTTTACTTGGTCTCATTTTGAAGCCTTTGTTTTCATGTATATGCTTCTTAAATATCGTGCGTATGTAAAGCCCGTGGTATGCTCAGCAAGGATTGCAAAGTTACATATTTCAAAGAGACCGTTCTTCAACTTCTGACGCCGATTTACAGAGAAGGCGAGGAGATAGAAAGACGTACTTGGTCTCATTTTGAAGCCTTTGTTTTCATGTATATGCTTCTTAAATATCGTGCGTATGTAAAGCCCGTGGTATGCTCATTTTGAAGCCTTTGTTTTCATGTATATGCTTCTTAAATATCGTGCGTATGTAAAGCCCGTGGTATGCTCAGCAAGGATTGCAAAGTTACATATTTCATAGAGACCGTTCTTCAACTTCTGACGCCGATTTGCAGGCGAGGAGATAGAAAGACGTACTTGGTCTCATTTTGAAGCCTTTGTGCTCATGTATATGCTCTCTAAATATCGTGCGTATTTAAAGCCCGTGGTATGCTCAGCAAGGATTGCAAAGTTACATGATTCATAGAGACCGTTCTTCAACTTCTGACGCCGATTTACAGAGAAGGCGAGGAGATAGAAAGACGTACTTGGTCTCATTTTGAAGCCTTTGTTTTCATATATATGCTTCTTAAATATCGTGCGTATGTAAAGCCCGTGGTATGCTCAGCAAGGATTGCAAAGTTACATGTTTCATTGAGACCGTTCTTCAACTTCTGACGCCAATTTACAGAGAAGGCGAGGAGATAGAAAATTGTACTTGGTCTCATTTTGAAGCCTTTGTTTTCATGTATATGCTTCTTAAATATCGTGCGTATGTAAAGCCCGTGGTATGCTCAGCAAGGATTGCAAAGTTACATATTTCATAGAGACCGTTCTTCAACTTCTGACGCCAATTTACAGGCGAGGAGATAGAAAGACGTACTTGATCTCATTTTGAAGCCTTTGTTCTCATGTATATGCTCTTTAATTTAGTGCGTATGTAAAGCCCGTGGTATGCTCAGCAAGGATTGCAAAGTTACATATTTCATAGAGACCGTTCTTCAACTTCTGACGCCGATTTACAGAGAAGGTGAGGAATTAGAAAGACGTACTTGGTCTCATTTTGAAGCCTTTGTTCTCATGTATATGCTTACTAAATATCGTGCGTATGTAAAGCCCGTGGTATGCTCAGCAAGGATTGCAAAGTTACATGATTCATAGAGACTGTTCTTCATCTTCATAGACACCGTTCTCAACTTCTGACGCCGATTTACAGAGAAGGCGAGAAGATAGAAAGACGTACTTGGTCTCATTTTGAAGCCTTTGTTTTCATGTATATGCTTCTTAAATATCGTGCGTATGTAAAGCCCGTGGTATGCTCAGCAAGGATTGCAAAGTTACATGTTTCATTGAGACCGTTCTTCAACTTCTGACGCCAATTTACAGAGAAGGCGAGGAGATAGAAAATTTTACTTGGTCTCATTTTGAAGCCTTTGTTTTCATGTATATGCTTCTTAAATATCGTGCGTATGTAAAGCCCGTGGTATGCTCAGCAAGGATTGCAAAGTTACATATTTCAAAGAGACCGTTCTTCAACTTCTGACGCCGATTTACAGAGAAGGCGAGGAGATAGAAAGACGTACTTGGTCTCATTTTGAAGCCTTTGTTTTCATGTATATGCTTCTTAAATATCGTGCGTATGTAAAGCCCGTGGTATGCTCATTTTGAAGCCTTTGTTTTCATGTATATGCTTCTTAAATATCGTGCGTATGTAAAGCCCGTGGTATGCTCAGCAAGGATTGCAAAGTTACATATTTCATAGAGACCGTTCTTCAACTTCTGACGCCGATTTGCAGGCGAGGAGATAGAAAGACGTACTTGGTCTCATTTTGAAGCCTTTGTGCTCATGTATATGCTCTCTAAATATCGTGCGTATTTAAAGCCCGTGGTATGCTCAGCAAGGATTGCAAAGTTACATGATTCATAGAGACCGTTCTTCAACTTCTGACGCCGATTTACAGAGAAGGCGAGGAGATAGAAAGACGTACTTGGTCTCATTTTGAAGCCTTTGTTTTCATATATATGCTTCTTAAATATCGTGCGTATGTAAAGCCCGTGGTATGCTCAGCAAGGATTGCAAAGTTACATGTTTCATTGAGACCGTTCTTCAACTTCTGACGCCAATTTACAGAGAAGGCGAGGAGATAGAAAATTGTACTTGGTCTCATTTTGAAGCCTTTGTTTTCATGTATATGCTTCTTAAATATCGTGCGTATGTAAAGCCCGTGGTATGCTCAGCAAGGATTGCAAAGTTACATATTTCATAGAGACCGTTCTTCAACTTCTGACGCCAATTTACAGGCGAGGAGATAGAAAGACGTACTTGATCTCATTTTGAAGCCTTTGTTCTCATGTATATGCTCTTTAATTTAGTGCGTATGTAAAGCCCGTGGTATGCTCAGCAAGGATTGCAAAGTTACATATTTCATAGAGACCGTTCTTCAACTTCTGACGCCGATTTACAGAGAAGGTGAGGAATTAGAAAGACGTACTTGGTCTCATTTTGAAGCCTTTGTTCTCATGTATATGCTTACTAAATATCGTGCGTATGTAAAGCCCGTGGTATGCTCAGCAAGGATTGCAAAGTTACATGATTCATAGAGACTGTTCTTCATCTTCATAGACACCGTTCTCAACTTCTGACGCCGATTTACAGAGAAGGCGAGAAGATAGAAAGACGTACTTGGTCTTATTTTGAAGCCTTTGTTTTCATGTATATGCTTCTTAAATATCATGCGTATGTAAAGCCCGTGGTATGCTCAGCAAGGATTGCAAAGTTACATGTTTCATTGAGACCGTTCTTCAACTTCTGACGCCAATTTACAGAGAATGCGAGGAGATAGTAAATTGTACTTGGTCTCATTTTGAAGCCTTTGTTTTCATATATATGCTTCTTAAATATCGTGCGTATGTAAAGCCCGTGGTATGCTCAGCAAGGATTGCAAAGTTACATGATTCATAGAGACCGTTCTTCAACTTCTGACGCCGATTTACAGAGAAGGCGAGGAGATAGAAAGACGTACTTGGTCTCATTTTGAAGCCTTTGTTTTCATATATATGCTTCTTAAATATCGTGCGTATGTAAAGCCCGTGGTATGCTCAGCAAGGATTGCAAAGTTACATGTTTCATTGAGACCGTTCTTCAACTTCTGACGCCAATTTACAGAGAAGGCGAGGAGATAGAAAATTGTACTTGGTCTCATTTTGAAGCCTTTGTTTTCATGTATATGCTTCTTAAATATCGTGCGTATGTAAAGCCCGTGGTATGCTCAGCAAGGATTGCAAAGTTACATATTTCATAGAGACCGTTCTTCAACTTCTGACGCCGATTTACAGAGAAGGTGAGGAATTAGAAAGACGTACTTGGTCTCATTTTGAAGCCTTTGTTCTCATGTATATGCTTACTAAATATCGTGCGTATGTAAAGCCCGTGGTATGCTCAGCAAGGATTGCAAAGTTACATGATTCATAGAGACTGTTCTTCATCTTCATAGACACCGTTCTCAACTTCTGACGCCGATTTACAGAGAAGGCGAGAAGATAGAAAGACGTACTTGGTCTTATTTTGAAGCCTTTGTTTTCATGTATATGCTTCTTAAATATCATGCGTATGTAAAGCCCGTGGTATGCTCAGCAAGGATTGCAAAGTTACATGTTTCATTGAGACCGTTCTTCAACTTCTGACGCCAATTTACAGAGAATGCGAGGAGATAGTAAATTGTACTTGGTCTCATTTTGAAGCCTTTGTTTTCATGTATATGCTTCTTAAATATCGTGCGTATGTAAAGCCCGTGGTATGCTCAGCAAGGATTGCAAAGTTACATGATTCATAGAGACTGTTCTTCATCTTCATAGACACCGTTCTCAACTTCTGACGCCGATTTACAGAGAAGGCGAGGAGATAGAAAGACGTACTTGGTCTTATTTTGAAGCCTTTGTTTTCATGTATATGCTTCTTAAATATCATGCGTATGTAAAGCCCGTGGTATGCTCAGCAAGGATTGCAAAGTTACATGTTTCATTGAGACCGTTCTTCAACTTCTGACGCCAATTTACAGAGAATGCGAGGAGATAGTAAATTGTACTTGGTCTCATTTTGAAGCCTTTGTTTTCATGTATATGCTTCTTAAATATCATGCGTATGTAAAGCCCGTAGTATGCTCAGCAAGGATTGCAAAGTTACATGATTCATAGAGACCGTTCTTCAACTTCTGACGCCGATTTACAGAGAAGGCGAGGAGATAGAAAGACGTACCTTTGTCTCATTTTGAAGCCTTTGTTTTCATGTATATGCTTCTTAAATATCGTGCGTATTTAAAGCCCGTGGTATGCTCAGCAAGGATTGCAAAGTTACATGTTTCATAGAGACCGTTCTTCAACTTCTGATGCCGATTTACAGAGAAGGCGAGGAGATAGAAAATTGTACTTGGTCTCATTTTGAAGCCTTTGTTTTCATGTATGTGCTCCTTAAGTATCATGCGTATGTAAAGCCCGTGGTATGCTCAGCAAGGATTGCAAAGTTACATGTTTCATTGAGACCGTTCTTCAACTTCTGACGCCAATTTACAGAGAATGCGAGGAGATAGTAAATTGTACTTGGTCTCATTTTGAAGCCTTTGTTTTCATGTATATGCTTCTTAAATATCATGCGTATGTAAAGCCCGTAGTATGCTCAGCAAGGATTGCAAAGTTACATGATTCATAGAGACCGTTCTTCAACTTCTGACGCCGATTTACAGAGAAGGCGAGGAGATAGAAAGACGTACCTTTGTCTCATTTTGAAGCCTTTGTTTTCATGTATATGCTTCTTAAATATCGTGCGTATTTAAAGCCCGTGGTATGCTCAGCAAGGATTGCAAAGTTACATGTTTCATAGAGACCGTTCTTCAACTTCTGATGCCGATTTACAGAGAAGGCGAGGAGATAGAAAATTGTACTTGGTCTCATTTTGAAGCCTTTGTTTTCATGTATGTGCTCCTTAAGTATCGTGCGTATGTAAAGCCCGTGGTATGCTCAGCAAGGATTGCAAAGTTTCATGTTTCATAGAGACTGTTCTTCATCTTCATAGTTGTTTTTTTGTATATGCTTCTTAAATATCGTGCGTATGTAAAGCCCGTGGTATGCTCAGCAAGGATTGCAAAGTTACATATTTCATAAAGACCGTTCTTCAACTTCTGACGCCAATTTACAGAGAAGGCGAGGAGATAGAAAGACGTACTTGGTCTCATTTTGAAGCCTTTGTTTTCATGTATATGCTCTTTAAATATCGTGCGTATGTAAAGCCCGTGGTATGCTCAGCAAGGATTGCAAAGTTACATATTTCATAGAGACCGTTCTTCAACTTCTGACGCCGATTTACAGAGAAGGCGAGGAGTTGGAAAGACGTACCTGATCTCATTTTGAAGCTTTTGTTTTCATGTATATGCTTCTTAAATATTGTGCGTATGTAAAACCCGTGGTATGCTCAGCAAGGATTGCAAAGTTACATATTTCATAAAGACCGTTCTTCAACTTCTGACGCCGATTTACAGAGAAGGTGAGGAATAAGAAAGACGTACTTGGTCTCATTTTGAAGCCTTTGATTTCATGTATATGCTCACTAAATATCGTGCGTATGTAAAGCCCGTTCTACTAGATGCAGGTGAAAAATTGACCGGCCGGCAAGTTTTCAGTGCCCATCACTAAGAAAATCAACCTCTGCAGTGGGAAAATAAAAGTTTTCCATGGCATGGAAGTTTCCTGCGTTCGTTATCATACCGCAAATTGTTGGGCCGGTCATTTAATGCCTCGGAATATGGAGAGGAAGAGCTGTTCTACTAGATGCAGGTGAAAAATTGACCGGCCGGCAAGTTTTCAGTGCCCATCACTAAGAAAATCCACCTCTGCAGTGGGAAAATAAAAGTTTTCCATGGCATGGAAGTTTCCTGCGTTCGTTATCATACCGCAAATTGTTGGGCCGGTCATTTAATGCCTCAAAATATGGAGAGGAAGAGCTATTCTACTAGATGCAAATCCACCTCTGCAGTGGGAAAATAAAAGTTTTCCATGGCATGGAAGTTTCCTGCGTTCGTTATCATACCGCAAATTGTTGGGCCGGTCATTTAATGCCTCGGAATATGGAGAGGAAGAGCTGTTCTACTAGATGCAGGTGAAAAATTGACCGGCCGGCAAGTTTTCAGTGCCCATCACTAAGAAAATCCACCTCTGCAGTGGGAAAATAAAAGTTTTCCATGGCATGGAAGTTTCCTGCGTTCGTTATCATACCGCAAATTGTTGGGCCGGTCATTTAATGCCTCGGAATATGGAGAGGAAGAGCTGTTCTACTAGATGCAGGTGAAAAATTGACCGGCCGGCAAGTTTTCAGTGCCCATCACTAAGAAAATCCACCTCTGCAGTGGGAAAATAAAAGTTTTCCATGGCATGGAAGTTTCCTGCGTTCGTTATCATACCGCAAATTGTTGGGCCGGTCATTTAATGCCTCGGAATATGGAGAGGAAGAGCTGTTCTACTAGATGCAGGTGAAAAATTGACCGGCCGGCAAGTTTTCAGTGCCCATCACTAAGAAAATCCACCTCTGCAGTGGGAAAATAAAAGTTTTCCATGGCATGGAAGTTTCCTGCGTTCGTTATCATACCGCAAATTGTTGGGCCGGTCATTTAATGCCTCGGAATATGGAGAGGAAGAGCTGTTCTACTAGATGCAGGTGAAAAATTGACCGGCCGGCAAGTTTTCAGTGCCCATCACTAAGAAAATCCACCTCTGCAGTGGGAAAATAAAAGTTTTCCATGGCATGGAAGTTTCCTGCGTTCGTTATCATACCGCAAATTGTTGGGCCGGTCATTTAATGCCTCGGAATATGGAGAGGAAGAGCTGTTCTACTAGATGCAGGTGAAAAATTGACCGGCCGGCAAGTTTTCAGTGCCCATCACTAAGAAAATCCACCTCTGCAGTGGGAAAATAAAAGTTTTCCATGGCATGGAAGTTTCCTGCGTTCGTTATCATACCGCAAATTGTTGGGCCGGTCATTTAATGCCTCGGAATATGGAGAGGAAGAGCTGTTCTACTAGATGCAGGTGAAAAATTGACCGGCCGGCAAGTTTTCAGTGCCCATCACTAAGAAAATCCACCTCTGCAGTGGGAAAATAAAAGTTTTCCATGGCATGGAAGTTTCCTGCGTTCGTTATCATACCGCAAATTGTTGGGCCGGTCATTTAATGCCTCGGAATATGGAGAGGAAGAGCTGTTCTACTAGATGCAGGTGAAAAATTGACCGGCCGGCAAGTTTTCAGTGCCCATCACTAAGAAAATCCACCTCTGCAGTGGGAAAATAAAAGTTTTCCATGGCATGGAAGTTTCCTGCGTTCGTTATCATACCGCAAATTGTTGGGCCGGTCATTTAATGCCTCGGAATATGGAGAGGAAGAGCTGTTCTACTAGATGCAGGTGAAAAATTGACCGGCCGGCAAGTTTTCAGTGCCCATCACTAAGAAAATCCACCTCTGCAGTGGGAAAATAAAAGTTTTCCATGGCATGGAAGTTTCCTGCGTTCGTTATCATACCGCAAATTGTTGGGCCGGTCATTTAATGCCTCGGAATATGGAGAGGAAGAGCTGTTCTACTAGATGCAGGTGAAAAATTGACCGGCCGGCAAGTTTTCAGTGCCCATCACTAAGAAAATCCACCTCTGCAGTGGGAAAATAAAAGTTTTCCATGGCATGGAAGTTTCCTGCGTTCGTTATCATACCGCAAATTGTTGGGCCGGTCATTTAATGCCTCGGAATATGGAGAGGAAGAGCTGTTCTACTAGATGCAGGTGAAAAATTGACCGGCCGGCAAGTTTTCAGTGCCCATCACTAAGAAAATCCACCTCTGCAGTGGGAAAATAAAAGTTTTCCATGGCATGGAAGTTTCCTGCGTTCGTTATCATACCGCAAATTGTTGGGCCGGTCATTTAATGCCTCGGAATATGGAGAGGAAGAGCTGTTCTACTAGATGCAGGTGAAAAATTGACCGGCCGGCAAGTTTTCAGTGCCCATCACTAAGAAAATCCACCTCTGCAGTGGGAAAATAAAAGTTTTCCATGGCATGGAAGTTTCCTGCGTTCGTTATCATACCGCAAATTGTTGGGCCGGTCATTTAATGCCTCGGAATATGGAGAGGAAGAGCTGTTCTACTAGATGCAGGTGAAAAATTGACCGGCCGGCAAGTTTTCAGTGCCCATCACTAAGAAAATCCACCTCTGCAGTGGGAAAATAAAAGTTTTCCATGGCATGGAAGTTTCCTGCGTTCGTTATCATACCGCAAATTGTTGGGCCGGTCATTTAATGCCTCGGAATATGGAGAGGAAGAGCTGTTCTACTAGATGCAGGTGAAAAATTGACCGGCCGGCAAGTTTTCAGTGCCCATCACTAAGAAAATCCACCTCTGCAGTGGGAAAATAAAAGTTTTCCATGGCATGGAAGTTTCCTGCGTTCGTTATCATACCGCAAATTGTTGGGCCGGTCATTTAATGCCTCGGAATATGGAGAGGAAGAGCTGTTCTACTAGATGCAGGTGAAAAATTGACCGGCCGGCAAGTTTTCAGTGCCCATCACTAAGAAAATCCACCTCTGCAGTGGGAAAATAAAAGTTTTCCATGGCATGGAAGTTTCCTGCGTTCGTTATCATACCGCAAATTGTTGGGCCGGTCATTTAATGCCTCGGAATATGGAGAGGAAGAGCTGTTCTACTAGATGCAGGTGAAAAATTGACCGGCCGGCAAGTTTTCAGTGCCCATCACTAAGAAAATCCACCTCTGCAGTGGGAAAATAAAAGTTTTCCATGGCATGGAAGTTTCCTGCGTTCGTTATCATACCGCAAATTGTTGGGCCGGTCATTTAATGCCTCGGAATATGGAGAGGAAGAGCTGTTCTACTAGATGCAGGTGAAAAATTGACCGGCCGGCAAGTTTTCAGTGCCCATCACTAAGAAAATCCACCTCTGCAGTGGGAAAATAAAAGTTTTCCATGGCATGGAAGTTTCCTGCGTTCGTTATCATACCGCAAATTGTTGGGCCGGTCATTTAATGCCTCGGAATATGGAGAGGAAGAGCTGTTCTACTAGATGCAGGTGAAAAATTGACCGGCCGGCAAGTTTTCAGTGCCCATCACTAAGAAAATCCACCTCTGCAGTGGGAAAATAAAAGTTTTCCATGGCATGGAAGTTTCCTGCGTTCGTTATCATACCGCAAATTGTTGGGCCGGTCATTTAATGCCTCGGAATATGGAGAGGAAGAGCTGTTCTACTAGATGCAGGTGAAAAATTGACCGGCCGGCAAGTTTTCAGTGCCCATCACTAAGAAAATCCACCTCTGCAGTGGGAAAATAAAAGTTTTCCATGGCATGGAAGTTTCCTGCGTTCGTTATCATACCGCAAATTGTTGGGCCGGTCATTTAATGCCTCGGAATATGGAGAGGAAGAGCTGTTCTACTAGATGCAGGTGAAAAATTGACCGGCCGGCAAGTTTTCAGTGCCCATCACTAAGAAAATCCACCTCTGCAGTGGGAAAATAAAAGTTTTCCATGGCATGGAAGTTTCCTGCGTTCGTTATCATACCGCAAATTGTTGGGCCGGTCATTTAATGCCTCGGAATATGGAGAGGAAGAGCTGTTCTACTAGATGCAGGTGAAAAATTGACCGGCCGGCAAGTTTTCAGTGCCCATCACTAAGAAAATCCACCTCTGCAGTGGGAAAATAAAAGTTTTCCATGGCATGGAAGTTTCCTGCGTTCGTTATCATACCGCAAATTGTTGGGCCGGTCATTTAATGCCTCGGAATATGGAGAGGAAGAGCTGTTCTACTAGATGCAGGTGAAAAATTGACCGGCCGGCAAGTTTTCAGTGCCCATCACTAAGAAAATCCACCTCTGCAGTGGGAAAATAAAAGTTTTCCATGGCATGGAAGTTTCCTGCGTTCGTTATCATACCGCAAATTGTTGGGCCGGTCATTTAATGCCTCGGAATATGGAGAGGAAGAGCTGTTCTACTAGATGCAGGTGAAAAATTGACCGGCCGGCAAGTTTTCAGTGCCCATCACTAAGAAAATCCACCTCTGCAGTGGGAAAATAAAAGTTTTCCATGGCATGGAAGTTTCCTGCGTTCGTTATCATACCGCAAATTGTTGGGCCGGTCATTTAATGCCTCGGAATATGGAGAGGAAGAGCTGTTCTACTAGATGCAGGTGAAAAATTGACCGGCCGGCAAGTTTTCAGTGCCCATCACTAAGAAAATCCACCTCTGCAGTGGGAAAATAAAAGTTTTCCATGGCATGGAAGTTTCCTGCGTTCGTTATCATACCGCAAATTGTTGGGCCGGTCATTTAATGCCTCGGAATATGGAGAGGAAGAGCTGTTCTACTAGATGCAGGTGAAAAATTGACCGGCCGGCAAGTTTTCAGTGCCCATCACTAAGAAAATCCACCTCTGCAGTGGGAAAATAAAAGTTTTCCATGGCATGGAAGTTTCCTGCGTTCATTATCATACCGCAAATTGTTGGGCCGGTCATTTAATGCCTCGGAATATGGAGAGGAAGAGCTGTTCTACTAGATGCAGGTGAAAAATTGACCGGCCGGCAAGTTTTCAGTGCCCATCACTAAGAAAATCCACCTCTGCAGTGGGAAAATAAAAGTTTTCCATGGCATGGAAGTTTCCTGCGTTCGTTATCATACCGCAAATTGTTGGGCCGGTCATTTAATGCCTCGGAATATGGAGAGGAAGAGCTGTTCTACTAGATGCAGGTGAAAAATTGACCGGCCGGCAAGTTTTCAGTGCCCATCACTAAGAAAATCCACCTCTGCAGTGGGAAAATAAAAGTTTTCCATGGCATGGAAGTTTCCTGCGTTCGTTATCATACCGCAAATTGTTGGGCCGGTCATTTAATGCCTCGGAATATGGAGAGGAAGAGCTGTTCTACTAGATGCAGGTGAAAAATTGACCGGCCGGCAAGTTTTCAGTGCCCATCACTAAGAAAATCCACCTCTGCAGTGGGAAAATAAAAGTTTTCCATGGCATGGAAGTTTCCTGCGTTCGTTATCATACCGCAAATTGTTGGGCCGGTCATTTAATGCCTCGGAATATGGAGAGGAAGAGCTGTTCTACTAGATGCAGGTGAAAAATTGACCGGCCGGCAAGTTTTCAGTGCCCATCACTAAGAAAATCCACCTCTGCAGTGGGAAAATAAAAGTTTTCCATGGCATGGAAGTTTCCTGCGTTCGTTATCATACCGCAAATTGTTGGGCCGGTCATTTAATGCCTCGGAATATGGAGAGGAAGAGCTGTTCTACTAGATGCAGGTGAAAAATTGACCGGCCGGCAAGTTTTCAGTGCCCATCACTAAGAAAATCCACCTCTGCAGTGGGAAAATAAAAGTTTTCCATGGCATGGAAGTTTCCTGCGTTCGTTATCATACCGCAAATTGTTGGGCCGGTCATTTAATGCCTCGGAATATGGAGAGGAAGAGCTGTTCTACTAGATGCAGGTGAAAAATTGACCGGCCGGCAAGTTTTCAGTGCCCATCACTAAGAAAATCCACCTCTGCAGTGGGAAAATAAAAGTTTTCCATGGCATGGAAGTTTCCTGCGTTCGTTATCATACCGCAAATTGTTGGGCCGGTCATTTAATGCCTCGGAATATGGAGAGGAAGAGCTGTTCTACTAGATGCAGGTGAAAAATTGACCGGCCGGCAAGTTTTCAGTGCCCATCACTAAGAAAATCCACCTCTGCAGTGGGAAAATAAAAGTTTTCCATGGCATGGAAGTTTCCTGCGTTCGTTATCATACCGCAAATTGTTGGGCCGGTCATTTAATGCCTCGGAATATGGAGAGGAAGAGCTGTTCTACTAGATGCAGGTGAAAAATTGACCGGCCGGCAAGTTTTCAGTGCCCATCACTAAGAAAATCCACCTCTGCAGTGGGAAAATAAAAGTTTTCCATGGCATGGAAGTTTCCTGCGTTCGTTATCATACCGCAAATTGTTGGGCCGGTCATTTAATGCCTCGGAATATGGAGAGGAAGAGCTGTTCTACTAGATGCAGGTGAAAAATTGACCGGCCGGCAAGTTTTCAGTGCCCATCACTAAGAAAATCCACCTCTGCAGTGGGAAAATAAAAGTTTTCCATGGCATGGAAGTTTCCTGCGTTCGTTATCATACCGCAAATTGTTGGGCCGGTCATTTAATGCCTCGGAATATGGAGAGGAAGAGCTGTTCTACTAGATGCAGGTGAAAAATTGACCGGCCGGCAAGTTTTCAGTGCCCATCACTAAGAAAATCCACCTCTGCAGTGGGAAAATAAAAGTTTTCCATGGCATGGAAGTTTCCTGCGTTCGTTATCATACCGCAAATTGTTGGGCCGGTCATTTAATGCCTCGGAATATGGAGAGGAAGAGCTGTTCTACTAGATGCAGGTGAAAAATTGACCGGCCGGCAAGTTTTCAGTGCCCATCACTAAGAAAATCCACCTCTGCAGTGGGAAAATAAAAGTTTTCCATGGCATGGAAGTTTCCTGCGTTCGTTATCATACCGCAAATTGTTGGGCCGGTCATTTAATGCCTCGGAATATGGAGAGGAAGAGCTGTTCTACTAGATGCAGGTGAAAAATTGACCGGCCGGCAAGTTTTCAGTGCCCATCACTAAGAAAATCCACCTCTGCAGTGGGAAAATAAAAGTTTTCCATGGCATGGAAGTTTCCTGCGTTCGTTATCATACCGCAAATTGTTGGGCCGGTCATTTAATGCCTCGGAATATGGAGAGGAAGAGCTGTTCTACTAGATGCAGGTGAAAAATTGACCGGCCGGCAAGTTTTCAGTGCCCATCACTAAGAAAATCCACCTCTGCAGTGGGAAAATAAAAGTTTTCCATGGCATGGAAGTTTCCTGCGTTCGTTATCATACCGCAAATTGTTGGGCCGGTCATTTAATGCCTCGGAATATGGAGAGGAAGAGCTGTTCTACTAGATGCAGGTGAAAAATTGACCGGCCGGCAAGTTTTCAGTGCCCATCACTAAGAAAATCCACCTCTGCAGTGGGAAAATAAAAGTTTTCCATGGCATGGAAGTTTCCTGCGTTCGTTATCATACCGCAAATTGTTGGGCCGGTCATTTAATGCCTCGGAATATGGAGAGGAAGAGCTGTTCTACTAGATGCAGGTGAAAAATTGACCGGCCGGCAAGTTTTCAGTGCCCATCACTAAGAAAATCCACCTCTGCAGTGGGAAAATAAAAGTTTTCCATGGCATGGAAGTTTCCTGCGTTCGTTATCATACCGCAAATTGTTGGGCCGGTCATTTAATGCCTCGGAATATGGAGAGGAAGAGCTGTTCTACTAGATGCAGGTGAAAAATTGACCGGCCGGCAAGTTTTCAGTGCCCATCACTAAGAAAATCCACCTCTGCAGTGGGAAAATAAAAGTTTTCCATGGCATGGAAGTTTCCTGCGTTCGTTATCATACCGCAAATTGTTGGGCCGGTCATTTAATGCCTCGGAATATGGAGAGGAAGAGCTGTTCTACTAGATGCAGGTGAAAAATTGACCGGCCGGCAAGTTTTCAGTGCCCATCACTAAGAAAATCCACCTCTGCAGTGGGAAAATAAAAGTTTTCCATGGCATGGAAGTTTCCTGCGTTCGTTATCATACCGCAAATTGTTGGGCCGGTCATTTAATGCCTCGGAATATGGAGAGGAAGAGCTGTTCTACTAGATGCAGGTGAAAAATTGACCGGCCGGCAAGTTTTCAGTGCCCATCACTAAGAAAATCCACCTCTGCAGTGGGAAAATAAAAGTTTTCCATGGCATGGAAGTTTCCTGCGTTCGTTATCATACCGCAAATTGTTGGGCCGGTCATTTAATGCCTCGGAATATGGAGAGGAAGAGCTGTTCTACTAGATGCAGGTGAAAAATTGACCGGCCGGCAAGTTTTCAGTGCCCATCACTAAGAAAATCCACCTCTGCAGTGGGAAAATAAAAGTTTTCCATGGCATGGAAGTTTCCTGCGTTCGTTATCATACCGCAAATTGTTGGGCCGGTCATTTAATGCCTCGGAATATGGAGAGGAAGAGCTGTTCTACTAGATGCAGGTGAAAAATTGACCGGCCGGCAAGTTTTCAGTGCCCATCACTAAGAAAATCCACCTCTGCAGTGGGAAAATAAAAGTTTTCCATGGCATGGAAGTTTCCTGCGTTCGTTATCATACCGCAAATTGTTGGGCCGGTCATTTAATGCCTCGGAATATGGAGAGGAAGAGCTGTTCTACTAGATGCAGGTGAAAAATTGACCGGCCGGCAAGTTTTCAGTGCCCATCACTAAGAAAATCCACCTCTGCAGTGGGAAAATAAAAGTTTTCCATGGCATGGAAGTTTCCTGCGTTCGTTATCATACCGCAAATTGTTGGGCCGGTCATTTAATGCCTCGGAATATGGAGAGGAAGAGCTGTTCTACTAGATGCAGGTGAAAAATTGACCGGCCGGCAAGTTTTCAGTGCCCATCACTAAGAAAATCCACCTCTGCAGTGGGAAAATAAAAGTTTTCCATGGCATGGAAGTTTCCTGCGTTCGTTATCATACCGCAAATTGTTGGGCCGGTCATTTAATGCCTCGGAATATGGAGAGGAAGAGCTGTTCTACTAGATGCAGGTGAAAAATTGACCGGCCGGCAAGTTTTCAGTGCCCATCACTAAGAAAATCCACCTCTGCAGTGGGAAAATAAAAGTTTTCCATGGCATGGAAGTTTCCTGCGTTCGTTATCATACCGCAAATTGTTGGGCCGGTCATTTAATGCCTCGGAATATGGAGAGGAAGAGCTGTTCTACTAGATGCAGGTGAAAAATTGACCGGCCGGCAAGTTTTCAGTGCCCATCACTAAGAAAATCCACCTCTGCAGTGGGAAAATAAAAGTTTTCCATGGCATGGAAGTTTCCTGCGTTCGTTATCATACCGCAAATTGTTGGGCCGGTCATTTAATGCCTCGGAATATGGAGAGGAAGAGCTGTTCTACTAGATGCAGGTGAAAAATTGACCGGCCGGCAAGTTTTCAGTGCCCATCACTAAGAAAATCCACCTCTGCAGTGGGAAAATAAAAGTTTTCCATGGCATGGAAGTTTCCTGCGTTCGTTATCATACCGCAAATTGTTGGGCCGGTCATTTAATGCCTCGGAATATGGAGAGGAAGAGCTGTTCTACTAGATGCAGGTGAAAAATTGACCGGCCGGCAAGTTTTCAGTGCCCATCACTAAGAAAATCCACCTCTGCAGTGGGAAAATAAAAGTTTTCCATGGCATGGAAGTTTCCTGCGTTCGTTATCATACCGCAAATTGTTGGGCCGGTCATTTAATGCCTCGGAATATGGAGAGGAAGAGCTGTTCTACTAGATGCAGGTGAAAAATTGACCGGCCGGCAAGTTTTCAGTGCCCATCACTAAGAAAATCCACCTCTGCAGTGGGAAAATAAAAGTTTTCCATGGCATGGAAGTTTCCTGCGTTCGTTATCATACCGCAAATTGTTGGGCCGGTCATTTAATGCCTCGGAATATGGAGAGGAAGAGCTGTTCTACTAGATGCAGGTGAAAAATTGACCGGCCGGCAAGTTTTCAGTGCCCATCACTAAGAAAATCCACCTCTGCAGTGGGAAAATAAAAGTTTTCCATGGCATGGAAGTTTCCTGCGTTCGTTATCATACCGCAAATTGTTGGGCCGGTCATTTAATGCCTCGGAATATGGAGAGGAAGAGCTGTTCTACTAGATGCAGGTGAAAAATTGACCGGCCGGCAAGTTTTCAGTGCCCATCACTAAGAAAATCCACCTCTGCAGTGGGAAAATAAAAGTTTTCCATGGCATGGAAGTTTCCTGCGTTCGTTATCATACCGCAAATTGTTGGGCCGGTCATTTAATGCCTCGGAATATGGAGAGGAAGAGCTGTTCTACTAGATGCAGGTGAAAAATTGACCGGCCGGCAAGTTTTCAGTGCCCATCACTAAGAAAATCCACCTCTGCAGTGGGAAAATAAAAGTTTTCCATGGCATGGAAGTTTCCTGCGTTCGTTATCATACCGCAAATTGTTGGGCCGGTCATTTAATGCCTCGGAATATGGAGAGGAAGAGCTGTTCTACTAGATGCAGGTGAAAAATTGACCGGCCGGCAAGTTTTCAGTGCCCATCACTAAGAAAATCCACCTCTGCAGTGGGAAAATAAAAGTTTTCCATGGCATGGAAGTTTCCTGCGTTCGTTATCATACCGCAAATTGTTGGGCCGGTCATTTAATGCCTCGGAATATGGAGAGGAAGAGCTGTTCTACTAGATGCAGGTGAAAAATTGACCGGCCGGCAAGTTTTCAGTGCCCATCACTAAGAAAATCCACCTCTGCAGTGGGAAAATAAAAGTTTTCCATGGCATGGAAGTTTCCTGCGTTCGTTATCATACCGCAAATTGTTGGGCCGGTCATTTAATGCCTCGGAATATGGAGAGGAAGAGCTGTTCTACTAGATGCAGGTGAAAAATTGACCGGCCGGCAAGTTTTCAGTGCCCATCACTAAGAAAATCCACCTCTGCAGTGGGAAAATAAAAGTTTTCCATGGCATGGAAGTTTCCTGCGTTCGTTATCATACCGCAAATTGTTGGGCCGGTCATTTAATGCCTCGGAATATGGAGAGGAAGAGCTGTTCTACTAGATGCAGGTGAAAAATTGACCGGCCGGCAAGTTTTCAGTGCCCATCACTAAGAAAATCCACCTCTGCAGTGGGAAAATAAAAGTTTTCCATGGCATGGAAGTTTCCTGCGTTCGTTATCATACCGCAAATTGTTGGGCCGGTCATTTAATGCCTCGGAATATGGAGAGGAAGAGCTGTTCTACTAGATGCAGGTGAAAAATTGACCGGCCGGCAAGTTTTCAGTGCCCATCACTAAGAAAATCCACCTCTGCAGTGGGAAAATAAAAGTTTTCCATGGCATGGAAGTTTCCTGCGTTCGTTATCATACCGCAAATTGTTGGGCCGGTCATTTAATGCCTCGGAATATGGAGAGGAAGAGCTGTTCTACTAGATGCAGGTGAAAAATTGACCGGCCGGCAAGTTTTCAGTGCCCATCACTAAGAAAATCCACCTCTGCAGTGGGAAAATAAAAGTTTTCCATGGCATGGAAGTTTCCTGCGTTCGTTATCATACCGCAAATTGTTGGGCCGGTCATTTAATGCCTCGGAATATGGAGAGGAAGAGCTGTTCTACTAGATGCAGGTGAAAAATTGACCGGCCGGCAAGTTTTCAGTGCCCATCGGAATATGGAGAGAAGAGCTGTTCTACTAGATGCAGGTGAAAAATTGACCGGCCGGCAAGTTTTCAGTGCCCATCACTAAGAAAATCCACCTCTGCAGTGGGAAAATAAAAGTTTTCCATGGCATGGAAGTTTCCTGCGTTCGTTATCATACCGCAAATTGTTGGGCCGGTCATTTAATGCCTCGGAATATGGAGAGGAAGAGCTGTTCTACTAGATGCAGGTGAAAAATTGACCGGCCGGCAAGTTTTCAGTGCCCATCACTAAGAAAATCCACCTCTGCAGTGGGAAAATAAAAGTTTTCCATGGCATGGAAGTTTCCTGCGTTCGTTATCATACCGCAAATTGTTGGGCCGGTCATTTAATGCCTCGGAATATGGAGAGGAAGAGCTGTTCTACTAGATGCAGGTGAAAAATTGACCGGCCGGCAAGTTTTCAGTGCCCATCACTAAGAAAATCCACCTCTGCAGTGGGAAAATAAAAGTTTTCCATGGCATGGAAGTTTCCTGCGTTCGTTATCATACCGCAAATTGTTGGGCCGGTCATTTAATGCCTCGGAATATGGAGAGGAAGAGCTGTTCTACTAGATGCAGGTGAAAAATTGACCGGCCGGCAAGTTTTCAGTGCCCATCACTAAGAAAATCCACCTCTGCAGTGGGAAAATAAAAGTTTTCCATGGCATGGAAGTTTCCTGCGTTCGTTATCATACCGCAAATTGTTGGGCCGGTCATTTAATGCCTCAAAATATGGAGAGGAAGAGCTGTTCTACTAGATGCAGGTGAAAAATTGACCGGCCGGCAAGTTTTCAGTGCCCATCACTAAGAAAATCCACCTCTGCAGTGGGAAAATAAAAGTTTTCCATGGCATGGAAGTTTCCTGCGTTCGTTATCATACCGCAAATTGTTGGGCCGGTCATTTAATGCCTCGGAATATGGAGAGGAAGAGCTGTTCTACTAGATGCAGGTGAAAAATTGACCGGCCGGCAAGTTTTCAGTGCCCATCACTAAGAAAATCCACCTCTGAGTGGGAAAATAAAAGTTTTCCATGGCATGGAAGTTTCCTGCGTTCGTTATCATACCGCAAATTGTTGGGCCGGTCATTTAATGCCTCGGAATATGGAGAGGAAGAGCTGTTCTACTAGATGCAGGTGAAAAATTGACCGGCCGGCAAGTTTTCAGTGCCCATCACTAAGAAAATCCACCTCTGCAGTGGGAAAATAAAAGTTTTCCATGGCATGGAAGTTTCCTGCGTTCGTTATCATACCGCAAATTGTTGGGCCGATCATTTAATGCCTCGGAATATGGAGAGGAAGAGCTGTTCTACTAGATGCAGGTGAAAAATTGACCGGCCGGCAAGTTTTCAGTGCCCATCACTAAGAAAATCCACCTCTGCAGTGGGAAAATAAAAGTTTTCCATGGCATGGAAGTTTCCTGCGTTCGTTATCATACCGCAAATTGTTGGGCCGGTCATTTAATGCCTCGGAATATGGAGAGGAAGAGCTGTTCTACTAGATGCAGGTGAAAAGAAAATTGACCGGCCGGCAAGTTTTCAGTGCCCATCACTAAGAAAATCCACCTCTGCAGTGGGAAAATAAAAGTTTTCCATGGCATGGAAGTTTCCTGCGTTCGTTATCATACCGCAAATTGTTGGGCCGGTCATTTAATGCCTCGGAATATGGAGAGGAAGAGCTGTTCTACTAGATGCAGGTGAAAAATTGACCGGCCGGCAAGTTTTCAGTGCCCATCACTAAGAAAATCCACCTCTGCAGTGGGAAAATAAAAGTTTTCCATGGCATGGAAGTTTCCTGCGTTCGTTATCATACCGCAAATTGTTGGGCCGGTCATTTAATGCCTCGAATATGGAGAGGAAGAGCTGTTCTACTAGATGCAGGTGAAAAATTGACCGGCCGGCAAGTTTTCAGTGCCCATCACTAAGAAAATCCACCTCTGCAGTGGGAAAATAAAAGTTTTCCATGGCATGGAAGTTTCCTGCGTTCGTTATCATACCGCAAATTGTTGGGCCGGTCATTTAATGCCTCGGAATATGGAGAGGAAGAGCTGTTCTACTAGATGCAGGTGAAAAATTGACCGGCCGGCAAGTTTTCAGTGCCCATCACTAAGAAAATCCACCTCTGCAGTGGGAAAATAAAAGTTTTCCATGGCATGGAAGTTTCCTGCGTTCGTTATCATACCGCAAATTGTTGGGCCGGTCATTTAATGCCTCGGAATATGGAGAGGAAGAGCTGTTCTACTAGATGCAGGTGAAAAATTGACCGGCCGGCAAGTTTTCAGTGCCCATCACTAAGAAAATCCACCTCTGCAGTGGGAAAATAAAAGTTTTCCATGGCATGGAAGTTTCCTGCGTTCGTTATCATACCGCAAATTGTTGGGCCGGTCATTTAATGCCTCGGAATATGGAGAGGAAGAGCTGTTCTACTAGATGCAGGTGAAAAATTGACCGGCCGGCAAGTTTTCAGTGCCCATCACTAAGAAAATCCACCTCTGCAGTGGGAAAATAAAAGTTTTCCATGGCATGGAAGTTTCCTGCGTTCGTTATCATACCGCAAATTGTTGGGCCGGTCATTTAATGCCTCGGAATATGGAGAGGAAGAGCTGTTCTACTAGATGCAGGTGAAAAATTGACCGGCCGGCAAGTTTTCAGTGCCCATCACTAAGAAAATCCACCTCTGCAGTGGGAAAATAAAAGTTTTCCATGGCATGGAAGTTTCCTGCGTTCGTTATCATACCGCAAATTGTTGGGCCGGTCATTTAATGCCTCGGAATATGGAGAGGAAGAGCTGTTCTACTAGATGCAGGTGAAAAATTGACCGGCCGGCAAGTTTTCAGTGCCCATCACTAAGAAAATCCACCTCTGCAGTGGGAAAATAAAAGTTTTCCATGGCATGGAAGTTTCCTGCGTTCGTTATCATACCGCAAATTGTTGGGCCGGTCATTTAATGCCTCGGAATATGGAGAGGAAGAGCTGTTCTACTAGATGCAGGTGAAAAATTGACCGGCCGGCAAGTTTTCAGTGCCCATCACTAAGAAAATCCACCTCTGCAGTGGGAAAATAAAAGTTTTCCATGGCATGGAAGTTTCCTGCGTTCGTTATCATACCGCAAATTGTTGGGCCGGTCATTTAATGCCTCGGAATATGGAGAGGAAGAGCTGTTCTACTAGATGCAGGTGAAAAATTGACCGGCCGGCAAGTTTTCAGTGCCCATCACTAAGAAAATCCACCTCTGCAGTGGGAAAATAAAAGTTTTCCATGGCATGGAAGTTTCCTGCGTTCGTTATCATACCGCAAATTGTTGGGCCGGTCATTTAATGCCTCGGAATATGGAGAGGAAGAGCTGTTCTACTAGATGCAGGTGAAAAATTGACCGGCCGGCAAGTTTTCAGTGCCCATCACTAAGAAAATCCACCTCTGCAGTGGGAAAATAAAAGTTTTCCATGGCATGGAAGTTTCCTGCGTTCGTTATCATACCGCAAATTGTTGGGCCGGTCATTTAATGCCTCGGAATATGGAGAGGAAGAGCTGTTCTACTAGATGCAGGTGAAAAATTGACCGGCCGGCAAGTTTTCAGTGCCCATCACTAAGAAAATCCACCTCTGCAGTGGGAAAATAAAAGTTTTCCATGGCATGGAAGTTTCCTGCGTTCGTTATCATACCGCAAATTGTTGGGCCGGTCATTTAATGCCTCGGAATATGGAGAGGAAGAGCTGTTCTACTAGATGCAGGTGAAAAATTGACCGGCCGGCAAGTTTTCAGTGCCCATCACTAAGAAAATCCACCTCTGCAGTGGGAAAATAAAAGTTTTCCATGGCATGGAAGTTTCCTGCGTTCGTTATCATACCGCAAATTGTTGGGCCGGTCATTTAATGCCTCGGAATATGGAGAGGAAGAGCTGTTCTACTAGATGCAGGTGAAAAATTGACCGGCCGGCAAGTTTTCAGTGCCCATCACTAAGAAAATCCACCTCTGCAGTGGGAAAATAAAAGTTTTCCATGGCATGGAAGTTTCCTGCGTTCGTTATCATACCGCAAATTGTTGGGCCGGTCATTTAATGCCTCGGAATATGGAGAGGAAGAGCTGTTCTACTAGATGCAGGTGAAAAATTGACCGGCCGGCAAGTTTTCAGTGCCCATCACTAAGAAAATCCACCTCTGCAGTGGGAAAATAAAAGTTTTCCATGGCATGGAAGTTTCCTGCGTTCGTTATCATACCGCAAATTGTTGGGCCGGTCATTTAATGCCTCGGAATATGGAGAGGAAGAGCTGTTCTACTAGATGCAGGTGAAAAATTGACCGGCCGGCAAGTTTTCAGTGCCCATCACTAAGAAAATCCACCTCTGCAGTGGGAAAATAAAAGTTTTCCATGGCATGGAAGTTTCCTGCGTTCGTTATCATACCGCAAATTGTTGGGCCGGTCATTTAATGCCTCGGAATATGGAGAGGAAGAGCTGTTCTACTAGATGCAGGTGAAAAATTGACCGGCCGGCAAGTTTTCAGTGCCCATCACTAAGAAAATCCACCTCTGCAGTGGGAAAATAAAAGTTTTCCATGGCATGGAAGTTTCCTGCGTTCGTTATCATACCGCAAATTGTTGGGCCGGTCATTTAATGCCTCGGAATATGGAGAGGAAGAGCTGTTCTACTAGATGCAGGTGAAAAATTGACCGGCCGGCAAGTTTTCAGTGCCCATCACTAAGAAAATCCACCTCTGCAGTGGGAAAATAAAAGTTTTCCATGGCATGGAAGTTTCCTGCGTTCGTTATCATACCGCAAATTGTTGGGCCGGTCATTTAATGCCTCGGAATATGGAGAGGAAGAGCTGTTCTACTAGATGCAGGTGAAAAATTGACCGGCCGGCAAGTTTTCAGTGCCCATCACTAAGAAAATCCACCTCTGCAGTGGGAAAATAAAAGTTTTCCATGGCATGGAAGTTTCCTGCGTTCGTTATCATACCGCAAATTGTTGGGCCGGTCATTTAATGCCTCGGAATATGGAGAGGAAGAGCTGTTCTACTAGATGCAGGTGAAAAATTGACCGGCCGGCAAGTTTTCAGTGCCCATCACTAAGAAAATCCACCTCTGCAGTGGGAAAATAAAAGTTTTCCATGGCATGGAAGTTTCCTGCGTTCGTTATCATACCGCAAATTGTTGGGCCGGTCATTTAATGCCTCGGAATATGGAGAGGAAGAGCTGTTCTACTAGATGCAGGTGAAAAATTGACCGGCCGGCAAGTTTTCAGTGCCCATCACTAAGAAAATCCACCTCTGCAGTGGGAAAATAAAAGTTTTCCATGGCATGGAAGTTTCCTGCGTTCGTTCAGGTGAAAAATTGACCGGCCGGCAAGTTT